>JASJUX010000026.1:55000-115000 GCA_033971965.1 Cucurbita ficifolia | reverse complement strand
TAACACGAATTATGTACACAACGAGGATCACAATCATTGATTTTGGGTACCAAGCTATCAACTCAATATATTTACAAAAAAGACATCCTTCGATGTAGTGATGCAATTTTGATACATAATCAATCCTATTTGTTTTTCTTTCTTATTAAAATGAATTGAATCCTATCTTTATATATATCATTTGAATTACTCAACTATATGCTATGAGTTTCATTTCGCACCGGAAACTATTCTAGGAGAAGTTCGAATCCGTTTCGTTCGGATATTGATCGGTCTTGGTTTGACATGGTTTACGCGTTACTGGTTCCTGGAAGAGTTAATATCTCCATTAGCTAAACCCTTTCTTACCCTGCCTTTGGACTCGTATTTTATTTGTACACAATCAACGGAGGCCTTCCCTACATATCTTGCAATGTCTTCAATAGCATGCACTTACTTCGTCTTTCCCTTAATAAGTCATCAAATTTGGTGCTTTTTGATCCCCAGTTGCTATGGAGAACAAAGGACGAAATACAATCGATTCCTCTATTTAAGTGGTTCTCGCTTCTCCTTATTCTTGTTCCTAACTCTTCCCCGGGTAGTTCCCAATGTTTGGCACTTTCCATACTTCATGGGTGCAACATCAACAAATTCGCTCATTCTCAAGTTACAACCTAAGATCTATGACCATATTATGTTAACTATTCGTATTTCGTTCATTCTATCGGTATGCTCCCAGGTACCTGTAATTGTGATCTCTTTGCCAGAACTCAGGGGTCTTTCTGTGGAAACCTTCACAAACAATCGTCGTTTTTTTTTTGGTTTTTCTGCTTTTCACAGCAGCTCTTTCCACACCTCCGGATATCCGGTGCCAAATCGTCGCCCGTTTCCTTATTTCTTTGATAATCGAGTTAGCTATCTTTGTGGCATCAATTGTACAAGTTCGTGAAGAGGGCTGGACGAGTGGAATGAGGGAAAGTGGCTCGATCGACAAATAAAGAAGAGGGGAACCCCTAGAACCTGGCAAAGTCACTATCAATGAATTCTCGAGCAATTCTCAACCAACATATGCGATTCATTCCCCTAAAGATTCTAACACACAGAGGACTCCTTACCTTAGGAGCGGGATAAGTGAGACAGCCCCGGTAAGCGCCGATGAAGAACGCAAGCAAAGCAGGAGCTCGGGCATTGTTATATTCCATCAAGAAAGAGAAAGGAGGCAGACTGGTAAGAAGGCCGGGGGAGCAAATCGAAAAGCTCAGCTTTGCAGAACGGACCAATCTTTCGTACCGCCCCCTTACTCTCTCTCTATAAAAAAAGCTTGCGGGAAGCGCGAAGAGCTAAGCCACTAATGTCGTGGCGAAGGTTATACCTCAGAAAGTCAGCGAAGCTAAGGTTTCGTATGTCTTTTTATATCCTTTCGATCGAGCGACAACTGATAAGGAAGGCCTGCATTCCCCTTTTCAATCAGTAAAAAAAAAGAGCGATAGGGAGGAGAGAGAGAAGGTTGCAGAAGTGCTTCTATATCTCATGGAATAAGGCAGAATTTTGAACTCAACTTTACTGCTTTCAGAGAAAAAAAGAATTGTGGAGATGAAATCCTGACTACATTACCGCAGGCTAAAATTGGATTTAGAAGAGCAAGAGAAAAGAAGCGTTGAGATAATATACTTTCATCCGTCTTTCATCTACTGAAAAAGGGGGCCTGATTGATCACCTTCAGAGATTTTTAGGCAGAATTGGCATACAGAATTCTTATCGTGAGGATTGAGCTGGCAAAAGAGATTCTCCTCCTTTTTTGGGCTGGAAGATCATATTTCTCTTAGTTGTCCATAGCCAAAAAAAAGAAAAAACAAAAAGTATGATGAAGCCAAATGCTCTTGGATGGGCAGTTCAATAGGGAGAGAAAGACTTTTTTATCCTTCATATTTCATGTAGTCTATCACTTTGAGATCATGAGAACCTTGTGAATTCATAGAAATTATGGCATGCATCTCTGAGGACAGTGGCACGGCCAAACATCATCCCAGAAGCAAATCAGCTTACCATTGCGCAACCAAAGTCTTGCCCAAGTTCTGCCGGAAATTCTCTCTGTACCAAATAATACCTTTCGTTATGCAGGATATTTTAGAGGTGGGTTGGGCAATCCATTTTTCCCATTGGAGAGGTACTTAGTAGCCAAATATGAACACCATGGCTTTTTTTTCAATGAAAATTCATTCAAAGATATCGAGATCAATCTTGTGGCAATTTCCTCTTCAAATCACATAAGGATGAACTTTAAAGGAGTAGGGAAGTCGTCCCCTCTGGAAATTCAGATTATGGTTGGGTCATCAGAGATGGCTATGGTGCTGTCATGTGGAATTGAACAGGTCTCCTCTAGGGATCAAAGATGCAACCTTTGCGGAAGCAGAAACTCTCCTGCATGGCCTTTTGTACAAACTATTTATTCTTTTCAAGCTAACTTGGGTGTTAGGCTGCAGTCTTGTAGTCAGTGGATGGGAGGTCTTCCATTCCATCAGAGATTTTCATTTCACTCTTTCTCCCACTTATCATCTCTCTATGGCACTTGTTCCCTCTTCAACTCAGCGCTTTATAGATAGGCATTTTGATTGAGAATGCTTAAGGTCCCTTTGTTTTTGTTTTGAAATCCCCGAGCTTTCACAAATAAAATTTGAGTACCACGGGGAAAAGCTAGCTGGATAAACAAGATAGGGATCGCCCGCTCGGCAATGCTACCTTGGGGAGGATGTAAAGCTAAGCACTTTAATATAAGAATGGAAACTCATATTCAAAAGCTTTTTCGATATATGAACACTATGGAAGAGTTTGTGAACATTGTTCTAACTCATAGCTCTAAGATGACTAGCATGAATGAGCCAGCTTCAACACCACCGTTACTCTTAATTATAGACAGACTTGCACTGACCTCAACATCAAAGGATGAACCTGGTCTGTCTATTTGGATGCATTAGCTTAACTCACTCATAACCTCCCGTCACACTGCAAAGAACACAATGAAAACTGCCTGGTAAGGGCTGTACAAGGGAACGAGAAAGGAGTTTGATAAAAAAGAGTTTGGGAATGTCCCGCTTAGTTAACAAACATCGAGTTTGGAGTCAAGGCAGCATGGATACGAGACGAGGGAAGTTCAGTTTGGAATCATTGTGGTTTTCTATCTTCATCTTACCAAATTGGAGAATAACCAAGGCCTTTCAGCGATTCGACGCGCCCCCCTAAGCTAGACGCTTCACCTACCTGACCTTAGAGAGAATAGAATGAGTTGCCCTAGCCCTAGTCTGACTAAGAGTTTGAATTGCTCTGTAGGCTCGTAGGGCGAATGAATTGCATTAGTGCGATTTGGCTAGCTGAATCGCACAGCAAACAAATTGCCTCCTTGCTATCTTAAAAAAGAAAGCAGACCCGCGCACATCGCGTCTTCGATCTTGCATATATATCTAATATCTATCTCTATTATCTATAAACCTGGTCAACTGACGCCTGCATCACCACTACGTAAACGAAATTTCCTTAGTCCTTTTTCTGTGAAACAAAGCCAAGCCTTTTACGCCCGCCTTCCATCCCGCGTTTCCCTGCTTGAGACCTTTTTTATTAGCCTAGTCACGAACCACCCTGGTTGGAGCCATGGTCTACCCAGCAGTGCTTCATATCCTCCTTGCTCTTTGTCTAAGATTAGACTAAAGCTTTAGATTAGAGGCATGGCATCCTTTTTATTTAGTTTTTGTTCTTTTGGCTAAGAAGCCCGTAGGTTGTGCGCCAACCATATGTAGCTTGAACTGTGATGGCCACAATGCTTAGCTATTGCCGATCCCCAAGACGTCTTTGGTTGAATCTTCACACCTGATCCACCATCTGAACTTCCTACATTCACTCCCGGAAATTGAAAGAGGAAAATTGGAATTGTAACCTCCCGGTCTGCTGTAGTCAGCCTCACGGTGTGCCTGACTGGTGAGTCTGCCGTCTCCACGGCTTTCCCTTTTGCGTGCTGCTCCTTAAGCCTTCGAGTGTCAATCTTCGCTTGGGCCGGCTACGAAGCTCTACCCTGGCTTTTCATTGGTTCCTCCCAACCTGATCTTTTTTCTCATATCGCGCGCGCATCTTTTAGAGAGGGGCCAAGTACATAGACAAGGCGGTCCCGGGAATGAAAGCCCATTCCCTCATGCTCTGGAACTCCTTTACATCGATTGAATAAAAAAGGTTCAATCTTGTGAAACCATAGCGTAGGCGAAACCTAGCAGCCCGCCCAGAGTTTGACCTTCTCTGGTCCTGGAAGGAAAACCCACTGAACTTTCCTTCCCCCAGCGGGCAACAACACTGGGAGGAAGACGATCAGGATCTCCCGTGTGGCAGCTGTTGGAACAAACTCAGAATCCAAGAGAGTACCTAAAGAAAAAGAAAACTCACTACTCACTGGTGAAAGAGGAGAAAAGACAATTTCAGGCCTCGGGGCCGAAATGCGGTAGGGTCTTCAAGCCCCACACTCGATTCTCGAGATTCATGGACCATCTCGCGAAGATCTTCGATCTGAACCTTCGCATCAACTTTCTCTTAGAGTCTCAACCACGCCTTCGCTATCGCAAGAATATCGCGATCGAATAGCTATCGCTCGCTTAGCTGCTTCGCGTATTATGAAAGTCATATTGCCCGAAGGAAGGGGGCATGCTGCAAGAGCGGAGGTGAGTGGTAAGCGTAGCGTGCCCAAAGGGTAGCGGCAGTTGTGTGGTTCCACGTCGCTAGATTGAGATCTGCAGGGTGGCGGGGACTTAGACTGCCTTGTTGAGGTGAAGATAAGGGAAGGGGTGGTAGGCTTAGTAGGGCTCGAACCTACAATATAACCGTTAGGAGCGGTACGTTTCAACCAATTAAACTATAAGCCCCTACGGATCTCTACATGCAATTCGCTTACTTCGGGAAGAGCAGACGGAAAGAAGAGGCCTTTGCTTTATTTGCTTCTTCCTCTGATGGAAAACAAAATGATTTGCTTTCTATTATATAATTATTATATAATAGATATAAAATCTTAGATAGATATTATGAATTAGAATAAGATAATTAAGCAAGCGGCCCTTTCGCGACTCAAACTGCCGGTACGCTTTTCGGCTCGGAACGACCGACTCAAACGGGCGGGGGCTCTCCATTTTCTTGCAATGCCGGCTGTTCGCCTTTAGTTAGAAGTAGAAGTAGAGGGCGCCCTTTGCCCCACACTGAAGAAAAAAGTACATAAGGGGGGGACTTGTGAAAGTCAGGAGTGAGAAAGAAAAACTTGGTTACGCGAACCGAAGGTTAGGCCGATTTGAAGCTAGACCTCAAAAAGTTGATTCCTACCTCTTCCTGTCAATGTTGCCAATTCCAAAAAGACTAATCTAATAATGTACCCTTGTGCATAAAGTTGCCCAACTACTCTTTCTTCCTTCGACTGATTTAGCCACTTCCGAATCTGTCGTATGAAGGAGAGCCTGCTTCGTGGCGGAGCATTTAGCAATGCCAGCAGCCTGGTGAGGGCTGGCTGTCTGGGGACAGGTTAAGGCAGGGACCTCTGGGCTTGCTTCTCATGAGATTGGGTGAGGATTGAATATGCGAGACTTTAAAGAAGAGGGAAGAGGAGAATATGCTCGACTAGAAAGAAGAGGGAAGAGGAAAGGTGCGAAGCAGCTCGACGAGAAGAGGCGCGAAGCGGCTCGACTGTAAAGGAGAGGAGAGGGGCAAAAGAAGCAGTGAGACCGAGTTCAATCAAAGACCTATTCTATTCTATTTACCTTGTTCAATCAGGTGAATGAGAAGGAATCTTTCGTTGAGTCTTTGTTCACAATAACTGAGAATAACGAACAATAACGGAATTTACCTCGTGTTTGAATAGTGAAACTCTTGTTCAAGTCGTCCTAAGACAAGAGTTGATAGGTTCAGGTGCGAAACGAACATCCTTGAATTTGTTTACAGGAGAGTAAAAGAGTGAAAGAAGAATCCTATAGTTTACCGAGTGAAAGAAGGGACAAGTGATTGAATAACGAACCAGAACTTCAGAGAATAGAGGGGAAGAAGTAGCTCTCCTGTCAGCTAATGAATTTATTCAAACAAACACTGTAAAGGATCATGAATCTTGAGTCTTGACTTCCTAATTACCTTGTTCAAGAGTGAAATGAAAGAATAAATAGGGAGAGGTGCACAATCACTTCCTATTCTGTCTCATTCTTCTTTCGTCTTTCCTTTCTCTTTGTCTTTTACATATTTCCCTTGTTCAAGAGTGAAATCTGTCGAATGAATCTTTCTTACTTACAGGAGAGGAAAAGAGTGAAATCAGTTCAATGCAGCTTTACCTTGTGAAAGACAGAGTGAAATCTGGTTTAGGAAATCTTTCTTCTTCTTTGACAGTGAAGGGAGAGAGAGTAAAAGAGCTCAATCAGTCTCATTCTTCTTTCGTCTTTCCTTCCTTAATGAAAGAACAGATGACAGACCGGCCATATGTCCTGTTCAGGAGAGAAGCCGAGGGGAAGGAGAATTAATCAGGGAATGAGGTAATCTCAGCCTATTTACCGAGTGTTTGAAGGGACAAGTGATTGAGTTCACTCTCATTAATAGGAAGGAGTAAGTAGCTCAACTGTAAAGGACAGGTGATTGAGCGAAGCAGCTTTACCGAGTTTAGTAGTTCAGTCGAATGAATCTTTCTTCTTCTTTTACAGTTCAAGAATAAATAGGTTCGGGGAAGGTCATAAAGTCAAAGATGAAGGATTGAATTGACTCTCATTCTCATGTAAAGGAATATCTGATTCTGATTCTTTCATTCTCTTCGTTTATTGTGTTTGAATAAAGAGGTGAAGGATTTCATTCATAAGGTAAATAGGTAAAGGAGCGAAGCAACTTTACAGTTCAATCTGGTTCAGGAAGAAAGAGACCTACAGAAAGAAGGTAAATAGGTGAAGGGAAGGGAATATCGGTTCCGGTCAGGTAATAGAGTCAAAGGTTACGGAGCTTTACCTTCTTCTCATTCAGCCTATGTGAAAGAGTGAAAGAAAGGAGAAGAGAAAGAATAGTTCAACCCGAGTTCAATCAGTCAAAGGTTTTCGGTTTCTTTGGTCTTGACTTGCGGTTCTGTCTCTCGAATCTTATTATCGGTAAAAGGAGTTCACTCTCATTAATGTTTCGTCTTTCCTTGATGAATAAGGAGAAAGAGAAGTTCAAGAATAAATAGGTTCAGGTTCAGGAATCGGAAAGGGGTGAAGCAGCTCGACGAGAAGAGGAGAGGGGCGAAGCAGTGAGACCTTGTTTACCTCCTTCAATCAGTCTCATTCATCTTTCTTACAGTCGAGTAAATTAATTAGCTGCTTTACCTCGTGTTTGAATAAATAAATAGGAAAAGAAAAGGAGTGAGCTTTTCTTTCTTACAGGAGAGTAAAAGAGTGAAATCAGTCCCCAAACAAAGGAGGAGGCACAGGAGAAAGAACCAAACACCTATTTACCTTACCTTGTTCAAGAGTGAAATCTGTCAAATGAATCTTGAGTCTTGACTTTCTTACAGGAGAGTAAAAGAGTGAAATCTGGTTCGTTCAGTAGTTCAGGAGCGAAGACGAAGATTGAGTTCAATCAGGTTCATGAGTTTACTGTGTTTGAATAACGAACAATAATGGAACGGAAGGGAATAGAGGTTCAGGAGTGAAAGAAGGTTCAGGGGAATGAGTGAAAGAACTGACTTTTTCTTAGTGCTTGCTTTACCTTGTGAAAGAAGGTGATTGAGCTTCTCTTTCTTTCCTTTCTCTTTGTCTTTTACCTTGTTCAATCAGGATAATTCATGTTTCGGCTTTCCTTCCTGTGAACTCTCATTCTTGAATAACTCACAAGAACTGCACACTGTGACGTATAGTAATATGTATGACCATAAAAAATCTTTCCTTCCTGTTCAGCCAAATTAAAGGTTCAGGGAATAGAGGTTCAGGTGATTGAGTTCAGTTCGTAAACTCTCATCTTTCGTCTTTGTTTACAGGAGAGTAAAAGAGTTAAAGAAGGATTGAATATGCTTTCCCTTGTTTACTGTGAAAGAATATCGGTGAAGGGGAATTCTTGTTGAGTCTTTCTTTGTTTACAGTGAATAAATAGGGACAAGTGATTGAGTTCAGGAGTTTACAGTGAATAAATAGGGACAGGACAAGTGATTGAGTTCTGTCTCATTGATCTTTCCTTCCTTAATTCAAGAGTGAAAGAAAGGAGAATGAATCTTGTTGAGTTGAGTCTTTCGTTTCGTCTTGACTTTCAGTTGAAGGAGAAAGAACCAAACACCTATTCTATTCTATTTACCAAGTTCAACCAGGGAGAGTCCAGTCATTAGCAGCTTTACCTCCGAGTAAAAGAGTGAAATGAAAGAAAAAATAGGGAGAGGTTCAGTTCGTAAACTCTCATCTTTCGTTGAGTCTTGAGTTGAGTCTTGACTTCCTAGGCAGACTCATTAAAGGTGAAGGAGAAAGAATATGCTTGACCTTGTTTACTGTGAAAGAATAACGAACAAGAATTAAGGAGAAAGAGAAGAGACCGTAGAATAGTTCAACCCTTGTGAAAGAAGGTTCGTTCAAGAATAACTCACAATAACTGCACAAGGAAAGGAGTTAAGTCTCATTAATCTTTGTTACAGGAGAGTAAAAGAAAGAGTGAAATCTGGTTCATGAGTTTACAGTGAAATCCGGGAGAGAGAGTCAATGAATTAGCTGCTTGACCTCGTGTTTGAATAGTGAAACCCTCATTCAGTCTCATTCATCTTTCGTCTTTGTTTACCGAAGAGGAAAAGAGTGAAATCAGTCTCATTCATAAGGAGTATTGATCTTTTACAGTGAATAAATAGGGGAAGGTGAAAGAATAGTTTAAGAAAAGAGCTACTAAACCTATTTCCCTTGTGTTTGAAGGAAAAAATAGGGAGAGGAGCGAAGCAGCTCGACCGATAGGGAGAGGAGTGAGCAAATCTTTCTTTCATTTGGTTTCGTCTTTCAAGCAGAATCAAATTCAATCAAAGAGAAGAGACCGACAAACACCTATTCTATTCTATTTACCTCCTGAAATGAACGAAAAAATAGGGAGAGGTTCATGAGTTTACAGTTCAATCCGGGAGAGAGAGTAAATTCATTAGCGGCTTTACCTTGTTTACTCTTCATGAAAGAGGAAGATCAAGAAGAAATAGGAAAAGAAGTTCAAGAAGGTTCCGGTTCAGGAGAGAAGCCGAGGTTCAGGCAATTCAATTGCTTTACCGAGTTGGAGAGGTTCAGGGGCGAAGCCACTTTACCGAGTTGGAGAGGTGAAGGCAATGAAATTGCTTTACCGAGTTGGAGAGGTGAAGGCAATGGAATTGCTTTACCGATAGGGAGAGGTTCAAGATTGAATGAATAAGGTAAATAGGTAAAGGAGTTAAGTCGAATGAATCTTGTCTTGCTTTCGGCTTTGTTTACAGTGTTTGAAGGATTGAATGAATAAGGTAAATAGGGGAAGGTCAGGTAATATCGGTTCAGGAGTTCAGGATCATGAATCTTGTCTTTCTTGAGTCTCCCTTCTTTCAAACACAGTAAAGGTTCAGGAGTTCAGTCGAATGAATCTTGTCTTGCTTTCGGCTTGATCCTTATGATTTAGAATTGTAAAGGAGAATGAATCTTGTCTTGCTTGATTGAGTCTTTCAATTCTCTTTTCTTTACTCTCTAGTAAAGCTGCTAATTCATTGATTCTAGAACTGTAAACAAGGTAAAGCGTCTTCTTCCTTCTTTCTTTCACTGATTTTACGGGGTAAATAGGTGATTGAGTTCAGTTCGTAAACTCTCATTAATCTTGAGTCTTGACTTCCTGTTCAGTCTCATTCATCTCCCTGATTTCATTCTCTAAAGGTGAAGGAGCGGATCATCCATCCAGCCTATTTACCGAGTGAAAGAAGAAATACGTTCAGGGAAGGGAATAGAGGTTCAGTAGCTAATGAATTTACTCTTTCAAACACTATAAACGAGAATGAATCGAGAGTCTTTCCTTCCTGTTCCGTCTCATTCATCTCTTTCTTTTACTCTCCTGTAAAGCAGCTAATTCATTTATTCTTGTTGAGTCTTGACTTTCAACACTTTCTTTTGAACGAGAGAAGACGAAGACAGAGTGTTTGAAGGTGAAGGAAAAAGGTTTCGGTTGAGTAAGTTAAGTAGGGAGAGGAGTTTAGTTCGTAAACTCTTTCGTCTTTCTTCTTCTTTTCTTACTGTTCAATCTGGTTCAGTAGTTCAGTTCGTAAACTCGAATGAATCAGGAGTGAAAGAATAGTAAATTTGCGAAGCTGGCCGAGGTTCAAGTTTCTTCTTCTTTTAACGACTGTAACTGTGTGAAGGAGTGAAAGAAGTCCAATGCAGGCAGGGTTACGAGAAGAGGGAGTAAGTAGTGATGAGACCGCGAGGGAGAGGAGTGAAGCTGCTTTACCGATAGGTGAATGAGTTTACCGTTCAAGAATCAATAGGTGAAAGAAAAGAGCTACTGAATATGCTTTCTCGAGTTTACAGTTCAATCCGGGAGAGAGAGTCAATGAATTAGCGGCTTTACCTCGTTCAAGAGTGAAAGAATAACTCACTCACAATCACTTCCTGAGAATAACTCACAAGAACTTCAGGGAATAAAACAAAGCTAGAAAGGCTAAGACCGATAGGTTCAAGAGCTTTACCTTGTTCAATTAGGGGAGTGAACTCTCATTCATAAGGAGTGTTTACAGTTCGTGAAAGCAAGAGAGAGGAGAAGGAGAAAGAATCTATCTTTCGTTGAGTCTTTCGTTTCGAACCTCATTACCGAGTGAAAGAATAGTGAAACCCGAGTAAGAGAGGTTCAGTAGTTCAGTCTCATTAATGTTTTGTCTTTCCTTCCAGTTCACTCAAATGAATCAGGAGTATTGATCTTAGTTTACAGTGAATGAATAAATAGGGATAATCAGGCTCTTTCAGTAGTTCATGAGTTTACCAAGTTAAATCAGGATCAAGATCAGAGCTAAGATTCCGAGTTTACTGTTCCTGAAGGAATCGGAGAAAGAGCTGTTCAATCAGATTTCGGTTCTAGATCAAGAGTCCATAGGTTCCGGCCGGAGTGAAGGAGCGAAGGCTCCGGTTCCGGTTCAGTAGCTAGCTCTTTTTCGGTTGAGTATTGAAAAGCAGCTAATGTTACGTCTTTCGTTTCTTCTTTCCTTCCAGTTCCGGAGTGAAGGATAATTAATGTTGAGTCTTGACTTGTTTAGGAGGTGAAGGAGCAGATCATCCAGCCAGCCAAGCGAGCCCATTTACCTTCTTCAATGAAAGAAGGGACAGTCAAAGGTGAATGAGTGAAGGAGAATGAATAGGAGTAAGTAGCTCTCCTGTCAAGCAGCTAACTCCTGAATTTCTTCTTTCCGTCCTGTGAAGTCTCATTAATGTTTCATCTCCCTGATTTCACTGTAAAGGAGAATGCATCTTTCTTTCGTCTCCCAGATTTCATTCATTGAAAGAATAAATAGGGAGAGGTTCAGTATCAGTAGGATCAGTCTAATTCATAAGGAGTTGAGTCTCCCGGATTGAATGAATTTACTCTCCCTCCCGCCTGTAAAGGTGATTTGATTGAGCTCAGGGCATATCGGTTTCGGTTCCGGTTCTTCTTCTAGTTTTACCGAGTGTTTGAAGAATAGTCGGGGTTTGAGGTTGAGTCTTTCAAAGCTGCTAATTCATTCATTTACTCGACTGTAAAGGTGATTGAGCTTCTCTTTCTTTCCTTCCTGCTCAAGAGAATGAATCAATAGGTTCCGGAGTCAACTCGATGGAATCAGGAGTGTTTACTCTTCATTCATCAATAGGTGATTGAGTTCCGGAGTTAAGCTAATTCATTTACTCTCCCTTGTTCTGGTTCTGGTTCTTCAAATAGAGCTTTACCGAGTCTTTGAATAGTTCAACCCTCTTCAATAGGTTTCGGGAAGGGAATAGAGGTTTGTTCACTCTAATTCATCTATTTTCTTACCGTTCAATCCGGTCAGGTAATAGCGGTTCAGGAAAGAGCTACTTTTACCTCCTTCAATCAGGGCAAATGGACGAAAACATCCCTTTTTCCCGGGAAAGTATCAAAAAAAGAAGAAATTGTCTTTACAGGATAATGATAATGAATAAATAGGAGAAGGAGGATCCGGAGTCTTTGTCTTGTCTCCCTGATTGAATGAATTTACTCTCATGTAAAGGATAGGTTCCGGTTTCACTATCTCTTTTCTTTCACTTGGTAAAGCTATTTTGCAGCTAACTCCTGAATTGATTCCTTCCGGTTCCTGTTCATTTGCTTCTCTTTCTTTCCTGTAAAGCTATTTTGCTGCTAACTCCTTCAATCCGGTCCGAGAATAGAGGTGAGGGTGAAATAGCTAATTAATTCATTTACTCGACTGTAACGGTTCAGGTTCAGTCAGTCGCTTCGCTTAATCTCTTTTCTTTACTCGACCGACTGTAAAGCTATTTTGCTGCTAACTCCTTCAATCTGGTCCGGGAATAGAGGTTCAAGATCAAGAGCTGTTCAAGAAGGTTCTCATCCAGCTGCTTTACCATGAGTTCAATCAGACTGAGTTCAATCTGTCTCATGAGTTCAATCAGTAGGAGAAGTAGGATCAGTCTCATTCATCTTGTCTTCGTCTTCTTCTCCCCTCCCTGAATTTCTTCTTTCACTGTAAACTCGTTCAATCAGTAGGATCAGTCTAATTCATAAATGGGTTCGGGTTCCGGTCAGGGCATATCGGTTCCGGAGCTAGCTTCTCATCCATCCAGCCTATTTACTAAGTGTTTGAAGGAAAAGGTTCCGGAGAAGGTTGAGTCTGACAGTTCACTCTCAGGAATCCCTTTACTGTTCAATCCGGGAATAGAGGTTCAGTCTTGACTTCCGGTTCCGGGTCAGGTTAATCAATAAGGTAACATAAAGGTAAAGAAAGGATAGGTTGAGTCTCATTCATCTTGATTGAGTCTTACCTTTCGATTTTGCTTTTACCTTGTCTTTGAATAATGAATAACATAGGGTGGTTGGGTGACTCTCATCTTCTTTTGAAGTTCAATCAGGGTCAAGGAATAGAGGAAAAGAAGAATCAAATTCCTTCCTGTTCATTCGCTTCTCTTTCTTTCATTTGAAGAGTCTTGAAAGAGCAGAATCAAAGGAAAGCAAAGAGACCGAGTTCAACACTTATTCTATTTACCTTGTTCAATGAAAGAATAAATAGGGAATAGAGTCAAAAGTTAAGGAGTTTACCTCGAACAATAACTGATAATAACAAACAAGAAAAGAACGGAACAAGGGGCGAAGCCGAGGGTCAGGCTCAGTCGCTTTACCTCGTTCAATTAGTAATAGTCCAGCAAGCCAGGAGTTTACAGTTCCTCTCTAGTGAAGTAGTTAAAGGAGAATGAATCGGAAGGTGAAGGTGAATGACCTTCTTCTCATCCAGCCTATTTCCCTTGTGTTTGACTGAAATGACCCGAAAAATAGGGAGAGGAGCGAAGCAGCTCGACCGATAGGGAGAGGAGTGAATGAATCATCAATGGTCTTTACAGGATCAGGAGTCTTTGTCTTTGATTTCCTCTTTCCTTGAGTCTTTGTTTACTGTTCTTCAAGTGATTGAGTTTTGGGGCAAACAAACCGAGTGAAAGAAGAGATAAGTGATTGAGCGAAGCGAAGCCACGAGACCGAGTTGGACAGGGGCAGACAGAGAGGAGGTAACCAACCAGCTTTTGAAAGAGTGAAAGAAGGGAATAGAGGTTCCGGTTCCGGTTCAGGTTCTTCAAACACCTACCCATTCATTTACTCTCCTGTCAAGGATCATGAATCTTGTCTTGCTTGAGTCAGTCTCTTTTCTTTTCCCGACTGTAAAGGAATAGAGTATAAGGAGCAAAGCCAGCAGTTCAAGAATAAATAGGTTACGGAGCTCAGCCGCTCGACCAATAGTTGTAGAGGTTCATTCGCTTCTCTGTCTTTCCTTCCTGCCTGATTCCGGGTTCAGTAGCTAATTCATTTACTCTTTCAAACACTGTAAACTCTCATCTTGTCTTGCTTTACCTCCTTCAATCAGGGCAAATGAACTCAAATACCGAGAAAACAACCCTCAAAATAGGGAGGGGATTGAATGAATAAGAAATGGTCTTTACAGGATCAGAATAATGAGTCTGACAGTTCACTCTCCCTTGTTCCGGTGAAGGAGAAAGAAGAAATAGGGTCCAGAGTGAGCTCTCATTCATAAGCTTGACTTACCTTGTGAAAGAAAGAATAGTATAGTTCAGGCGCGAAGCCGAGGGGCAGGGTTCCGGAGCCCTCCTGTCAAGCAGCTAACTCCTGAATTTCTTCTTTCCGTCCTGTTCACTCTCATTAATCTTTCCTCTTTCCTTGAGTCTTTGTTTACTGTTCAATCCGGTAATAGAGTATAAGGAGCGAAGCAAGTAGTTCAAGAGGGGACAAGTGATTGAGTGAAGGATAATGGATCTTGTTGAGTTTCTTCTTTCCTTCCTGTTCAGGAGAATGAATCATCAATCTTGACTTGTTTACGAGGTTCAGGAGCTTGAGTTTCTCTTTCTTGACTTTTTCTTAGTGCTTGCTTTACCGAGTGAATAAATAGGTTCAGGTTCAGTAGTTCAGTCTCATTCATAAGGACTCTTTCCTTTTTCTTTCATTTTCTTAGTTTACAGTTCAAGAAAGAAAAGAGACCGTAAAGTCCAGTGTTTGAAGGGAGAGGTGAATGAGCTTGACCTTCTGATTGATCCTCCTGTTTACCGAGTGAAAGAATAAAGAGGAAAGAGAGTAAATTCATTAGTGGCTTTACCTCCTGAAAGAAGCGAGAGGAAAGAAATCTGGAGCAGTTAAAATAGTTCAACCCTTGTTCAATCAGTCCAATGAATGCAGGGTTACGAGAAGAGGGAGTAGCGAGACGAGACTGGAAAGGACAGGTGATTGAGCGAAGCTGCTTTACCTTGTTCAATAAAGAATAAATAGTGAGACAAACAAAGCAATGAAACTCGAAGAGGAGAGAGAGGGGCAAAGCAACGAGACAAATAGCTTGACCTTGTTCAAGAATAGTGAAAGAAGGTGAATGAGTTTACAAGAGAGTCCATTCAATCAGTAGGAGCTTGAGGTTGAGTCTGACAGTTCACTCTCATTCATCTTGAGTCTTTGTTTACTGTTCAATCCGGTAATAGAGTATAAGGAGCAAAGCAAGCAGTTCAAGAGGGGACAAGTGATTGAGTTCCGGAGCTTCTCTTTCCTTCTAGTTCAGTCGAATTAATCTTTCATCTCCCTTCTGTTTCCCTTCTTTCTGGAACTGTAAACTCGTTCAATCAGTCTAAGGTGAATGAGTGAAGTTCGTAAACTCTTGATTGAGTCTTTCTTTCCCTTGTTCAAGAGTGAAATGAAAGAATAGATAGGAAGAGGTGAATGAATGAGTAAGTAAGTAGCTCGACTCGACTGTAAAGGACAGGTGATTGGGCGAAGCTGCTTTACCTCCTGAAATAAGGGAAGGTCATAGAGTCAAAGGATAAAGAGTGAAATCAGTCTCATTCATCTTAAGTGTTTACAGTTCAGGGAGAGTAAATTCAATCCTCAGCCGCTTTACCTGCTTGACCTCGTTAAAGAATCAATAGGTTCATCAGTAAGTAGTTCTGTCTCATTCATCTTTCTTACAGACAGGAGAGGAGTTCACTCTCATTCATTTCATATGCTTTACCTTCTTCTCTCATTTACCTTGTGTTTGAAGGAAAAGGTTCAGAGAGAGTAAAAGAGTGAAATCTAGTTTAGGAGAAAGAACCAAAGAAACAGCTATTCTATTTCCCTTGTGTTTGAGTGAAAGAAAAGGTTTAAGGTTGAGTCTTAGTTTACAGTTAAAGAATAAATAGGTGTAGGAGTTCACTGTCATTCTTGTTGTGTCTTAGTTTACCGTGAAATCAGGTTCAGGTTCTGGAGCTCAGCAGCTCGACTCGAAGAGGAGAGGGGCGAAGCAAGCAGTGAGACAAGGAACCGGTCGGGGACATGAGAGTTTCTTATCATCCAGCCTATTTCCCTTGTGAAAGAGTGAAAGAATAACGAACAAGAACTGAAGGTAATAGAGTATAAGGAGTTGAGGATTGACTTTCGGTCAAGGAGTGAAGGAAGTAGCGAAGGGAAGGGAATTGTGAAATAGTGAAATCAGTCTAATTCATCTTCTCTTTCTTTCCTTCCTGTTCCGGAGTAAGTAGCTTGAGGAGAGGAGTGAAATTGTGAGACCGAGTTGTAGAGGCGAATGAGTGAAACCACTCAACCGATAGGGAGAGGAGAAAGATCCGTTCAATCAGTCTAATTCATCTTGTTGAGTTGAGTTTGTGTTTACAGTTCAGGGAGAGGTTCAATCAGGGAGAGGGGAAGGAGCTTCTCATCCAGCTTACCCATTTAGAACCGAGGGAAAGAAGGAGAATGAGTTCAATCAATAGGATCAGTCTAATTCATCTTGTCTTGCTTCAGTCTTTCCTCTCATTCATCCTACGTTTTGTCTTTGATTTACTCGACTGTAAAGCAGCTAATTCATTTAATATCCCTTCTAGAACAGTAAAGGTAAAGAAAGGATAGGTTCACTCTCATTCATCTTGTCTTGCTTCAGTCTTGACTTCAGGTTCAGGATCAAGAGCAGTTAAAGAATAAATAGGGGCAGGCAATGGAGAAAGAATCAATAGGTTCCGGCCGGAGTTCACTCTCATGAATAAGGAGTCTTTGATTTACTCTCCCTTTATTCTTTTTCTGTAAAGAAAGGTTAGCTTTACCTCTTGTCTTGCTTTCGTCTTTCAAAGCAACTAAGGAGTGAAAGAAGGTTCGTTCCGAGAAGGGTTTCATTCAGTAGCTCAAGTCATAGAGGTTCCGGTTCAGGAGTAAGTAGCTGTCAAGCTGCTAATTCATTTATTCTTGAACTGTAAAGAAGGTTCCAGTTCAGTGAAGGAGAGGAGCGAAGACGCTTTACCGAGTGTTTGAATAAATAGGTGAATGAGTTTACCTCATTCAATCAGTCAAAGGTTCCGGAGTGCAAGGATAATTAATCTTGAGTCTTTCCTTCCTGTTCCGGAGTTTAGTTCATAAACTCTTTCGTCTTTCTTCGTTTACATTGAAGGGAAAGAAAAGCAAAGATTCAAAACCGAGGTTACAGTTTAAGAAGGTTCAGGCAATTCAATTGCTTTACCGAGTTTACGAGGTTCAGGAGTTTCCCTTGTTTACAGTTCGTGTTTGAAGGAGAAGATCAAGAATAGTTCAACCCGAGTTCAATAAATGGCCTAAAAAATAGGGAATAGAGTCAAAGGCTCCAGAGAGAGCGAAGCTGTGAGACTGAGTTGTAGAGGCGAATGAGCGAAGCTGCTTTACCGACAGGTTCAGGATTGAATGAATAAGGGAAATAGGTTCATTCAGTAGCTCTTTTCTTTCATTCTCTGATTCTTCTTTCATTTGATTCTTCTTCTTTTCTTACAGTGAAATCCGTCTCAGTCTAATTCCTCTTTCTTGTCTTTCATTCATTTCCTCTCTTGTCAGCTAATTCTTTGATTCTAGAACAGTAAAGGAGAATGAATCGAGAGTTTCGGCTTTCCCTTGTTTACAGTTCTGAAAGTGATTGAGGACAGAGTTTACAGTTAAAGAATAAATAGGGACAAGCAAGAAAGGAGAAAGAGCAGTAAAAGAGTGAAATCAGTAGGAGAAGTAGGAGAAGGAGTTCAGGGTCAGGCAATGGAATTGTGAGAAGAGGATCAGCAATGGAATTGTGAGACCATAAAGAATAGGGGAATGAGCGAAGCAACGAAACCGATAGGGAGAGGAGTTTACTATTCCAGAAGTAGGAGTAGAGTCTTTCCTTCCAGTTCGTTACGGAGCCTGACCTAATGATCCTCCTGTTTACCTCGTTCAAGAAGGAAAAGGGTTAAGGTTGAGGATAATTAATAAGGAGTCTTTGTTTACCCTGAAATAGTCAATTCAGGGAGATTCTCATACAGCCTATGTGAAAGAGTTCCATCTGGCTCATTCTTCTTTCTCGTCTTTCCTTCCTGTAACCTCTCATTCATCTTGAGTTGAGTCTGAACTCTCATTCATCTTTCATTTGAGAATAAATAGAATAGAAACAGGAGAAGTAATCTTGAGTCTTTCCTCTCCCTGTCAAGCAGCTAACTCCTGAATTTCTTCTTATTTCGTCTTGACTTCCGAACCTCATTACCTTGTTCAAGAGTGAGAGAATGGGTTTTCTTAGTTAACAGTTCAAGAAACGAAAAGAACCAAGCTGTTTAGAGCCGAAGGAGCGAAGCCGAGTTGACTCGACTAGGTAATCTCTGCCGAGGAATAAAGGATAGATAGGGAGAGTAGTTCAGTCGAAATAAATGTTCAGGAGCTTGACCCTTTTTATTACAGGAGGGAGAGTCAAAGAGTGAAAGAAAGGAGTGAACTCGAATGAATCGAGAGTTTCGTCTTTCCTTCCAGTGAACTCTCATTCATCGGGAGTATTTCTCTTTTACAGTTCATTCATAAATAGGGACAATAACGGAACAAGTAGTTCAGCTTCTCATCCAGCGGCTTTACCTCCTTCCGGTCAGGGAATAGAGGTGAGGGTGAAATAGCTAATTCATTTAATCGACTGAAAAGCGAAGGCAAGGTCATATCGTAAAAGGTTACGGAGTAGTACTTGTTTTCGCTTTCATTTCCTCTCATGTTTTTGTTCAGGTTCAGGAGAAAGAAGGAAAAGGTTGATTCTTCTTTTCTTACATTCTTTAAAGGTTCAGGTTCTGTCTCATTCATCGAGAGTCTTTCTCTTTGTCTTTCATTTTCTCTCCTCTAAAGCAGCTAAGGAGTTCAATCAGGTTCGTTCAGTAGTGAAGGAGAGAGATATTTTACGAGGTTCAGGTTGATTCTTCTTTTCTTACTGCGACAGATTGTCTTTGGGTCAAGGCTCGCTATTGTAATCTTTTGGCGGGACGCATGATTTACTTCCAATGCCTCCTACGCATGGAAATGTGTTTTCAAAGCTATTCCAAGTATCACTGCTTGAGTCTCTTGCTCTATCGTCAATGGTCAGTCGATTAGCCTTGTGTTAGTGGTACTCTATTAATTTCAAGACCCCGTAAAGTTTAGTTTAGCTGCCCTTCTATTTTTGTTCTCTTTCCCACAGTAGCAGATCTTATTCTCACCAATCTTCCGCACTTTTAACAAATCACATTTGGGACAACATAAAAGCTATTGATCTTCCCTTCTTTCAAATCATAAGAGCAGGTCTTTTCTCCATTCGATCAGCAATCAAGGTTTAAAAGAAACCTTACCTTTTTTTGATCCGGACTTCTTTCTTTCTTACCCCAGCCCAAAAAGATGGAAGTGGGTAAGGCAAACTCTGTCTATTCTCAAAATGGAGTCTTGTCTCTAGTCTGCGATCCTTGAAAGTCTTCCTAAAGCATATATTCTAAACTCGATAGAGATGAAGATGAATGTTCCTCAAGACCGTCTATTTTTCCAAATCTTCACTGAAACGGCATCATTCTGCCTCAACTTTACCACATGGGTTTGGCTTGGTTTCTGTTAATTGGTCTCATTCTGAGTCCTGAGTCCATTTGCCAGTCATTTTTCTCTTGGGTTGTTTTTTTAAAAAGAACATTAAACACAAATGTCTCAAGAGCATATGGATCTCAGCTTTCTGCATTACCATATGGCATATATGGAAAAAGCATAATGAGAGAGTGTTCGACCACTCGTCTTCTTTTCCCACTCTTTCAACTCGAACCAATGCTTGATAGGCTCCCCCAGACCAGGGTAGAGTCAAGCTAAAGTTTGATGGCTCTGCCTTTAAAAATCAGGGACCTGCGGGGGCCAGAGATCTTATTCTTATAGACTATGATGGCCGGTTCTGGGTACTTGCTATTCGATCCCCAGTCGACCAACAACCGAGCAGAGGTTTTGGCCAGGGATTTTCATCTGTTTTTTATTCAAAGGCAGGTGCACATCGAGGAAGACTCTAAGATTACAATCCGGATACTCCTCCAGAAGACCACTCCTCCATGGACCCTCAGGACCATTGTCCAGGGTTGCCAGTTTATGCTACAGTCGTTTCACAACTGGTCAGCGAACCACTTAGGTAAGAACTAAGTCATTGAAAGACGTTCCCCTAGTGCTTCCAGTTCAATTCAATTAAAGAAGTACGAGTCGAGCGGGTTTCATCTTGTTAGGCTTCGGGATTATGGCGGCAATCAGGTGCCCCACACAAAAGAAAGGGCCCCTTCCCCCTTTAGGGCTGACTTAGTGCTTGTGCTAAGGGATTTATCACTGACTTGTACAAGCCAGGAACGAAGTGCTCGACCGGAAGGGAGAGGGTTGAAGACGCTCGACCAACGGGACAGGAACGAACGCGCATCCGAATTCCATTCTTTTTTTAAGTTCACACCAGGAGAAAGGTTGCTTTTGGTCAGCTGTTCCCAAGGAGTCTTTCAGAAGATGTGGCACAATTCGTTTTGTTAGAAAAGTCCTTATTTCATGCAGTTAGTGTTTTATAATAATATAAATATAGGGCATGCAAGATGCAAATTGGTATAGAATACGGAATAAGCGATCTTAGCATGGTTTTGCCCAGAAAGAAAAGCACGCATTGGCAAACAGACTTACAAAGAGTAGGGAAAGGAAGTGGAAGACTAAGAAAAATAGGAAATCAAAGTCACTTCACTCTGATTGACCAAAGGAAAGTCAGAACTGAACTGCAAATAGCGAGAGAGACCCTAGCCAACTATCTTTCCCTTTCCCTTGCTGGTGTCAGGTTTTCAGGAATTGAATCAATAGTCGACAGTACACCCACGTGTATGATTTTGGGTATGAGTCGGGAGCCAGTAGAACTATCGGGGGAATTGTACTGAATACTGTTCGTATTGGAATTAGTCATAGTATAGGAAATGGATTTTCGCTTAGCTAAAGAAGAATGGATCATGGGCTTAAAGGAATTTCCTCATATCACGAAAAAAGATGAGAGTCACCGTGACAAAGGACTGCCCTCCACTGCATCTTTACTGAGACTGAATGCATACACCTGTGCGGGGCTGGGGTCCTCTATCTTTTTTGTATTTAACGTGCCTACATATCTGGTTCTACCTCGGAATAAAACCCCATCCATGTAGTTCTGTCTATCTGAAGATTCCACCTTGTAAAAACCATAGTTCAATCTTTTATACCGATGTATCGTACTCTCTCGACCAGGTCATCCGCTTAAGATAAGGATCGGGATCTCTCAACGGGTTTGGGCACAGATAGCCCCCATCTGCAAATAGATCTAAGACCTTTTTTTGAACGGACCCACATTCAGCCCCATATGGAAACGACGAAATTTGTCTCATCTCTTTGATTAAGGTTTCCATATCTTTCTTAGTGGGATTTCTAGGAATAAAGTGGGCGATGACTTCCAACTTAGAGTGGGAACCGCAAATGGTTCCTGTCTGATCTATCCTATCCTTCATTTCGTAGAAGGAGTTTGTAAGTTGGAGGATCCAAAAGGAGGTTTCCATCTTTCCCATATGGTCAGGGAGTGGTGCGGGTTCGCCGACTAATGGGTCGCTAGGTCGCGGAGTACACAACCTTAAGGTCGTGGGTTAAGCAATGGCTTAACTACGTCAAGTGGTACTACATGGTTGCAGTATCTCCCGGCGTAACCATTCAGGATCTCTTATACGCACCATTCGTGAACTGAAAATGGCGGGTTGAATCGATCGACTCTCAGTTGGTCTGGTTCGGCCTTGTCTGGAAGGTTTTCGATTTTGTTGCCCTAAGGCGTTTGTCCTGTTAAGCCAATGTCCTAGTCACTGCAGCGATTACGGATACCTCTCAGTCTACTCTGTGAGTCCCACAAATCGCTTTCTTTATGTTTTGTGAGTTGACTCCTTATGCTAGAGGCAACCTGGCCTACGGGTCTTGTAAACAGATAGTTCCTTTTTGTTTGACACCTGAGGGTGCCCTCCTTTGGGGTCTATACATAAAGGACCTCATCAGGGTGTTGATCAAACTAGCTAAACCCGTTTCAGTGAGGTCAATCAAATGAAGAGGTATGAAGAGGACTTTTCGGTCCTTCTTTCGATTCTCTCCAACCAGTCGAGTTACTACGTTCCTTGCCTTTAAGGTAACATAAGGAAGTGAAAGACCCTATAACCACTCCAAAGAATAGGTGAGAAACCTAAACCAAAGTGAATGGCCCAGTCAACTTGGAAAGTAGTCAAAATACTACTATCCTTCTTTCTGCCATCGGCTTTCTTAGAAGGAAGAGCTTTCCATGACGGACTCCACGTAATTCCTTGACACAAAGGGGTGGAGCGGCAGGTTTCTATCAATCAGAGGCCGCCACTCTTTCTTTGGATATATCATAGAATGTATCCATAAGAGTAGGAGACTCAGACAGATAAATGATCGAGTCAACTACTCGATTCGTCAGCCGTTTTGCAAGTTTAATAACTCGACAAAGGCTAAAGAACGATAGATATAACTTGACCAATCAATCTGCTTTTTCATCCTTTCGTCTTATCGGCTCTAGAGGCTTTCCTCACGTACGCGCTGGCGACGTTGAATACAAGACTCTGCTTCTTCACTCTCACGCCTTATGAAAAGCAGAATAGGCTTAGCCCTTAGTCTTATTGATCAGGAGTTCTAAAGTGGATTCATCCAATCCGAAAGTCAGTCAGTCTAAAGACTTCCTTTTTGTAAGCATCTAAGAAAGCAGCAAAAGCGTAGAAGTGAGAAAGATCTTTCTTCGTCACCAACCAGCAGGCGCTTTTTAGCCCTCAGATTAACACATAGTAGTATTATGCATAGACTTGGCGATCGCTCCTAAGGTCGTTTCGCTACCCGGCTACTGACAGGAAAGGAAGACTTGTTCTTCTTTGCTTGCCCATACGCCGATCCTGACCTGCTGGTACTACGAAGATCTACGCCATTCAAAGGAGAGATATTAAGAAACCTACTACAGACAAGAAACAGACTCTAAGCCCAACCCATGTCGTGGGCAGGCAGCTAATACAGGACAGATATATCTAATATTAGGCTTGGCAACAGACGCTTTGATATGTGTGACACAGATGCCCTTACGACATTGAATCGGCTCACTTCACTCGGTCCTTTGCTTGCTAAAATTTTGACGTGAATACGCTTTCTGGTTGTGATATGTTCCCTACTATACTACTATTGAAGACCTTGACTTTTGATCTTCCTTCCCTGCAAGGAAAGGCTTATGTCACTCGGATGGGAAGGCGTAGTGTTTGGTTTGAGAAGAAAGACTTCTTTATAGCAAGAACAGAAGGTTGTTGGCGGTTAACATGAATAACCCGGAAAAGCCCCCTCCTCTACTTCTGTCCCCGCAAGAGTCAGTCTTGAAAGCTTGATTGACCAATAAGAAGAGTCTCGTACAATCATACTAGTAGACCGGTAATCCCCTTATGGTGGAATCTTCCTACATTCAAAAATCGAGGGATAGCCTAAGTAATGTTCCAAATCACTGATGTCTGGGAAATCTAAACAAGACGAAAACATCAGTACAAGAAGGCGGACGGTTAGGTGAAAAGAAGCTCAACTACTGGACCAAGACGAGGAAATGCCTTTCTCCTCGAAGAATGCCCCACACAGGTATGCCCGCTAAAGCTCAACTAGCTGCCATTGAAAGAAAGGTGAAAGAGGTGGAGCTTTATCCGCACAGGTTAGCTTGAGAGTGAACTTTGCTTTCTTAACCAGTCATGAGATTAGGCGTTTAGAGATCGACACTGAGTTAGTAAAGAACTTTGAATCACTAAAGTGCTGCTTTCTTCTTTTACAGAGGATTGGAATACCCCTTGAATTTAGTTCTTCTTTTGAAAAGAGAAGTGGAAGCCCTTCCTTATAGTAGTATATTCTGCCCTGCCCTTCCCGGCCTCTCAAAGCCCTTAGCTGAGAAGCTGCTTAAATGAAAGTCTCACACGTGGATATCTAAAAGAATGCGATAGAACACCTTTCCTAACAAACATCAGGAGATGAATCAAGCCAATCGGGCGGGTAAGCCAAGGGCATGGGTGAGTGAACTCGATGTTAGAAGGTTGCCGTATAAGTAGGTAGAGCCTTTCAAAGAATTGTTGAAGCTGCCGGGCATCCACGTAGGACCTGTTGCGAAGTCTTCCCAACCATAAAAAAAAGTCAAACAGTGCAGCTCCTACTCCTAAAAGGCAAAGGGAATAGAGCGATTGTTGCAATCAAAGAAGCCTACCCCGTCTGTGCATCGAAAAGTTCGTCTAAGCATGACTTTTTGATTTTATGTGGGAACGTCAATCTCTAAATCTTCCATCTCGATGGCGTGGATAGATAAACCCGAAGCTAGTCTTTTTCGTTGTGATGGATTGGATTCCGCAAGAAAGGTTCTTATTGCCCGCTCCGCTACTAAATACCAAACTCACTTGGAGAAAGCAACTAGGTCCCTCAAAGGGGCAGGACATAAACTCATTTTTCCCATTGCATGCGACAACTAGTCAAGAAAAAAGGGAAGAAAGCCTAAGCGAGCGAGACAAGAAGGAATTAAGGAGCTATTCCCTTAGTGACAGTAGCATCTTTCTTTCGAACATTTGGACATTGTAGGCTCTCCTCCTTATAAGGACTGGGAAACAAAGAGTCACATTCCCGGATAACCAGACAGTCTCGGAAGATATCAACCATGGAAGGTCTCCTGTAAGCCAGAAGGTCCTACTAAGTGGTCTAAGTCAGAATGGTTAAATGGGAAAGCTTTCATTTGCATATAATGCCTTTGTTCGGACCGGACTCTTGACTTGTCAACTTCAGGAGCTTGACCTTCTTCTCATCCAGCCTATTTACCGAGTGAAAGAGTGAAAGAAGGTGAAGGAAATGGAATTGTGAGATAGATAAATCATATGAGAGTAAGAAGGAAGGTCAGGTTCTTCAAATAGCTTTCTTTACCTCCTGAAATAAGGGAAGGGAATAGAGTCAAAGGTTCCGGATTGAATGAATTTACTCGACTGGAAAGGAATATCTGATTCTTCTTCTTTCACTGTTCAATCTCATTAATCTCCCTTCTTTTCTTTCCTCTACTGTAAAGGGTCCGGAGCTTCTCATCCATCCAGCCTATTTACTGAGTGTTTGAAGGAAAAGGTTGAAGATTCAGTCGAATGAATCAGGAGTTGAGTCTTGACTTCCGAATTACCTTGTTCAAGAATAGTGAAAGAATAACGAACAATCACTTCCTTCGAATAACGAACAATAACTGCACACTGTTACAAATATATTCCCATAAAAAAGCTTTCCTTCCTTACTGAAACTTAAAGAACGGAAGAAAAAGAGTTTACAGTGTTTGAATAGTGAAACCCTTGTTGGAGAGGTTCAGGATAATTAATAGGAGTAAGTAGCTCGACTGTAAAGGAGAATGAATCTTGTCTTGCTTTCGTCTTTGTTTACAGTTCAATCTGGTGAAGGAGAGAAGCTGTTTTGTTTACAGTTCAATCTGGTTCAGTAGTTCAGTCTCATTAATCTTTCTTACAGGAGGGAGAGAAAGAAAGAAGAGGAGAATGAGACCCATAAGTGAAGCTGTGAGAGAAGGGGGTTTCTTAGGTTACAGTGAAAGAAAGGAGAAGATCCAGAAATGAAAGAAAAGAGACCGTAAAGTCCAGTGTTTTAAGGGAGAGTCAAAGTCAGAAAACGAAGATAGAGTGAAAGAAGGCTCAGGAGTTTACCTCGTTCAATCTGTCAAAGGAGAATGAATCTTTCGGCTTTCCCTTGTTTACAGGCAGGAGAGTAAAAGAGTAAAATCTGTCGAATGAATAAGAGTCTTTGTTTACAGTCGAGTAAATGAATTGAATATGCGAGAATGAATCTTGAGTTTCGTCTTTCCTTCCTGTTCAGTCTCATTAAAGGTTCAGGAGAAGATAAAGAATATGCTTTACCTTGTTCAACCCTTGTTCAATCAGGTTTCGGTTCAGGAGCTTTACCTTCTTCTTTTCTTACAGTCGAGTAAAAGAGTGAAATCAGTCCAATGCAGGCAGGGTTACTCTCGCAGCTTCTCTTTATCTCACAGCTGATCTTTCTTTCATTTGTTAAGTCTTGACTTTCTCTTTGTCTTTTACCTTGTTCAATCAGGTGAAGGAAATCTTTCTTCTTCTTGTACAGTTCAATCAGGGACAAGTGAAGGAGAAAAAGAAGGTGTAGGTTCAGGAGCGAAGCAACGAGACCGTAAAGGATAGGCTCAGGTTCATGAGTTTACAGTGAATAAATAGGGAGAGGTGGACAAGAACTGACGGGAATAGAGGTGAAGGATTTCTTATTCTTTTCTTTCCTGTAAAGGTGAAGGAGAAAGAAGAAATAGGAGTAAGTAGCTCGACTGTAAAGTGAAGGGAAGGGAATAGAGGTTCAGTCGAATTAATCTTTCGTCTTGACTTCCAGTTCGCTCGAATTCATAAGGAGTATTTCTCTTAGTTTACAATGAAAGAATAAATAGGTTCTGGTTCAGTAGTTCAGTCTCATTCATCTTGTCTTGCTTGAGTCTTTCTCTTTGTCTTTTACCTCCTTTTTATCGGGAAAATGGCCAAAAATGGCCCTCAAAATAGGGAGGGGATTGAATTAATAATAAATGGTCTTTACAGGAGAAGGAGTCTTTGTCTTGTCTCCCTTCTTGTTGAGTCTTGACTTCTGGTTCAGTCGCTCAGTTCATAAACTCTTTCGTTTCGGCTTAGTTTACAGTTTCGGGTGAGTAAAAGAGTGAAATCAGGTTCTCATCCAGCCGCTTGACTGAGTTCAATCACTCGAATGAATCTCTGTCCTTATTACCTCTAAAATTGCCCTAAAAATAGGGAGAGGCATCAACTCGAATTAATTTAAGCAGCTTTACCGAGTGAAAGACAGAAATGACCCTAAAAATAGGGAGATGCGAAGTAGTTCTGTCTCATTCATCTTTCGTTTTGGCTTTCCTTCCTTAATGCAATAACTGATGGTAATATAGGTTCAGGAGCAGGAGAATAAATGTTGAATTTGAGAAGAAATAGAAAGAAATAAACTAAAAAATAGGGAGAGGAGCGAAGCAGCTCCACCGATAGGGAGAGGAGTCATTGTTTGAATAAATAGGTGAAGGTCAGGGAATAGAGGTTCAGGTTCAGGTGAAGTAGCTCAGGTCATATCTGATTCTTCTTCTTTCACTGTTCAGTCTCATTCATCTTTCTTGTCTTGCTTGAGTCTTTGTCTTTCTCCTTATGATTTAGAATTGTAAAGTAGAATGAATCTTGAGTCTTTCGTCTCCCTTCAAACACACACAGTAAACTCTCATTAAGCTTGATTTTCTCTTTCCTCTCCTGTAAAGTGAAGGTCAGAGCATATCGGTGAAGATTCAGGTTCTTATCATCCAGCCACTTTACCGAGTTGACTGTGAAAGAATCAATAGGTGAAGGATTGAATGAATAAGGGAAATAGGTGTTTGCATCTTCTGTTCTTCCACCTTCTTGAACTGTAAACTCTCATTCATCTTGAGTCTTTTCTCTCATGTTTTTGTTCAGGTTCAGAAGCGAAGCCACTTTACCTACAGGTGAAGGATTGAATGAATCAGGTAAATAGGTTCAGGGAAAGGAATAGAGGTTCAGGCAATGGAATTGCTTTACCGAGTTGTAGAGGTGAAGGGTCAGGTTTTTGGTTGAGTCTTTCCTTCCGAAAAAGAAGAAGAAGAAGAATAAATAGGCATATTGGGATTTAATATGAATTGACTCTCCTATATAGGTTCTTCTCATGCAGCTCATTTTCCTATTTATTCTTTAACTGTAAACTCAGAAAATGAAAGAGAAATCTCCTGTAAAGACTCCAGATTAATTCTCCTTAACTCCGTAACCTTTACAGTCTCACATATTCTCTCCTCTCCTCTTCTCGTCTCGTAGCTTCTCTCCTCACTTTTGTTCAATTATAAATAAATAAATAACCATTTTGATGGAGATTTGTAGCATCATTCAAGTAAATACAGATTGAGATCGTAGAAACATGAGCTTGTGATATAGCTACACCTAATTCCAAACCGGTTAATGCAAGAACTATAAATAAAGGACCAGGATCTCCTATGAAATAGCAAATATTATTCATACATAGCATAGTCCAAGCGGACCCACTTAAAATCTTTACTGAACTATGACTGGCCATCATATTAGCAAATAAACGTATTCCTGAGCTTAATGCGCGAAAACAATGAGGGATTAGCTCAAGGAGTACTAAAAAAGGTGCTAATGGCAGTGGGACTCCAGCGGGTAATGAGAAACTTAAAAAATGAAGCCCATTTCTTTGAAATCCCATTATAGTAATACCAATAAAAAGAGAAAATGAGAGACCCAAAGTAATGAGAAAATGACTTGTAACTGTGAAGCTATAAGGTATCATACCCTGGGGATTACGAAATAACGAAAAAGTAAAAGTGACCGAGATGCGAGGGAAAAACTTTTGTTTAACATTTCCGGAAAGACCACCTATTTGTTCGTTTTCCAGGTTCGGCACGAAATAATAAATAAGCTCTACCAAGGATTGCCAAGCATTTGGTACTGAGTTTCCTCCTCCGTTTTTAGTAACAAAATGAATTAGAAGTAGGACCAAACTGAGAGTTAGCAGCATAAACAAAGATGGATTTGTGAATGAGAAATAAAAGTTTCCTATATTCATAGGAATTAATGGGAGAATGGCAAATTGCTCAAGTGGGCTGTTGGGCGTAATCATAAGAAACACTTTGCATTTCATCCCTGTAGTTCCGCTTCTTGCTTGAAAAATGAAGAAAGACTTGTCGGAAACCGCCGGTTGGGTTGTTCCAACCAAGAAAGGGATGTGAGTCTTTGGGCATTGTTGAGGAGAAAATCAGACTTAAATTGCCCATTGATTGAAGCTCTACGCTGTGGAATCGTCCGGATCCCAGGTAGCGTTTGGGTTTAATCCTTTGAGTTCAAGGAGGGAGGAAGGCTTTATAAAAGCGGCTTTTGCCATTCTTAATCGCCTTCATCGCCCTGGGTAGGAATCTTAGGTCGCCTCTCTTCTTCTCCAAGAGAACATTAATAGCCAGCCCCACATCTGACTCTTCATCCACTGGAATGGAACGATGATTCACGAGCTCGTCGGCCTTTTGCTTTAGCTCTTCGGCCCGAGCCTCAAAAAGGTTCATTTGCCGTTCCACCCCCCGATACTCCTTGGAAGACATTAGCCAGCGAAAGTCCTCCCTTTCCTGTTCACTCAATTCTCTGAGGTTGAGCCCAACCAGGCGGACCTGATGACCCGCAGGAGGCTCCACAGGAAGCTACTGTGCGACCTCTGTCGCGACTATCTTAGTCGAGGGATCGGCCCTGCCTAAGGCGGGTGCACGGGAGGGCGAAGGCGAAACAAAAATCGAATGGACTGATTCGCCTTCCTTCATGTCGTAGCCTTAGCTTATCGACGGGTCTTGCATTAGATACATACAACATTCTCTTTGACTCATGCCTTGGAGAAGAACGTTCTTTGTTTGAGTTTGAAGTCGTTACCTTGCGGGAGCCACCTGGGCGAGACCCTTCTCTCCTTTTTTTTCTGATTTCCATATGGTGAATCACTTGTTCAGTCGACTGAAGACCGTGTCTGCTTCAACTTCACCCGTCACTCGTGTCGTGTAGTGTAGCAAGACTAACAAGTGGTCAACTGAATTTATGAACGAGCAACTATTTCTTAGTTGCAATACCCTTTTTTGATTCTTCCTCCACTCACCTCCACGGGCGAATAGAGTCTAATACACTCTTTCTTGGCTAGTGTAGCAGACTCCATGAGAGGTCATTCGTAAGGCCTCCGTATAGTTCGATTTTGGGGCGTAACATTGTGGTTGTTCCCTCGACTGACCGAGAAAAAGAAGTGAAAGAGGCATCTTCCATTCATATCAATTTAGGTTTTTCTGCACCATATTTAGATCTGCCTCTTCTTCGATCCGAAATTCCCAGCAAATCCTTGACTCCTCGAATACAATGGGATTTCACACCTGGCGAATCTTTCACTCTACCTCCTCTTATTAACACCATAGAATGCTCCTGCAAATTATGACCTTCACCCGGAATGTGAGCAAATATATCATGTCCATTGCTCAATCGTACTTTGGCTATCTTACGTGGAGCTTAATTAGGTTTTTTCGGTGTTCTCGTTGAAAGACGCGGGCGTACTCCTTGCTTCTGGGGACATTGATCCGAAGCTCGAGTACGGTCCGTGCACCGTTTTTCTTCTCTACCACCATGACGAATCAATTGATTTAATGTAGGCATCGCTCTTTCCTTTGTCCTTCACCCCTCTTTTTGCCCTCTCACTAGTGATTACTCCCGATCCAAAGCACCCCTTTTTCATTCATAGAGAAATCCAATTGTCAAAATAAATAAAAAGGCCATCATGGACCAAGATCCAAAGAGATCAATCTTGCTGAGAGGTACTGCCCAAGGAAAGGAAAAGGTGACTTCCGGATCAAGGATAATAAATAAAATGGAAACAAGATAAAATCGTATATCGAAATGACTTCTGGCATCACCGGAAGGATCGAAACCACATTCATAGGCCGACAATTTTTCTGGATAGGTTGAACTATTGGAAGCAAATGGAAAAGGAAGACCGAGTGGGATCAAAGAAACTAGCAGACTGATCACTAAATATAGATACAAATAGGTGCAAATTCTGACATCACCACAACCCACTTGTTGGTTCTTTCGCTCCTTGATCGCGGAGCGGCATACCGAAAAAGAAAAGAAGAAAAAGCCCATTCTGAAACCTTCACTATCAAGTTCAAGATAATGAAAGAAATTACAATGAGAAATTTAGGAACTCGGATGAAGATCAGAAAAAAGCAGCACTCAAACGAGGCGGGGGATCCATGCGAAGCAGACCTACAATCGGATAAGGTGAGATTCAATCAACCTCAGAGAGGAAAACTAGGGATTCTCGCATAATCAGGTAGCCGGAATCGCGGCAATTCAATCTCGAAACACACAACCACAACAATCAAATAGAAAGACTACGGCGAAAGCACAACCGCATCTCCACCATCTTGCACAGCTGGAACACGGACCAAAACTCACTAATCCCCTGATTCTCAGAATATATATTAGTTAGTTCAATGATAGGTCTTTAACAAAGAAAAATAAAGAAGGAAATACCTTCCGCCGCATCTTACATATATGAAATTAGCATGATTTTCCCATTTTTTAACATCACTGAGATAGGCTTTTCCCCGAACCATTGACTGACCCTTGTTCGGGAGGGAGAAGTTTATTACAATGGAGCTTTCTTTGTTTGATCTAGTAAGGGGGTGTTAGAAATAAGCCACCGCCCGACGAAACAGCAGTTTACAAGCGACCCAGGACATCGAGCGAAGAGCTCCAATGCGCGTATTCGGAGCTACGCGGATGCCGTAGTCGCATAAGTCGGATCAACATCATGACAACGGCATTCTGGAAACTGTTGGGCCAGCCACAATTGGTGTAATGTCTGGGTGCGTATGGCGGTACAAGAAAGCCCCTACTCCTAACAAGTCGGATGACAAGAAAAAAAGGGTTTCGTCGTCTTTTTCCCGCTTTCACCTTCGATTGTGAAGGGATTTGAGACCGGTTTTCAATTCGCTTCTCTCTCTCCGGCGAGGTTTGAACTTCGCGTGGTGGGAAGGCCTTTGCAATTCGCATCTTCCTGTCCAGCAAAGAAAGTGAAGGGGAGAAGACAGCAAGTTGGAGGACGCTGCAGAACCGCGTGATTGATCCATGCCATTCCCTAATTGAAGCAAGTTGTAAAGCCTGAAGAGCCTCAGCCCCTACCCTTTTTATTTCCAAAAATGAAAGCTGACTAGCAATCGCTCGTTTTTCTTATTAGCATGGGATTGGATGTTTGAAAGACAGAACATCTATTAGAAGGCAGGCAATCCCCGGGGAATTCCTATCGATTTCGGATAACAATCCATCTTTCTCGCTTTCGCTCTTTTTCCCAATCAATCGCGAGGGTTCCGGACATGAGAATGCAAGCGCCGGAATCGAACAAAATGTCTGAACGTCCAAGGACGAAAGAAAAATGCTTCGCGGGGAACTCGTTTCATGTCGGCATATTCGTGCCAGTTAGACATCGGCCATGAAATCCACCACTATACCGAGCGGATCACGAACATTCACATCTCGGTCAAACGAAACTATGCGCGATTCGCGAGAGAATCGCCTTCAGCAAGGTATGGCATTCAGGGTCTGAACGCGGGGAGAAATCTTTCTTCATAGATACAAGACATTCATTGCTGCTGATCTAAAAAAGATCTTATCCCTTTCAAAGGGCGTTAGCAGACGTTTTTCATTCTTCACCCGGTCCAACGTAGCGTTTCAAAAGTCAATGTCCACCTAACTGGTTACCTTTGTAAACGTGCTAAAACAGGCCTCTCTATAGGTTCGCCTTTCGTCTAGTTTCGAATATGATAGTATATCTAATTAGCCAGATCGTCTGAAGCATGAACAGAATCACCTTTGTTCCGAAGGCCTAGCGAGTTAAGCGAGTTCCTTTTTTTTCAAAGGAGGTCCTTTTCTTTCTCCGGACCGATGACTCGCTTGTTCAGTAATGCTAACTATTATAGGAGGAGTCCCCTTAAGACTACCAGTAGTTTCGGTTGTAGAATCTCGTGCTAGTTAGGTTGTGGTTGGATTGGCTGCAAGTGGAACGTAGGCGCTTTAGGTGTGTGTTGACCATGCACTCTCGCGGAATGGAATACAGTATGTATGATAGAGGTGGTGTGGTGATTTACCTCAATGCTAATGGTTATCCCCAAGGTTCAACGAATGAATAAAGCTATGATCGTACCCAGGGATGATGGTCTTCCTCTCTGTCTCCAAGCCGGCCATACATAATAGAATAGATAGGCGAAGCAGCCAATAAATAGCTGTCTCTTCTCGCCTATCGATAGATAGTAGGTTGCTTCCAAGCTCAAACCATTGGAAACTGAATTGCTACTTTCTTCTTGTTATTGAGAGAGTGGTATTCTCCACCCCTGTCAAATCTAGTCTAGGGAGAGAACTGGAAGAGAGAAGGAACAAAGATTAGAGAAAAGGATTTACAAGTCTAATGGGAGAAGAATGGCTGACCTTTTGAAAGAATACAAGGATGCCTTCCAGACTCCAAAATCTAACCCAAGCTAACCCCCGGGGCGGGCCACAACCGAAAGGCGCTAGACGGACTAATGGCAAGCGAGATAAAGAAAGTGCCCCTATGTGTAAAACCTTGCCGCGGGAGAGTCTTTCTCCAATGAGAATCCAGAAAGTTTTTGGGCAAGACAAGAAGGAACTTGTCGAAGGGATAAGAGCGGATTGCTGGCGATGATCTGGTGAAGGGAATCTATGAGAGAAGGTTATCGAACCAGGTTTCGACCGAATAGAGCGCAGAGCAAACGAGTTTAGTCGAACAGCGTAACGAGTCTAAGGGCAGAATCAAGCTTGAAAGGAATGGGTGTAGGCTTAATAGTGAACACCGCTTCTCGATATGAAATCAATGACTTAAAAGACAGATGCCGAGAGAAAGAGACTGATATATTGCGTTGCGAAGAGAGATCAAAGACGCAGATTTTCTGACGTTATGTGGGCACTGGATGGAAAAGACAGAGAAGAGAACAGCCCACCGGAAGGGCATACCTCAGGAGCACCCCCGGCAAACATCGAGATGCGTGAAGCCGACCTATATCTCGAAAGAAAAATGCAGGAAAGGCAAATGAAAGATGAAAGCTCAAATCCTCTTTGGGAGTGTGAGATACGCAGACGGGGAGTACGCAGCCGAACAACCGCAGGGGCTTCCAGCAGTGATAGCTGCCCCCACCAGATTGGCCGGCCAAAACCTGGAGCTAACATTTCAATCGAAAATCCACGTCGGATCGCGGCGAGACGAAAAAGGCAGACTGAAGCTCCGGATCACAAAATGCAAGACAAGAAGGGGCAAACCAAGCGCTTGCGCGAAGGAAGAAGCGAATCAATCAGAATGGAGACATGGAGAAGAGGCGAAAGAGAGATTTTCGAGCCTGTAAGCTACAAGCAACAACGGTGGAAAAGTCGTTGCGCGCTAGCTTGTAGTTTAGGGGTCTCGTAGGGGTGCCCTTTTCGAAAACGGATATCGTTTCTAAGGTCAGCTTTTTGGAACCCTAGTTTTGGAGTTTTCCCCAACCTATACCCCCTTACTAGTAAATAAAAGGGAGCTTACCTTTTTCAGCTGCATTGCACTGCCGCATAAACAATGGATCCGCTCGCTGGGCTAGATGAGCCACCTTCTATCTGGCCTCTATACTAACTAGTAGTGGAGTGGCTTGCTACTTTCAATCATCAAAGGAAAATGGAGCAAGGCAAGGGAGAAAGAAGTTGTCCCCTCTTCTATGGTAACCCGCCGCTGGTCATCTAGAGTGCTCCGCCCGCCACCGAATATGTAGAAAAAGAGGGAGCGGGGAAGGAAGAACAACCGTTTGACTTTGGCACATGAGCTGGGGGGTTTGGCTAGGTAACATAATGGAAATGTATCGGACTGCAAATCCTGGAATGACGGTTCGACCCCATCCTTGGCCTCGGGGAGTGGCGAGCAGCACGGAACTCTCATTAATCAAAGGGGGTTTTCCAAGAAAGGAAATCAAAAGACAACATTCTGGAACTTCCAAAAACCAAAGAAATGCAAAATACATGAGAAGGAGCTTTTTACGTAACGCTTCAATAGAATGAATTCGGTAAGGGTCGAATACGCCCCATGGTCGATCGAAGGTCCTGTGCCACTTTCACTCCAATCTATCTGACCTTCAATCCATCTTTCTTTGTCTAGCTAGCTCATAACCAAATGTTAGACCAGGCTGACACAAACAACCTTTTTCGTTTTGGTTGAGGAAAAGGAAACCCCAGCGACCAAGCACTTCTACCCCCAAAAGCGGAGACCGAACAATCGCCAAGTTGTCGAGGACACGTCTAAAGAGGAGGCGGGCGCCCTATAAGTTTACCACCCTACCCACTAAGGGACTATGAGGGGGCAGGCGAACGGGAACCTACCGAGAACCCGAACCGCTTGACTGACTGGAATACTCAATTTCATTAGGGTCAAGGATGGATGAAACCAATCATCAGTGCAAATCGCGCGAAGCCGAGAAAGAGACTGCTGCACAACGACTAGAACTCGTGTACGAGGAGTTTTGAGCGTGAGCTACAACTCATGCAGCGGCAAAGACCCGTAACTCTCGAAGAGGAAGAGGACACCAACCGCCCGAATCACTGTAGCAAACCCTCCCTTTACTAAATTAAATGGATAGCCCTTATTCAAGAGAAAAAAAGAAGAAATGAGGGAGAAACTAGTGATGATTGTCATGAATGCAGCCTTCGAGGACATGTACAATCAGGTCTTTGCCGATTTCTATCAACATGGTGCACCTCCACGTAGAGGGTCCCGTGGAGACTTTGAACGAATTAATAGGGAGAAATTAATAAACATTTTGATTGAGGAAGAGAATCCAGGATTCACGCTTTTTTCGTTCGATATGTGCTGACTGGATGCGTACTCCCGTTATCGATGGACGGGGGAATTGCGTGAATGACGAGATCGACCGGCTTAACCTAAAGTGGCTCTCCCCTCTCTTGATGGCGAATTTTGATTGACTGACACTAGGAACCGATTCAAAGTAAAGAAGAAGCATGGCATGAGGACGGACAAATTGCCGATAGCGAATTACTTGACTCGATAGATGGAGGGACGACCCCCCAACTCAAGCAAGAAATCTATGTTGAGTCAACAATCATCAAGAAGGGCACCACCAAGCGAGATCGAGACCAGCACCTTGCCCTTGGATAGGGTTCCAAACCTACCTGCGCTTCTTCAAATATCCAAAAAGGTCGGACTAACAAGCGAGAAACGTCGACTTTGATAAAGAAGGGGGGCGCACTAGCTTACTAATAATAGTGGGCTTTTTCAGCTTGGACCATAATCTATTCTATTATAGAATAGCAGAAGTGCTACCTAGTAGTCGAAACTCGGAGAGAGAGAGAGAGAGGGAACTCTTTCATACCTGCTAACTCCTAGGATGAGAAGTAGGTCCCTTGTTTTTGGCAGGAATAGTTCCAGCCTTTGTTGCCACTCGGTAGAGTGAGTCTACTTAGCGAACTGGCAGGACGCAGAGATCGATTGATCCATATGAATCTCGAGAGTGGATGGTTGACCGCCGCCCCCTTGTCCTGGAGGCTCTCCGGCCGGGGAGGGGCTTGCTATCGTAACCTTTTCTCCCGGTGTATGTGAAAAAGAGTGACTCACCCTTTTTTGTTCGGTCATAAGTTGGTCCAAAGAACGAGAGTAGGCTTCATAAGTTGGTAGAGCGGTCGGCTGTTAACTGACTGGTCGTGGGTTTAAATCCTACTTGGGAAGAATTTGGAGTTCTCACTTTTCTGACCTAGCGACCCCTGTCCTTCTCCTGAGTTTCTAAACACGAAGAATTGTGGGACATCAAAAGAGGGAAGACTGAAGTAGTATCTTCTCTTCTCTTTAGTTTAGGCTCCGAGTTGTTTTTGGGTGTGGGATGGTCTAAATTAGCTTCTAACTAGTGGCAACGAAGTTCTTGGTTCTCCACTCATTTCATTCATTTAGTGCCTGCGGTGAGGCACGACCTAGAACAAAGAAAGGGGGAAAGCTTGCTTGTTGTAGCCCTCTTTTTGTAGACTAGGCTTGGTAAGCGTAAGCTATTTTAGTAGGCTCGAGAAGGGTAGACTCGCAGCTTCGCTCAACGGAAGAGCCTGACTTTCGAAACTCTTAGTCAAGCGGGAGCGCCCAACCTATGGGCTTTGAAAGGATAGGGGAAGGGAATAAAACAAAGAGGGTCACTCCTTTTAGGTAGGAACATGGTTCGTTCATTCACTTGCTCATTCACTCGCAGCTTTGCCAGAAGCGACGAAGGGGGAAGTGTAGAAGCTTTGCCCCTTGCTTTACAGAGATTGTTATGAACTGACTAAATGACTCTATTCTCCCGGAACGCTAGCTAAGCTAATAAATAGTAATTTTTCCCTTCAATCAAATCAAAAAGCTTATTGATTGATTCAGGGCGCGGTCCTCCTTCTTAGAATCCATTGAGGGGGGCCTCGGCCCGAGAAGGGGAGAGTGGCCGAGCGATCAAAAGCGACAGACTGTAAATCTGTTGAAGTTTTTCTACGTAGGTTCGAATCCTGCCTCTCCCACTTGCTTGTTGTAGACTGAAGAGAAGAGAAAAGAGGCATTCGTCATCGTAGGAAGGCCCAGCGAGCTTCGTTCTTTCTTTTTTTCCGTTGCATGAAGTGAAATTGTATCGTATTTCAGTTTATAGAGGTTGGCGAATTACTACAATATATAGATTCCCATCGATAGACAATCCCAACGAGAATAGAAGCGAGTGGCTTCCGGTTTTGCTTGTAGTCGTTGTCTTTTAGCTTATGTAGTGGTCGGCCTTCCCTTCCTACACGCACGCGCCCGCCAGAATGCCTCCTTGGTTCTGCACGAAGCCAAGCCAATACATACGATAGGCGAAGTAAAGACCCCCATTTCATAGCGCCTGGGGAACGCAAGTTTGATCGAGGATTGGAGAGGAGAGGTAGCTCTGGATGGATTTATGAGTCTTTGTGCGAGCCGTATGCGGTGAGAGTCGCACGTACGGTAACGAGGGGGGTTCGCGTCTATACGTGTAGTGTGGTGTTTGGGCCTACCCACCCTATTTGTTCCATGATCTATGGGTCTACTGGAGCTACCCACTTCGATTAACTAGCCAAGATTTTGACCGGATACGAAATCACTGGTGCTCGATCTAGTGGTATTTTTATGGAGATTCTATCTATCGTTGTAGGATTCCTATTCAAGATCACTACAGTTCCTTTTCGGGCGGCTGTAGGACGGACGGTCGCCTATAGGTGGTAGGGTAGGGTGGGTGGTACCGCTCAGATGGTGGCCAATCTTCCTAACCGCGTGCGGGCCGGGCTTAGAGCGCGTGAAACTCATCACTACCTCGTAAGGGCGTTGAGACCATAGCATGTCACACAGCAGCCCGCCTAGAAGAGCCACTCGCTCTGTAGTGTTGTCACAAAAGATAAGCACTAGCCCACCTGATGGCCGGGCGAATCTAAGTTCTCTTCCGGTCAACTGTCCACCCAGTCAAGTGCAAAAAACACAGTAGAATCACCCAAGGCACCCGGCTGGTGTGCTTCCTGCCCGCGAGGAAAGAAAGAAGAGCGATAGGGCTGAGTTCAGATTTGACTGTTTGCAGCATGGGAGTAGATTACCCAAAAAATCACTGGGAACAATGAAAAAAAAGATATCTCAGTAACGAAAACTATGGGGGGCTGTATTGGCGAGATCCAACGGTGAACAGCTGCCCAAAAGAAAAACCGCCTGGAAGTCTGAGGACCTTTAGTACCCTACCCACAAACCAACAGCCTTCGTGCCAAGCAAGACCGCCCTTGTCCCTTTCCTTTCTCCATTCCGCCTCCTTCTTTCTTAGCTTTGTTCCAATCGAGTCTAAGGCAAAGCAAAAGTTGTTCGTATACCTCTTTTTTGACCTACTTGACGAAAGGGAACAAACTGAATTTCGTTTCCGGGTTTATGGATTGGATTCAGTCAGCTAAACTCATTTCTTTTTATTATGTTGTGACGCTTTGGTTACCGGTGAATGCTTGCAAAGGCGACCCTCTCTAGTTTCCAGCGGTTTACGTCATTGAAGTAGTCTTTCGTCATCCTACCAAACTGAAGAAGTCACTATCAAGCAGCGAGCCCTTATTAGTTTAGTAAAGTCAAGCTAAAAAAACGAGAGATTAACCTGCGGTGCGCTACGCCCGGCAACTCATCAAGCAATTTCTTTGCGCTTTCATTTCAGTGATGAGGTCCCAAAGAGGGAAGTAGGGCTCCTATTGACTAAAGGTGGATTCTTCGCTTTCCTTTAGAATGAAAGTAGCTATTTAGCCCCTACTACTGACTTTTGACTTTGTTTGATTCAAAGAACAGCCAGCCCCTCTAACTAGTCGTATGAGGTAGGGTGCTTATGGTAAGCAGCTTTGGATATGAGGAATTCCTAAAAAAAAGAAAAGGAAAAGTCCGGTATTTTACATCTTTCGATCAATAGATAGGATTTAGTGTTCGATATAGGGGATAGGATCCATCTGCTCTTTCTTTCTCAATTTGATTTAGAGAGATATAACGATATAAAAACAAATAAATAAATAGGGAGATGATAAAGAATACATAGATAGAAAAAGGGATGTTTATTCTTTTCCTCTTTGTTTGTTTTTCAGTGCAAGACAGGAAAGCGCCCTCCTTTTGTCATCCCTGCAGCTTTCCAGATTTTGTATTGAACGCATGGCGTAGCTAGGACCTGAAAATCATCATCTTTGAGCCTATGTTCACACCCCTATTTGTTTGAATAAGGCTAGTTGCCCGCCAAGTTCAAATAAGGAAATGCTTCCCCCAACCATTAAAGGAAAGGCTCGACGAAGGGAGGGGAAGGAAAATGCTTTCGGAGATCGAGATTGGATTTCTTTTTCATCAAAAACGAAGAAGGCCGAGAATGGCCTACGGTGCGTCTTATCTGAAGGGAACACGCTTTTTCGAAAGCGGTGGTATGATTGTCGGGCCCTCTCCTCGTTCCGCCCGCTGGCCTATTAGGTAGGATAGCAGTCTTCGGGCTTTGCCTGCCCTTTCTCATAAAGAATTTCGGCTTGGCCCGGGAAAGCGCTGGCAACAACAGAAAGGAAGGGGTCCATGTAGCTGCTACGCCCGCCCCCTTCTTAGTCAATGGGGCAGCAGGTTCGGCATCCACTATAAAAGAGAGAATCCACTTCAGATAACCACGCCTCTGCTAGGTAGCGTGTGGAATATCCGAGAGCGGACCTTTTTGGATATATAATCCAAGTTGAGAGTGGAGTTACAGAAACAACCATCTGATGGAAAACAACTTTCACGTTCGGTTCAGAGAGCACTTTTTTCGTTGATCATTCCTCGTTCCCTTTCGTGTGAATTCAACAGCGGCGAATTCTCAACTTGTGGGGCCCTATCTATTCCATCTCTCAAGCCCCGAAGAAAACCCCCCTCCCCTTCGGACTCCATATCTCTTTTGACTCTATATATGTGGGCACCTGATATCTATGAGGGTTCACCCACCCCCGTTATAGCATTCTTTTCTATTGCGCCTAAAATCTCTATTTTTGCTAATATTTCACGTCTTTCTATTTATGGTTCCTATGGAGCTACATTGTAACAAATCTTCTTTTTCTGCAGCATTGCTTCTATGATCTTAGGAACACTGGCCGCCATGGCCCAAACGAAAGTCAAAAGACCTCTAGCTCATAGTTCAATTGGACATGTAGGTTATATTCGTACTGGTTTCTCATGTGGAACCATAGAAGGAATTCAATCACTACTAATTGGTATCTTTATTTATGTATTAATGACGATAAATGCATTCGCCATAGTTTTAGCATTACGGCAAACCCGTGTAAAATATATAGCGAATTTGGGCACTCTAGCCAAAACGAATCCTATTTCAGCTATTACCTTCTCCATTACTATGTTCTCATACGCAGGAATACCCCCGTTAGCCGGTTTTTGTAGCAAATTCTATTTGTTTATCACCGCTTTGGGTTGTGGGGCTTACTTCCTAGCCCCAGTGGGAGTATTGACTAGCGTTATAGGTCGTTGGGCGGCCGGAAGGTTGCCACGAGTAAGTAAGTCCGTTTGGGAGACCGAAGGCAGTTCTCCGTGCACCAGACACGTAGCTTACCGAATCAGTTGCGACACGGATGGGAATGCATGCTCCGAAAGCATAGGGTCGAGTCTGATACATCAAACGTCTACTCAATATCCTTGTACGAGTCCACAATCACTACACGAGATGAACCTTGGTTTGGTGAATTGAAGTTGGCCTTAGGTGTAATAGGACTCCCAGTTACTGCGCGCGATCGTATACTGAGGTGCTCCCCGCCCGTTGTTGGAACGACGCGAGCCGAGCCTCGATTCAGAAAGATTCAGGGTCAAACCAAATAGGGGGTTACTAATTCCCCATCTCATTGGGGGCGGAAAACGAATCGACATCTCGATGTGAGACAACCTTTTCAATTTGAGTTGGGAAAGAACGGCGAAGTCCATCCGAATCGTCCAATGAAGAATAAGAGGAGAACAAAGCGCCAATCGTGCGCGAAGCGCATGCGGAACGGACACGGATAAAAAAAAGAAGTGTGGAGAAGAACCGAGCTCATTCCCTTCGCTTCCTGGGCCCAAAGCAGTGTAGTCTTTCCTGGCCAAATCAAGGATTTGGGACTTCACGCTACTTAAGAAATCCATTTTTTTAGTCAGATATATGAATAGAAAGATGGATGAATCTATCGAGACTCTTTCGATTTTGATATCTAAAAAAGAATCGATTTCATTCAATGGTTGATTCAAAGAACTGCGCTTAGCCCCCCTGCTCATGAAACGGCTCCGCTGCAATGGATGGCAGAGGGTCCGTAGTACCCAAAGCACTGGAGTCATCCGGTAGCCGGGAAGGGGCCTAGAAGTGCTTACTACTACTCCACACTACACTTGGCTCTACACATTTACAAAGCTAACCCCTGTCCAGTCCCTGGCAGAGCTAAGGAAGGGGGCTTCAATCCTTATTCCTTATCCCCATCTTCGCCTAGGCTAACGGGGCCTTACGTGGAGAGTGGAGCCTCAAGAAGCATTGTTGAGAGGAAGATGCTTGGCCCCTCTTAATTCTCTACAGGGTTCCAAACCTTTCTTCAACATAGGTGACAACGAGCGAGGCAGAGATGGAAGAGATCGAACAGGGGAATAAGAAGCAAGCTCGCCCTTTTTTTTATTTTGATAGAGGGGGATGGAGAAAGTGGACAAAACAGACTCGCATTTCCCAGTCGAAAAGATGAGTTCCTTTTTTGTCTCGCATTTCTCATCAAACAAATACGAAAAAATCATCATATTGAAAACGTTACTAACCCACCAAGCCCTTCCTTTGTAGAGCCGTGTATTGTAAGTGATCCGAACCTGCCCGGAGCGAGCCTCCCATAGAGGCAAGTGAAGTTGGTGAGCCGTATGATGGGCAACTATCTCCTGGGGTTCGGAGAGGACTCAGCTCTTAGTTAGTACCCCCTTGGTTTTGGGGTGGACCCTTTCACTCTATTTTATTATATACGCTTAGTGAAAATCATGTTTTTTGATACACCTAGGACATGGATTCTATATGAACCAATGGATCGTAACAAGTCGTTACTACTAGCAATTATTTCCTCTTTCATTACTTCATCCTTTCCATATCCCTCTCCCTTGTTCTCAGTTACTCATCAAATGACACTCAGTTCATATCTTTAAGTTCAATCATTGACAAGGTTCAAAGAAAGGGTGGGCATTGATAAAGAATCGATTCCAAACAACAATGCTAGCAGATGGCGGGCCTCCGCTTTTCTTTTCATTAATGAAACCTGCCAGGTATTTCTTTATTATTAACTCAAATCAAAAAGACAAAAAATGAGGTCTTTGTTCAAAAAGAAAAGGACGTGGGTGGCATTATGACTGGGATGTCAGTTAGAAAGGTTCTTACAATGTTCATTCAAATAAAACAGCATTCTTTTTTTTGACTTAAGGAGGGCTTGATAAGAAGGGCTTGGGACCTATGAACGAAAGAAAACAAAAAACATGAAAGAATGAAGCAGAATGAATGGGAGGCGTCGGAGAAGGACTGACGAACTACTTACTTGTCTTTGGTTAACTACTTTACTTACTTGGGGTTCTTTCTCATAAGTGGTATACCTACACCCTGCACACTCACTCTATCTATATACTACTACGTTGATAGCCTTTCGCAAACCTCTCTCTCTCTACTAAATCGATGTTTTTTCAGGTCGAACCAAGCCCGGATCCAGCTGAAAAACAGAATGGAATACTCTAAGATGCTTCATAGTTCAACAAGCCCATATTCTTCCCGGAAAGATGAGAGTTCCAAACCTTTATTGAAGAAAGAGCTCTTGCCTGAAACTCAAAACAGAACGTTCCTTCCGCAACGCAAGGCCGATATCTTTCATAGCAGCCAAGGATGAGTTCGATCCATTAGGTTCTTCGATTTATTCGGAAAAGAAATGAGAGACAAGAAAACATCTTTGATTACGATTAAAAGGAACAATCTCAAATAGACTAAGATCCAATTTCGGGTCATTTCTTGGTGAACATGATCTTCCATAATCTCTTCGATCCCTGAATTTATGTGCCAGAATACAGATAGATTTGGTAGGAAAGTGGAAGAGACTTTTTTGTATATAATAATTAAAGGAAGAAGGAAAGCTGCTGTAATTCTTTGGAAAAGCCCGGTTCTCTTTGTCTTCGAGCTTTCATTCCTCAATGCACTATTTTGTTCTTTCATATACCTCCCCACCAATAGATAGAGACAAATAAGAATAACCGAACCACGTCTACAAAATGCCAGTACCATGCAGCTGCTTCAAAGAGAACGTGATGCTCCTTGGTCAGATGACCAAGATATTGGCGAATACCACATATGGTCAAGAAAAGAGTACCTATAATCACATGAAAACCATGAAAGCCAGTTGCTAAGAAAAAGGTAGAACCATAAATACTATCCGAAATAGTGAAGGGTGCTTGATAATATTTCATTCCTTGAAAGCCTGTGAATACTAGAGCCAGTGAAACGGTAGCTACTAAAGCGTAAACTGCTCGTTTTTCCTTCCCCGCGAGTATAGCATGATGAGCCCAAGTTACGGCAACTCCGGATGAAAGGAGAATAGGGGTATTAAGAAAAGGGATTTCCCGAGGATCTAAAACCCCAATCCCTTTTGGGGGCCAAATACCTCCGATCTCTACCATGGGTGCCAAAGAAGAATGAGAAGAAGCCCGAAAAAAAGCAAAAAGGAACATAACCTCTGATACGATAAACAGAATAAAACCATATCTAAGTCCTAATTATACTACTTTGGTATGATGTCCTTCCAACGTGGATTCACGTAGAACATCGCGCCACCATACGAACATGGTATATAGGATAAATATGAGGCCCAAACTTAGAAGTGTTGCACCCCGTTGAAATGAGTGCATGTACATCACACCTCCTACGGTGGTTGCCAAAGCTCCGAGTGAACCCGAAATGGGCCATGGACTTGGATCTACCAAATGAAAAGAATGCCTCTGAGATTCAATCATAAACCACTTTGCCTCGGATGTATGTAAACCTCCCCTTCACCCCCGCTAAAGTGGTAAAGAAGGGCTGGGGTCTCATTTTCTTCCTATCTGACAGGACAAAAAAATAGGAAGGGATGGTTCTTTCATTGCATTGATAGAAGTCTAACTAGAAAAAGATCTCTCTATTTCTTTGAGAGGAGAATCTCATTGGTTTGACCAGCGAACTACGTGGGAAGACCTTCCTTCTTTTGTTGATTTTCAGCAAGCATTTTAGTAAAGTCAGAATTCTCTTCAGTTTGGTTTCGGAAAACTTGTTGGTCACAGATTAGTGCGTTCTGAGCCGCCGGCGGCCTAAAATGAAAGGCGCAGGTTGATCTCTCTGGTTGAGGATTCATTTATTCAACTTTACACGTGGGAAGGGCTTACTCTCCTCGGCTTGGTCTCGCTCCCTTCCCGTACTATTCCTCCCCACTAAAAAGAGCGATTGACTTTCTCGCTAACCTTTCTGAACGTCCTTCTTCGCGTGGGGATTTGAAAAGGGGTATATATCTCTTGTAATGCTTTCTACTATTCTGATCGAGAAAGAATCTCTTCCGAACGACCAAGTCATAATGAGATTAAAAAACGATGCTTCCTTGGCCGTGTAGAACATGGATTAGCATTATATCATTCCTACAAGCGATCGGCATCCAGGATTGGAAGAAGTGCTATATGAGGACTTCGAGATCAAATCGAATATATTTCTTTCGAGACCTCGTGAGCCACTTATTTCTCCGAAACAAGGGATAAAAGTGATTTTCTTCCTTTTTCCCAATAAGTTGACGGCGTTACACCATTGGGATATTTCGAATAAACTAGAGTACATATAGGATACACCGGTGCTAAACCCTTTTCTCAAGATATCTTCCAAACTGTTGGGGTCCTCCTTGCTCCGTATCTTGTTCCCCCGGTGTGAAACCAGTTGGTTCCGTAGTTTGAGAATTCTACTGATCCCAAGTACTCCATCTCCATCATTGCATATGGGAATATTGAAAGTAAAGAAGAAAAGGCATGACAAGAAGAATTGTGTGAAATAAGTCAATTTATCCAGTTGAGGCATTCTTGATTGAGAAAAAATGATTCCCTCTAGACAGAAAGAGACTCCTTCCTGTTGTATGAGTAGTGAAGAACTATAGAGACCTGTGGTTGGTTATTGACCAACGGAAAGCATAGCATGGGAGAAAGAAAGATGCACAAACGAAAGAAAGAAAAAGGGTGACTTCATAAAAAGCAAGAAAAGCGCCCAGCAAACTGCGAACCTGACTCGAGAGGGCGACCACCGAGATAAACAAACTAAACAAAGAAGGGCGTGGGAGCCCGCCCAGGTCAAGGGTCTCCCCGGTATCTTTTCTCAACAAAAAGTGAAAGTAGAAAAACCAAATTCTTACATCACCACAGCCCACTTGGTTTTCTTTCTTGCGAAGCAGCGAGACGAGAAGAGGAGAGGGAGAGGAAACCTTTTCTTTTTTTTATAGTGGTATTATGCCAAAAGACTTTTTAGCAGATTGTAGGGTTATCTCTAATCTGCTCCATCCATTTGTGGAGGGGTTCGGCATCTATCTACGCAGATATTTCCAGATCATGAGAAAGAATGTTATTGGCTATTTCCAAATACATATTTCTCATTTCTTGAAAGTGAGGGCCGCACTTGCCCTCTTTCACTCTCTGAACGTAGTTGCTGCGTGACTAACGTGTGAATTTCCCTGAGAAGTGCCTTAGGGGATGGGGATCGCGGTGCGGAACTTCCGCCGGTGCTGGCGCCTCTAGCAACGCCTCTTGAGCCGCCCCCGGTTGTTGATTGGGTTTTTGATAGGGATTGGACGGCCCTAGGAACTGGCAGGATTCGCGGGCGAAGAAGCCGGAAGCTGCTGCGCGACCTCTGGAGCGACTATCTTAGCCGTGGGATCGGCCTCGCCTAAGGCGGGTGCACGGAAGGGTGAAGGCTAAACCTGAAAGGACTTTACTTCTTTTTCGATTTTCTCTTTCATTTGAATTTCCAAATCGAAAGTCAAGGGGTTAGCGCATCCGTTTTCTTGCTCGTTACCGCTTTACTAATCAAATAGAAGGAGGCAAGCCAAAACCAACTCCTAAAAAGTTGCTGAGTTCGCCTTTCGGGGTTACCCACTTGATTGAGGGCTTATGTAATATATAAAGAGGAGGAAGCAGCAAGACCGATAAATAGGGAAGGAGCCCCCGAATTTGGCCTTTTTGTTTAAGTAAGGGCAGCTCGCCTTTTTTAATAGAAGGAAGTGGGATAGCATTGGTTCTTTTGGGAAACCGATGCATGAGCTGAGGCTCCCATGTCCCACCGACCCTTCGAAAAAGACAGGTCGTCAAACGGCTCATAGGGAGTCAGAAGGAAGAGCAGTCAAAGGCGGGTCAAACTCACATAAGCAGAGGGGGAGACACATTCATGAAAAGCGAGAAGCCGTGGGGGACTGGCCAGCTATGATATAGATATCTGACTTTCGGGTAAGAGTATGAACATCTATAAGAGTATTAACATCTATTAATCCGTATCATGGGTCTACTTTTTACAAAAGGCGAACATACCTATTCCAAAACATACACATAAGTCCTCAGGCGGGGACGAAAAGAGTCCATTTCTTTACAATATTCCGTAATGTATCATGGCCCTTCCATTCATCTTTTTATTCAAAAAAAAGAGTTCCACATCATCCTCTCCGAGGCCGGGAGAACAAATAGGAGTGAGGAAGAGGGAGAGGGGGGGCTACGAGCCCTCTCCCGTTGCTGTTCCCGGATCACCCATCCCTTCCTTCCCCTTCGCCCGCCCTGGTGAGATCTGATGAGATCAGATCTCTCGAATGAAGTTCAGTGATATGAAGAGAAGACAGCTGGCGGGAGATCTCTATTCATTACCACCCCCTTGTATAGGTTGGGGAAAACAGAAGTGCGCTCGCTGAAGGAAGGATCTTTGGCATAAAGATACCTGATTATTAGAGAATGGGGCAAGCCAAAACCAACTCCTAAATAAAAAGTTGTTGGATCGAAGTATCTTGAACATTCTCCATACGCCCGCCAGCTGCAGAGGGGGTTCGATTCCCGTTATACGTGATGTGGCAAAAAAATGGATTCAACAAGATATGCCTTGCCTGCATTAAGATTTAAAACTTGTCGTCTACTTTTAGGAAATGTTCGGAACAGAGAACTTACAATAATACAACGCCGCATTCTACTAAAATTGAGAAACAAGAAGAGATCTATTAAGAAAAAGATTTATACGAGAGAAAATCTTAACAGTTACATACAATCACAAACTACACGAAAGTTGCCCCTTTTTCATGGGGATTTACCCATCACAGAGATGCACAGAGGAAGAGAACGAACTTCTTATATCCCTTTTCCACTCAATCCAGAAACAAGATCAGACGTTATTCTGATTCGTCTCCATTTTAGTGAAACTCTTACTCAAGCAAGGCAGCCGATAAGTCATCGAAGGGTTTGTGTGAATAAAGGAACGGTCCCCATTACTCATTTTAAAGTGTCCCACAGTGATCTAATATCTTTTCAAGAAAATGACGCGAGAATCCGCGGTGAAGAAATAAGGAAATCTTTCTATATCGAAATCTCAGTTGAAAAAATCATAGGCAAATTACTGGATCATCCGGTAAGAATGTGGAGAAGAACTAAAATAGAATGGTTACACCTACTCAAAACTAAGAGGGGATGCCGCCTACTACTAAAATCCAGGTTTTTGCAACAGTTGCGTTCTTCTATGCAAGAATCAGACTTAGAAAGAAGAAAGAAGTTTGGATCGGAAAAAGTATGCTTAGGTAGTTCCTTCGCTGAGCACAACAGAATGAAGAGGAATTTGTATTATTTTCAATCCCTATTCTTATCGAATAGAAGGAAGGAGAAAAACCGAAATCTTCCTACTCGAAGAATCAGTCCTATAGTTTACAACTCTTCTTTATATAGTAATTCGACCTATTGCTCCGCACCCCCCCATCAGTTTACTATGAAGAGCAAAATCAAAAAGATCGAACTATCTACTCATTATTCGGAGGTTAATCATAGAACACTAAAAGATGTGGTATCTTATGGACCTAAGATAGGTCACATCCCTCACAACATAAGATTGAAAGATCCAAACCTTCCTCTTCGGAGCGGAAACGGACGTGGCCAAAACATATAAAGATCGGCTCGCTCGGACATATCTATCCGTCTCGAGTCTCGTCTAGATCGATTCATAGATCGATTTCTATCCATATGTAAAGGTATCTCCGTGGATAGAGATAAAGATAGGGATCCATCTAGATCTTGATTCACTATTTCAATTTGATTGATTGCCTTTTTTTTTACAACAAGTTTGAAATCTTAATGCAGGCAAGGAAAGAGAGTTTGGCTATTATTACTTGCAGGATCGGAGCGTATACGAGCGAGCAAAGCCTAGGGAATGGGGAAGCCCGTTATAGAGCAGTCGACTAGAAGTATCAGACTGCTGGCCTGAGAGAAGACGGCCTCTCTCGGGAAAGATGGCCTAATTTCTCTTCTTTATTTTTTCTTTCGGGTTTCTTTCTTTTTTCAGGGGCCCATAACGCTAAAAGGTGGGGGAGAAGCAAGCCGAACCTCCGATTGACCTGGAAACATAACTAATTCTCGGCGTCGAGAGAGATTTGAGATTCCGTAAGTAACTCAGCGAGTGCTTTCTAAGAAGGGCTTGATTTGGAAGAAGAAAATGAAATACGAACAACCGCGCTGGTCGTAATAGATCGACTTTCATGCTAGTTCTTACTACAGCATGAAAGTTCCATTTCAAGGATGACGTACCATGATACTTTCAGTTTTGTCGAGCCCAGCTTTGGTCTCTGTTTGATGGTTGTACGTGCTAAAAATTCGGTACATGCCGTTTTGTTTCCCATCCCAGTCTTTCGCAACACTTCAGGTTTACTTCTTTTGTTAGGTCTCGACTTCTTCGCTATGATCTTCCCAGTAGTTCATATAGGAGGTATAGCCGTTTCATTCCTATTCGTTGTTATGATGTTCCATATTCAAATAGCGAAGATTCACGAATCAGTCTTGCCCTATTTACCAGTGAGTGGTATTATTGGACTGATCTTTTGGTGGGAAATGTTCTTCATTTTAGATAATGAAACCATTTCATTACTAACAACCCAAAGAAATACGACCTCTCTGAGATATACGGTTTATGCCGGACAGGTACAAAGTTGGACTAATTTGGAAACATTGGGCAATTTACTTTATACCTACTATTCCGTCTGGTTTTTGGTTTCTAGTCTGATTTTATTAATAGCCATGATTGGCGCTATAGTACTGACTATGCATAGGACTACTAAGGTGAAAAGACAGGATATATTCCGACGAAATGCTATTGATTTTAGGAGGACTATAATGAGGAGGACGACAGCCCCACTCACGATCTACTAAAGGGAAAGTAGCTTGATTGGTTCGAATCCAAGTCGTGAGATGGCAGTGACGGTTAGGAAAAGGCGTAGGTTGGCTGGCTTTGGCTTGCTCTGGTCATTATGGCGATTGATGATCCCTGGTGCAAACAATAAGTCAGAGTCCCTTAAAAAACTCCCAGTGGATAGTTCGGGCCCCCCAGGCGTCGCACGGGTCCCTCACTCGGGTATCAGGACGAGAAAGGATATAACGGTGCATTGAAAGATCCAACAGTCAAAAGGGAAACAGAAGGGGGGTTCTAAAAAGCAAGAATCGAATCAGATTGAAGTATTTAAATCATAGTCTAATTTCTAGAATAATCTATGAATCTATTTTACATTCATTATCATTCTATACATAACAGGGAATTGACTCTCCTTTACAGTTGAGCAGCTTCACTCCTCTCCTTCACCTTTACAGTACAGGAGAGCATATGAAATTCTCTCGCTATCGGTCTCGAATCACAGATTTACAAGAAGATTAGATCATTAAAAAAAGGAAGACAAAGAGAAAGGAAAGAAAAGAGAATGAAAGAAGAAGAAGATATTCCTTTACAGGAGAGTAAATGAAAGCGAAAACGAGTACAACTCTGGAACTGGAACCTCTATTACCTGACCGGAACCAATATGACCTGACCTGAACCTATTTATTCTTGAACTGCTCTTGATCCTTATTCTGTTCCTATTCAATCCTAAACCTGTCGGTAGAGTAGCTTCGCTCCTGAACCTGAACCGATATGACCGGTATTAGTGTTTTTCGGAGAATAGAATCGGTTGTTTCCGAAGAAGGACACCTGTTTTTACTCCTAATAGGCCCCCGTAACATTAGTTGTTGAAACCGATGTGCCGCCCGGAGTATCAGTTGTTTCGACCGATATGACCTCACCTGATTGAACCTATTGATTCTTGAACAGTAAACTAAGACGAAAGCAAGACAAGATTCATGATCCTTTTCCTATTTATTCAAACACCGTAAACAAAGACGAAAGAGTTTACGAACTGAACTCATGAACCTATCGGTCTCGTTGCTGCGCTTCTGAACCTATCCAACTCGGTAAAGCAATTAATTCCATTGCCTGAACCTCTCCAACTCGGTAAAGCAATTTCATTGCCTGAACCTCTACAACTCGGTAAAGCAATTTCATTGCCTGAACCTCTACAACTCGGTAAAGCAATTTCATTGCCTGCCCCTCTACAACTCGGTAAAGCAATTGAATTGCCTGAACCTCTACAACTCGGTAAAGTGGCTTCGCCCCTAAACCTCGGCTTCTCCCCTTTACTTATTCATTATCCTTTATTCTTTAACTGTAAACTGGGAATCTGAGCTCTGGCTCTTCTCTTTCTTCTTAATGAGAGTGAACTCTGGAACCTATTGATTCTTGAACGGTAAACTCATTCACCTTCTTTCACTCTGTCTTTGTCTTCTGACTTTTCCGATATTCCCTTCCCTGATTGAACTCGGTAAATAGTAGTTTTATTCTTTCTCTTCTCTTTCTCCTCGAGCTACTTACTCATTCAGCTTTTCCTCTATGACCTGAGCTACTGAACCTTTACAGTCGGTAAAAGACAAAGAGAAAGCCGAAACTGAAAACCTTTTCTTTCCCTTCAAACACTCTTTCCCACGGTAAACTCATTCACCTTCTCCTTGCTTTCACTCTTGAACATAGGCTGTATGAGAAGAAGGTAAAGCTCCTAAACCTGCCCGATATGCCCTGAACTTTACAGGAGAGTAAATGAAAGCGAAAACGAGTACAACTCCTTCTCCTTTTTCGATATTACCTGACCAGAACCGATATGACCTGACTAGATTGAACGTGAACGAGTTTACAGTGTTTGAATAAATGACGGAGTTAGCAGCTTTGAAAGACGAAAGAAGAATGAGACTGAACCTATCCTTTACATGAGAGTAAATAAAAGGAAAGTCGAAACCAACAATCAGGGAGACAAGACAAAGACTCGTTCTTCTACTTCTTTCACTCTTTTTTGTGTAAAGACCATTGATTATTCATTGTCTACTTTCCCTATTTTTCGGGCTAAAACCGCTAATGAATTTACTCTTTCACTTTAAACACTATCGATGAATGAGACTCAACAAGATTAATTATCCTTTGACTGATTGAACAAGGTAAATAGAATATAATAGAATAGGTGTTTGATTGAACAGGAAGTCAAGACGAAAGATTCATTCTCCTTTACTGTTCTAGAATCAATGAATTAGTTGCTTTACAGTCGAGTAAATGAATGAAATCAGGGAGACAAGACAAAGACTCGTTCTCCTACTTCTTGAACAGTAAACTCCTTTAAAGACCATTTATTATTTTTTTGATACTTTCCCGGGTTTTTCGTCCATTTCTCTTTTTCACTAACAAAAGCAGCAGAAATTCATTCTAGTTGATGCCTCTCCCTATTTTGAGGGCAATTTTTGGCCATTTTCCCGATAAAAAGGGATGTTTTTTAGGTATTTGAGTTCATTTTCGGCTAAATGGGACTGATTTCACTCTTTTACTCGACTGTAAAGACTGAAGCAAGACAAGATGAATGAGACTGAACCTATTCTTCCCTTATTTTTTGAGGTAAATAGGCTTAATTATCCTATCCTTCCCTTATTTTTGGGGCTAAAACTGCTAATGAATTTACTCATTCACTGTAAACACTCAACTCCTTATGAATTAGACAGATTGAACTCTTTCACAAGGTAATTAGGTTCGGAAGTCAAGACGAAAGAGAAAACCTTCCCCTTTGACTATTTATTCTTTCACGAGGTAAAGCCGCTGCAGCTAATTCATTTACTTACTCTCCTGTAAACAAGGGTTGAATTATTCTTTCACTCGGTCAAGCAGCTAATTCATTTACTCTCCCTGCAAGGTAAATAAATAGGTTAAGGAAGAAAAGAAGAAGAAAGATGAATTAGAGTTTACGAACTGAACTCAATCACTTGTCCCTGAACTCGGTAAATAGTAGTCTTTCTCCTTCACTCCTGAACCTTCTTTCACAAGTCAAGACTGAACTCAAGATTAATTATCCTTAACTACTCTCCCTATCCTTTCTTTACCTTCAAACACAGTAAACGAAGAAAGACGAAACCTTCACTCTTTCACAAGGTAAATAGGTTAAAGCATCTTCCATTCCGTCCTGGCCTGGACTTTACTTACAGTCTCTTCTCTTTGCTTTTCTTTCCTTTGATTCTGCTTGAAAGACTCTTCAAATGAAAGAAAGATTTGCTCCTTCCGCTTTTCCTCTATTCCCTTCCCTTTCTTCTTATCTGACTAAATAGGGTTAAAAGGTCTCTTTTCTTTGATTTCAAATCCTTTACATTACAGTCGATCAAATGAATAAATAGTGTTTAGAAGAAAACTTAACTGCTCCTTCAAAAGAAAGTGTTTGAAGTCAAGACTCAACCTTAAACCTGAACCTGATTTCATTTTCTTCTTCTTTTTCATCAGTAAAGAATCAAGATTAATTGTAACCCCTGGACTATGACTTCTTCACCTGATTTCACTCGGTAATAAAGCCTCAACCTTAAACCTTTTCCTTCCTGATTGAACTACTACTTCCTGAACCAGATTTCACTATGTCTTTCACTAGGTAAAGCTGCTGAGGATTGAATTTCCTCTCTTGTAAACTCATTCACCTGTCGAACAATTCCATTGCCTGTCCCTGATTGAACCTATGTTCTTCTTTCACTTCAAAATCAGCGTTTTATCTGCATCTTCCGGACTGCTATCCTTGAACTTATACAGGAAGAGGTCGGTGTTTGTTTGGTTCTTTCTCCTTCACACCTGATTTTCCGAGGTAAATAGGCTTTAAACAAATGGACTCACCAAGCGTAAATGTAAACTCATTCACTTGTCGGTTTCAGAATTCCATTGCCTTCGTCTCCTGATAACATTCTGTCACCTTAATCAATCCATTCTTTTGTTGTAGTTGATGGAGAAGCTGCATTCATTGTTGGAACTGGGTTGGAACGCCACGTGCCTCGAGATTCAGGGGGCCCCCAATTTTGATGAAATACAAGATGCTCAGGTTTCAGGGAATCCCTAAAAAGCCCAAGTCAAGACTAGACTAAGAGTAGGTGTGGTTGCAACCAATCAAATAGTGCTTCTTACGGAGAAGTGTTTCAAGTCATTCGATTAAGGGCACTAGCTACCCTTTCTTTGTTTGGATTTGTGACGGGAGGTAGGAAACTTCGTCTATACCACAGCTTGAGACGAGACCCGAGAGGCAGCGAGCGTAGTTTATGGAGCGGGAGTCATAGTTCCAATAGCGAAGGAATTAGAATGGCGGCCGCAAAGGATACAGAGCGTTTAGGCTAATGGTACTACTAGTCAACTACACTCGCGGACGATTTATGCGCTGACTGAACTTGCTTCGTAGACAAGGCTCGTTCCTTCGCATGCTTCAGGAGAAGCTGGGGTCGGATTCCCTCTCCTTTACAGTCTCGCATATTCTCAGATTCCCTCTTCTTTATACTGTCGCCCAGGTAGGGAGAACTCTTAGATTCTCGACGTTTTAGAGAGTTTTGATTCAAATCCCGACTCAAATGCTCACCCTGCCTGTACCACAACCACTCATTATCCCTTACCAACTACCTTCTATCTACAATCTGGATAAAGTCCCTTGTAATTAAGAAAAAGGATACGAAGAAGAGAGAAAGTCAAAGGGAAGGAAAAAACGGATGCTTTTCTCAAGGGGCAATTGGAATAGAATGTGGCCGAACAGCTTAGCAAATTCCCTACCCATCTGGAGGTGCACCCCTATTTAGAAGGATATCGTAAGGGGTAAAAGCAAATGGAGAACTACCAAATCAAAGTCATTGGATTTGTTCGTACCATTCTGTCATCGATCACTGCTGGGTCGGTTGGTGAGTCACCCCCTAAAAAGCATCGATCAAGGTCAAGCATATATGTTTTATGAAATGATCAGTGGTCTCATTTATGCTATGCCCTGCATCCATCGTGTTCGTCTGTCTTTATTGAGCTTTCTTCACTTCAGCGCCATGCGCTTTGCTTCGCTTTATATTTATAAAAGAGAGAGACCATTGTCTTGATGAAAAGCAAGCGATAGAAAGTCTCATCCCTCGCGCGTTCGCGCGAACGACTATCAAATGGTGATCTCATTAGATCATTACTGAAAGAAGGACCAACGACGATCCTATCCTAAAGTAGAAGGAGGAGTAGGAGAAGTCAGTCTTCTTTGAAGATCGAGTAAGAAATCGGACAATTATGCCATTAGGAATCCGTCTTCTACATAGGGAAAGCCTGTTACGAGTAAGTGGAGAGGAAAGATCTCCAGAGATTCTTATCTCATTCCATTCCAGTGGCTCGACTAGTAACCAATGGCGCAAACTCAAAAATCCATGGTTTCCCGGTAGAACCCCATTTCGCCCAAGTTGTTGCAAAACCGGCAAAAATCATCGGTTTTTCGCACAGCTTGCTCATAGTGCAGGTCCCACTTATATATTGTATTTGGCTGAAGAAGCATCGGACAGGTTGGAGTTCTTACCTTCTTGGGACTCTATAGACCAAGATCTGCTTTCATTATATGGGCAATACTGATCGACTTTAGTAGATCATATGGATGTAGAAAAAGCTTTGGATTTGAATGAATTGGTAACATCTCTTTTCCATTTCTATTTACCCAGTTCATATCTTTCTTTCGTGTGTTCCCAGGAGGAATTCGATCTCGGGATACCACCTAAATAAGAGCGGCCAGAGGGTCAAATAGGTCGGGAAGAAAGAGTCTGAGGTCGGGTCGGACGACATACATCTTGGTTGGTTTCACCACCACTAGAGATTGGACATATATTCAATCTTTATTCGGTGGGAAAGAGATTATTATTTAATTTAAATAGCTGCAAGACCAAAACAGGGTGCAAAAAAGCTCAAGCCCTGATTTTCACTTCCTCCCAGATACATGGCTTACATACCCCGCTCAACATTCTTGGAAAACAATCGAATCGAGGGTCCGGAGGCAAATTAGCCATTCAATCTTGTAAACTAATCGAGACCACAATTGGAAAAAGAGAGATGAACGGGGAGGAATAACCAATCGATGAAGGAACATGAAACCATTCTGTTTCAATAGAGGTACGAGAAAGGGTTGGGGGCAACGAAGTAGGTGAAGTGGTTGGATTTTTTGAGCTGTTCCAACCACAGCTGGATGTGATTCCAAGAGCCGAACGAGAATGAATACCACACATCAGAGTCAAGACCAGGCTCCCTAATAGAATGTTTAATCGATCCATTCCGGATCGACCGAATTGGTACGGAAGTTTTAACATGGGAAAACTAGAGAAAACAAAACTTATTTGAATAACCCAGTGACCTACCAATTGTAGAAGTAGGATCTTTAGCAAGCAATAAGCACTTAAGTAATACAATTCGAGTGTACCATCTTCTTTCTCATTTCGAGGAAAGGGTGCGGGAGGAAAAGGAAACAACGGAGGGATCCGAATCGGACCTAAATGGGAATGACATGAAAAGTCTTTTTCAAAACCTAGCATTAAGGGCGTTACGACGATATACGAGAGGAATGGAGAAAAACTCGTGATTGGTGTGGAGGGGAAGATCCGTTTATGATATAGTGAAAGAAAGAGTAGTCTCATTTCCTGACTTCTTCGTTCTTTCAAATTCATTCACTTCAAGGCTGGTTCTGAACGCCGCGTAACATCATCTTCAACCAACCTCCACCGCCCCTTGTCTTATCCCGCCCTTTCGGTTCGTCCACTAAAGAATTGATTATACACTAAATAGCTGCAACTATACGCTTACTAAAAGACTGACTTAGGCCAGCAACTAAGAAAGAGAGATGTGCCTAAAGCGGCATGCAAGCAAACTGTGCACGCTAAGAGAAAAGGGGAGAGATCTTCAAAATTACTATCACAATCAAGCCGCCCCCATCCCCTATCTCTCAAACTCTAAAAGGGCCCGTCACTTCGTTCGTACCTTCTTGGCTTAGGCTTCCAACTGAACTGACCTTATGGCCTTGCCGCCCGCCGCTAGCAGAAGCTAAGCACTTGAAAAGCGTGCTAAGAAAGGTTGCTTCTGTCGGCCTTTCTGTGCAACAGTCCACCAGTAGCGTAGGAGAGGGTTGCTGTACATACAAGAGTCTTCCCGTTTTTACGAAAGCTTTTTATTACCAGTCAAATAGTACAACAGCAGTATCTCATCTTATAGCCCGGCGCGGCGGGTCGCCTTTTGAATTAAATGGAAGAAACTCTTATCGAGATAAAAATGAGAGAGTTGGAGTAGGTGAGTTAGTCCTCACTGACCTGAGCGATTTCGATCACCTAGCAGGCCTTTGATTTGGTAGGTAACATCGCCAAAGCGTATCATCAGATTTGACTACGAAGGAAGGCACTCGAAGTGAGACGGCACCGTCTTGTGCAACGCAACGAGAATTGGCCCTCTCTCATCGGGAAAGGAAAGAGACCCCTTCCTTTTTGGGGGATCAAGTTCCCGGCCCGAGACGCGTTCGTTGACAAAACCACCGTAGTAATGGAGACCTTTCCCTCGAGCGGAGGCGAACTGATCAACGAGAAAGAGGCCCTACTCACTGCAAACGAATACACCACAAGATCGAACTACACTCATGCCTCTCTCGCATCAAGTTGACCGACCCCCACCCACTACGTAGTGATTATATCAATCATGTACGGGGGCCCTCCATTCTGATTGGTATATCATGACAAAATCAAGCCATTTGCACCAGGCGCACTGCGCTTTCCCTTGCCCAAATGTTTGCCTCAGTCTTGGAAAGGTGACCCGCCGAAGATAGGAGCCCTTTAAGATGTTTACGAAGACCTCCTACTTATTAGAGAAAGGGGGTTCGATCAGTAGAGGGGACTACTTTGCCTCCTTGGAAGAAAAAGAGCCCCGCTGGACGACTGATCCCGTTGATCATATAGCTGGGAGGGAACGTGCCACATTAGAGGTGAACGATCAAAGATGTCCTCTAATTACCACGATGAGGCTGGTCCCCCTTTGATTTTAGTACGCTAAGCTATGAATATGAATGAAGAAATGAATGTCGGGCTCTTTCTTTCACTGCTAACCCCAATCAGTTTCAACATGCTATTACTTTACCTTTCGTCGAGCCCCGAGCTTGTGGTCCTCCTTTTAGTGTGGGTTCAATTGGATGAATCTGTCAAGTCAAGGTCAACGTACGTAGCAGCAAGGATGGTGCATCGCCTATTTCTCGTTCTCGCTCGGGAGCCAAAACGAAAACGCTTGCTACCTACTGTACTGGACCTTCGACCAGGTATTCTTCCCTTGTCGAATCAGAACCAACCACCCCCACTCTAATAATAGGAGAAAGGAAAAACGCTCGAACAGTTGAGCGGCCGCCCGGCCAGCCACTTCTATACACAGAGATAGATTCATTCTTCGTACCTGGTCCCACTTCACAAGCCTTCGCGGGTTGGTCAGAAGTCAGTCTTCTTTGGTAAGACGGAATTTGACAAAGAAAAGAGAGTGCTCGACTGGAACAACGGCCAACAAAGACCGTAATTACATAGATAATAGCTCCTCCCCTTCCCTGATTTAAGGCTTTAAGAACCGTATGGCGGCTGGAAAGAAAGACGACCTCACCTTATCGTAGATGGTGTCAGTGAGAGCCACTTTAGTATCCCCCGTTGACCTTCTTTTGTGGATAGAATCTTCAATGAGTAGAAAGAAGCAACCTGACTAATAAAGGTGCTTGTTGAGTAAGGCCAGCTTTTGAGCCCAAGCCCCTTGTTTGTATAGGTTGGGTACTTGAGCGCATCTTTCTCATATGAAGAAAGGCTTTCCTTGAGTTTGAAATAAATAAGGAAGGGGTTAACGAGGCCGTTTTCTTGCAGGAGTGCTAACGCGCACCCTTACGTTTGTTTTCTTCGCTTGCTCTGCAGTACGAGCCTCATACAGAGCCGCGCCCCTTTAATATGATGAGAAGAAGAGGGGCCACCCTCTTTTCTTTTCCGCATCAATCCTCCCACCTATTTTTCTTTTTTGGGGTGTATAGCTCAGTTGGTAGAGCATTGGGCTTTTAACCTAATGGTCGCAGGTTCAAGTCCTGCTATACCCAAACCCACCTTACACGAGACTCTTTTTAAGGATGCGTAGTAGCGTTCAAAGATCACTCTTTGGCCTTTATATTTCTCTATTTGGGCGAGATCTTTGCAGATTAATAGTTGTTAGAGAGGCACCGAAGGTGATAGAAAAAAGCAAATGTTCATCCTATCTCTTTTCTTCGTCCTCAAGCTCGAACTCATAATAGTTTACGAGACGGTCGATCATGTAGTTAACTAGTATTTACAGCAATTTTACCTTTCGGATGTAAATAACCCTAATCCTCAATGGTATACTCCTCCTCCCTATCCTGTTAGAGTTTTGCAGGCTTTTGGCTTCTTTCTATATCGCTTTTTCACTTTGATGCAATTTAGCCCGAACTCTGTTAATCTTTTTCCCTAAAATCCTCATCCTCAACTGCGGAACCCCAACCATACTTTGGTCGAAACCTAACCAGATGGATAGACAGATTACTTAACCGAAACCTAATCGGGAGAGAAAAATAAACGACTACGTTCCCTATGACTCAACCTCGCTGTTTTTGTAAATATATTGAGTTGATAGCTGGGTACCCAAAATCAATGATTGTGATCCTCGTTGTGTACATAATTTGTGTTAGGATCTACCAAATAAATTTTTGGGGTATAGGGCACAAAAGAGTTTCCATTGAATTTCGATAAAAACATAAAAGAAAAAAAGAAAAAGCAGACAGGGACCCTTTGATTCTCTAAGCAAGCTGGTTTTGAGTTATTGTTTCAGCACCCTAATTCTCTTGTTGACTCGGATACCATGAAAGAAAACCTTTTTCAAGAGACAAACTCCACCAGTAAATCACTTTCCTCCTCTCTTCTTTTCTTCATTCCATGCATTCCTCTTTCAAAGAAAGAAGTCAAAAAAAGAATCGAACGCTAACGTCTAATTGAAGACTTTCAACGCTCATGCTATTTGAAAGAGCTTTCAACATAGAGTGGAGACTCCATAACGTACACAAAGAGTAACTGATCAATGAATATCGTCCTCATTCTGGTCTTGTTCCCCACAACAATGGATAACTCAAACTCTTACCTTGACCAGTTTGTAGTGGAAAACCTCGATGACATAATCGTTTATAGTCACTCACAGGAGGTTTGGAAACCTGAGTACAGTGTTCCGGGTGTAGCAGGAAAAGAAGCGGTACGTGAAACGGTGCTCAGACGAAAGTGCTATTTCTTGGCCATTGGATCAGCAAGGGTGTGATTCAGATGGATCAAGAGAAGATCAGGTCTGTTGTGGACTGGGAAGTGCCGAAGAAGGAGAGATGAGGCAGCTGTGGTGAGGATGCTCGAAGCCATTTTAGATACGACAAGACAGCTCAGGAGGAGTAGAAAGTTGCCACAACCTAGGGTGGGTTTGCTTTCTAG
>JASJUX010000026.1:10000-50000 GCA_033971965.1 Cucurbita ficifolia | reverse complement strand
AGAGATGCCACCGAGTTCAAGAAGCAAACTCACTTTAAGAGCTTTACCTTGAGAGTGAAATCAGATTCCGGTTCAGGCAATGGAATTGTGAAGTTTACGAGGGGAATGAGCTTTGTTGTGAGACCGATAGGGAGAGGAGCGAAGCAATGAGACACACAATAGCTTTACCGAGTGAAAGAAGAATAGTCCGGGTTTGAGGTTGAGTCTTTCTCTTTTACATTGAAACCCGAGTTCAGGGAATAGAGGAAAAGAAGAATAGTCTGTCTTGTTTACCCTGTTCAATCAGGAGAAAGAGAAGAGCTAAGATTCTGAGTTTACTGTTCAATCAGGAATTGGAGAAAGAGCTGTTCAATCGGGTTCCGGTTCCGTCATTCATTTCCTCTCCAGTTCAGTAGCGAAGGGAAGTCTCAAGAGTGAAAGCAAGAAAGGATCAAGAGCTGTTCAATCAGGTTCCGGGGAATTAATCTTTCTTCTTTTCTTCTAGTAAAGCAGTCTCATTCCTCTTTCGTCTTTCAAAGCTGCTAACTAACTCCTGAATTTCCTCTCCCTTCTTTCTTTGTGCCTGTTCCGGAGCTCTCATGTCAAGCAGCTAATTCAGTTAATATCCCTGAACTGTAAAGTTAAAGAAAGGATAGGTTCACTCTCTTTCCTCTTTCGTTGAGTCTGGCTGCTAAGGTAATGGAGTTGTGAGACCAAGTTTATCTTCAAGTGATTGAGTGAAGGAAGTAGCTCAGGGCATATCGGTTCAGTAACTCTTTTTCGGTTTCTTCTTCTTTTCTTACTGTTCCATCTGGTTCAGGAAAAGAGATAGTTCAACCCTCGTTCAAGAAGAATAGTCCGTCCGTCCTAGTTTTTGCTTCCGTCTTTCCTTACTACCTCGTTCAATCAGGAAAAGGTGAAGACAAGGGCGAAGCCGTGAGACCGAGTTTATGAGGTTCAGGCAATGGGTGAGACCGATAGGGAGAGGAGAGAGAAAGATCAGTTCCTGAATAAATAGGTTCAGGGGCTTTACCGAGTTCAATCAGTCTAAGGTTTTCGCTTGAGTCTTTGTTTACAGGAGAGTAAATTCATTAAATTAACTGCTTTACCGAGTTCAATTAGGAGAATGAATCGTTGAGTCTTCACTCTCATTCATAAGGAGTTGAGTCTCCATTCTTGTTGGTTTCGTCTTTCCTTCCGACAATGAATAGGTGAAAGAATCAATAGGTTCCGGCCAGAGTTCACTCGAATTAAGGAGAAAGATCCGTTCAATCACGGAAGGGAAGTAGTTCAGGGGCGAAGCCACGAGACCGATAGGGAGAGGAGTGAAGCCGAGTTCAAGAATAAATAGGGAGAGGGGAAAGATCAGTGTTTGAATAAACAAGGTCAGGAGAGAAGCTGATAGTTTACGAGGTGAATGAAGGAGTGAAAGAAGGAAAAGGGTTTGTTTCGGTTGAGTAAGTAGGGACAGGAGCAATGAGACCATAAAGAATAGGTTCAGGATAATTAAGAGGAAAGGGAAGAAGGAGCTCGACTCGAAGAAGAGAGGGGAGAAGCAAGCAGTGAGACCGAGTTCAACACCTATTCTATTTACCGAGTGAAAGAAGTAATAGTACAGGAAGGAGTTTACTGTTCAAGAAGAATCAGCCAGATTACCCTCTGTTCAATCTGGTAATATCGGTGAAGGAAGAAGACGAGTTGGAGAGGTTCAGTAGTTCAGGAGTTTACAGAGTGAAATCAGTCTAATTCATAAGGAGTCTTTGTCTTGTCTCCCTTCCCTTCAAACACTGGTAAAGGAGAAGTAGCGAAGGGCATAGAGGTGAGGGTTCTGGAGCTTCTCTTTCTTTCCTTACTGTGAACAATCACTTCCTTTCCTGAGAATAACTCACAATAAGGGAATATCATATAAGGAGCGCAGCGAACATCCTTGAATTTGTTGGAAAGGGGCAGGCAATGAAATTGCTTTACCTCGTTTACGAGGCGAAGGGTCAGTAGTTCAGGAGTTTACAGAGTGAAATCAGTCTAATTCATCTTGCTTTCGGATTGAAAAGCAGCTAAGGCGCGATGCGAACTTCCTTGAATTTGTTGTAGAGTCAAAGCAGAGCTCAGCAGCTTTACCCACAGGTTCAGGAGAAAGAATATGCCTGAGTTTACATCCGGTAATAGAGGTTAGGGAGTAAGTAGCTCGACAGTAAAGCAGTCTCATTCATCGTCAGTCTTTCCTTTCTCTTTTACAGTTCAATCCGGGAGAGAGAGTAAAATCAATGAATTAGTTTACCGAGTGTTTGAATAAATAGGAGAATTAATGTTTCTTACTGGAGAGTCAAAGAGTGAAATCTGGTTCCGGAGCGAAGCAAGCAGTGAGACAAGGAACCGAGGACAAGTGATTCAGTTTAGGATCATGAATAAGGCAATGGAATTGTTCCTGTTCCGGATTGAATGAATTGAAAGAATAGGTTCCGGTTCAGTAGCTCAGGGAATATTAGAAAAGGTTCCGGGCAGGGAATAGAGTCAAAGAGTGAAATCAGTCCAATGAATAAGAGTTTACTCTCCCTTATTGTTTCGGCTTTCAAAGCAGCTAACTAACTCCTTCCTGAATTTATTCAAACACTGTAAACTCGGATAGTCAAAGGTTTAAGGGAGAGGATAATTAATCAAAGGTTACGGAGTTCAGGATAATGAATTTCATATGCTTTGTTTACAGTTCGTTCAAGAAGGTTCAGTCTCATTCATCTTTGTTTGGTATTGATCTTTCTCTTTTAACCTTGTTCAACCTGGTCAGGTCATATGGCTGAAGTAGCGAAGGGAAGTCGAATGAGTGAAAGAAGAAGGAGCTTGAGGTTGAGTCTGACAGTTCACTCTCGTTCATAAGGAGTCTTGACTTCATTTCTGGAGTAAGGAGCGAGACCGATAGGTTCATGAGCGAAGCGACCGAGTTTACTGTTCAATCCGGGAGAGAGTGTAAATGAATTAACTAGATACTTCTTTACCTAGTTCAATCAGTCAAAGGTTCATGAGTAAGTAGCTGCTCGAGGATCAAGATCAGTTAAAGAATAAATAGGGGAAGGGAATAGAGGTTCCGGTTCCGGTTCAGTAGCTCAGGGAATAGAGTCAAAGGGTTGAGGTTTCGTCTGATAGTTCACTCTCATTCATCTTTCCTCTCCCTTCTTTCTTTGTTCCGGTTCAGGTTTAGTAGTTCCATCTGGTTCAGTAGTTCAGTCGAATTAAAGGTTCAGGGGAAGTAGTTCAACCCTTGTTTACAGTCGAGTAAAAGAGTGAAAGAAGAATCCTCCTGTTTACCTCGTTCAATCAGTCTCATTAATCTCTCTCTTTTCTTACAATTCAATCCGGTTCAGGGGAAGTAGTTCGAGATCGCAGCAACGAGACAAATATCTTTACCGAGTGAAAGAATAGTGAAAGAAGGTTCAGGAGTTCAGTTCGTAAACTCTCATTCTTGTTTCCTCTTTCAAAGCTGCTAAGGGGAGTTCCATCAGGTTCAGGGGAAGGAGGTAAGAGAAGCCAAGCCGAGTTTACGAGGTGAAGGATAATTCATAGGAGTAAGTAGCTCTCCTGTCAAGCAGCTAACTCCTGAATTGATTCTAGAACTGTAAAGGAATATCTTCTTCTTCTTGCATTCTCTTCGTATACCGAGTTCAATCAGTCTCATTCATCGGGAGTCTTTCCTTGTTCAATCAGGGACAGTAAATGAATTAGCGGACCGAGTTAAAGAGTTCAATCAGGTTCCGGGGAAGAAGTTCAAGCAATAAGGTTCATAGGTTCCGGTTCAGGTTGAGTCTGATTTTTCTTACAGGAGAGTAAAAGAGTGAAAGAATAAATAGGTTAAGGAGTGAAGGAAGTAGCTCAGGGCATATCGGTTCAGGTTCAGTAGTTCAGGCAGGAGAATGAATCTTTCTTCGTCTTCACTCTCATTCATCTCTCTTTTACAGTTCAGGGAGAGAGAGGAAATGAATTAGTACAGTTCAGTGAATAAATAGGTTACGGAGAGAAGTTTACCTCGTTCAATCTGGTTCGTTCAGTAGTTCAGGGAATAGAGTATAAAGAGAAAGAATCAATCAATAGATTCAGGGGAAGGTTTTCTCTTTCGTCTTGACTTTCTCTTTGTCTTTTACCTTGTTCAATCAGGTGATTGAGCTTCTCTTTCTTTCATTTGAAGAGTCTTTCAAGCAGAATCAAAGGAAAGCAAAGAGACCGTAAAATAGCTTTACCTATTTCCCTTGTTCAAGAGTGAAATGACAGAAAAAATAGGGAATATCGGAAAGAAGGCAATGGAATAATTCAACCGAGTTGGAGAGGTGAATGAGCTTCTCTTTCTTTCTTTTCGTTTACAGTGAAAGAATAAATAGGGTGGGTGGGTTACTCATCTTCTTTTGAAGTTCAATCAGGTTCAGGTTTAAGGTTGAGTCTTTCTCTTTATTACCTCGTTCAATCAGGTTAATCAGTCATAGTCCAGGAGCGAAGCCACTTTACAGTTCAAGAAGGGAGACGAAAGAAGCCGAGGGTCAGGTTTCTTCTTCTTTTCTTACTGTTCCATCTGGTGAATGAGTGAAGGATAATGAATCTTGAGTTGAGTCGTTGTTTACAGGAGAGTAAAAGAGTGTTTGAAAGGAGAAAGAGAAGAGACTGAGCGAAGCGAAGCAACTTTACAGTTCAAGAAGGTGAAGAAGTAATAGTGAAGGAGCAAAGCAGAGTGAAATCAGGTTCATGAGTTTACAAGAGATTTCATTCAATCTTCAGCCTATTTCCCGAGTGAAAGAAGAAATAGGGACAAGAACAGAACAAGGAAAGAACAAACAGAGAAAAGACCGAGTTCAAGAGTGAAATCAGGGAGAGAGAATCAATTCAATCCTCAGCTGCGAGACCGTAAAGTAAAGGACAGAAGCAAATTCACTTTAAGAGCTTTACCTTGTTCAAGAATAGGTGATTGAGTGAAGGAGAATGAATTTCATATGCTTTACCTCGTTCAATCAAGTTCCGGAGAAAGAAAGAAACACCTATTTACCGAGTAAAAGAGTGAAATCAGGGACAAGTTATTGAGTTCAGGGGAAGGAGTTTACCGAGGAGTGAAAGAAGGGAAGGGAATATCGAAAAGGAGAAAGACCTTCTTCTCATCCAACTGCGAGACCGAGTTCAAGAGTGAAATCTGGTTCAGGAGACCGATCCGAGTTCAACCCAAGGGAAAGAGTAAAAGAGTGAAAGGTGAACAAGAACTGACGGGAATAGAGGGGCAGGTTCCGTCATTCATTTCCTCTCCTGTAAAGAATAACTAGGTTCAGTCTCATTCATCAATAGGAGCTTTCGGTCAGGGAATAGAGGGGCAGGGTGAAATAGCTAATTAATTCATTTACTCTCCTGTCAGCTAATTCATTTAATATCCCTGAACAGTAAAGGAGAAGTAGCTCAGGGCATATCGAGGCAGGAGCCGGTTCTGGTTCTTCAAATAGAGCTTTACCGAGTCTTTGAATAGTGAAAGAATAAATAGGAGAATGACAGAGGAAAGGGGCAAAGCAGACTGCTAGTTTACGAGCGAGGTGAATGAGAATGACTCTTTCGTCTTGACTCTCCCTGTAAAGCTGCTAATTCATTTCTTCTTGTTTCGGCTTTCCTTCCAGTTGTTCAATCAAACACCTATTCTATTTACCGATAGGGAGTAAGGAGCGAAGCAACCTTGTTTACCTCCTTCTAGGAAGGGTTGAATGAAGTAGTTCAGGAGTTTACGGAATAGGTTCCAGAGTTCAGGATCATGAATAAGGAGTTGAGTCTCATTAAGCTTGTCTTTCTTTCATGTCTTGACTTCCGAACCGAATTACCTCGTTCAAGAAGGTGAATGAGAATGAATCGTTTCGTCTTCACTCTCATTCATCTTTCTTCTCATACCTCACGGTAATAGAGTATAATTCATTGACTCTCAGGGAGAGGTGAAATCAGTCAAATGTTGAAGGTTGAGTCAGTCTCATGAGTTCAATCAGCTCAGGGAATAGAGGTTAAGGGGAATTCTTCTTTCGTCTTCACTTTCTCTTTGGCTTTTACCTAGTTCAATCAGTCCAATACAGGGGAAGGAGTTTACCGGGAAAGAAGGGACAGGGGTTCGGTTGAGTAAGTAGGGGCAGGAGAAAGATCAGTGTTTGAATCAATAGGTTCAGAAGACGAGTTGGAGAGGTTCAGGAGAATGGAATTAATCTTTCGTACAGGAGAGTCAATGAACAAGGAGTTAAGGAGAATGAGAATGAATAAGGAGTTTCGTCTTGTCTCCCTTCTTTCTTTCACTGTAAACTCTGTCTGATTCTTCTTCTTTCATTCATTTAGATTTACCGAGTTCGAGAGTGAAATCTGTCTCATTCTTGCTTGTTTCCTTCCTGCCAGATTCTTCTTTTCTTTACTCTCCCTGTAAAGTCTCATTCATCTTTAGTCTCCCGGATTTCATTCTCTAAAGGTGAAGGGGAAGGAGCAAAGAGAAGAGACCGAGTTCAAGAGTAAAAGAGTGAAAGGTGAACAATCACTTCCTGTTCTGTCTCATTCTTCTTTCATCTTAACTTCTGGTTCAGGATTTCATTCATTTAGCTTTACCGAGTGTTTGAAGGAAAAGGTTTAAGGTTTCTTCTTCTTCCTTCTCATCTTCCCGAGTTCAATCTGTCGAATGAATAAGGAGTTTCGTCTTTCTTTGTTTACTGGGAATAGAGGAATGAATAGGCAATGGAATTATTAGACCGACAGGTGAATGAGTTGACCGTGAAAGAATTAATAGGAGAGAAGCAACGAGAGTCAATGAATTTCATATGCTTTCCCTTGTTTACAGTTCAAGAAAGGAGTTAAGGAGAATGATTCGTTGAGTCTGAACTCTCATTCATCTTTTTATTCTATTTACCTCGTAAAAGAGTGAAAGGAGAAAAGACCTAAAATCGCTTGACCAAGAAATCTGTCTAATTCATAAGGAGTTGAGTGTTTACAGTTCGTTCAATCAAAGAGCTACTTACTGAACCAACCTATTTACCTTGTTCAATCAGGGAATAAAACAAAGAAAGCTAGAACTAAGAGAGAGAGGCTCAGGAATTGTGAGACCCAGTTGTAGAGGCGAATGAGCTTCGCAGTGAGATTGTAAAGGAGAGGAGCAAAGGAGACCTCGTTCAATCTGGTTCCTTCAGTAGTTCAAGAGTTTCCATTGTTTAAAGTTCAATCCGGGAAGGTAATATCGGTGAAGGAGAAGGATCAAGAATCAATCAATAGGTTCAGTAGTGAACTCGAATGAATTGAATATGCTTTGTTTACAGTGTTTGAATAACGAACAATAACTGCACAAGGAGCGAAGCCACTTTACCGAGTTGTAGAGGTTCAGGAGCCGGAGTTCAGGAGCTTGAGCTGATCTTTCTTTCCTTTTTCTTAGTGCTTGCTTGTTTGAATAAATAGGAAAAGGGGAAGGAGTTCAAGCAAGAAGGATTGAATATCCGAGTGAAGGAGAAGGAATCGAATCTGTAGTCTTTACAGGCAGGAGAGGAAATGTAAATTAAATGAATTAGCTGCTTTACCGGAGAGGAGAGTCCAAGAGTGAAAGAAGAATCATCCTCCAGTTTACAGAGTGAAAGAAGGTTCAGGAGTAAGTGAGGAGAAAGATTAGTTAAAGAAGAAATAGGTTAAGGAGCGAAGCAATGAGACAGACCGATAGGTGAAGTAGCTCAGGGAATAGAGGCGATTCCGGTTCAGGATCAAGAGAAGAGCTAAGATTCCGAGTTTACCTCCTGAAATCAGTCTCATCCATCTTTCTTACGGGAGAGTAAATTCATTAGTTTACTGAGTCTTTGAATAAATAAATAGGAATAGGAGAATGAGTTCAGGATCATTAATAGAATAGGAGTAAGTAGCTCGATCGATAGGTTCATGAACGAAGCAACGAGACCGAGTTCAATCACTCTCATTCATCTTGACTTCCAGTTCACTCTCATTCATAAGGAGTAGAGGAAAAGGTTAAGGAGTGAAAGAAGGTTCTGTCTCATTAATGTTTCATCTCCCTGATTGAATGAATTTACTCTCCTGTAAAGGGAATAGAGTATAAGGCAATAGAATTGCTTTACCTCCTTCCGGTTCCGGGGCAGGCTCATGAGGGGGGGGCAGGTTAAGTCAAGTCCCAAGTCAGGGTAGTGCATTAAGGAGCAGCAACTATCGCATCAGCTAGAGCTGCATTAGGCATTGGAAAGGTGCTTAATTCTGAGAGCGCTTTTAGGCTTGAAGAACGGGAGAGGAGCGAAGCAAGCAGTTCAAGAATCAATAGGTTCAGGTTCGGTAGTTCAGGAGTTTACAAGAGAGGAGAGGTAATTCAATCCTCAGCTGCTTTACCTCCGAGTAAAAGAGTGAAAGAAAGGATCAAGAACCAAACACCTATTCTATTTACCTTGTTCAAGACTGAGTGAAAGAGAAGGAATCTTGAGTTGAGTCTTTGTTCACAATCACTTCCTGAGAATAACTCACAATCACAGATGGTAATAGAGGAAAAGAAGAATAGTCCTGGTTTGAGGTTGAGTCTTTGTTTACAGTTCAAGAAAGAATCAATCAATCAATCAATAGGAAAAGGGGCGAAGCCACTTGACGAGAAGAGGCGCGAAGCGGCGAGACTGTAAAGGTGAGGAGTTCAATCATTCATCTTGAGTTCCGACTTGACCTTCTTTACAGCTCTATCTAGCTCATGAGTTCAATCAGTAGGAGAAGGAGGTTGAGTCTGACAGTTCACTCTCATTCATAAGGAATCTTTCATTCATTTACTCGACCGTAAAGGATAGTCAAAGGTTTCTTGCTTTCGGCTTTCAAAGCAGCTAATTCATTTAATATCCCTTCTTGCTTGAACTGTAAAGGATAATTAGTGTTTCTTCTCCCTGAATTTATTCTCTTCGCTTGTAAAGCTGCTAATGAATTGACTCTCCGCTCCTGTCAGGGATAATTAATCTTGAGTTGAGTCTTTGTTTACTCTTCCATCTGGTTCAGGAGAGAAGCTGCTTTGTTTACTGTTCCATCAGGTTACGGTTCAGGAAAAAGAGAACGAGTTCAATCTGGCTCATTCTTCTTTCATCTTTCAAAGCTGCTAATGAATGGACTCGACTGTAAAGGTTCTTCAAGTGATTGAGTTTACCTCGTTCAATCAGGGAGCGAAGCTGTGAGACTGAGTTGTAGAGGCGAATGAGCGAAGCTGCTTTACCGAGTTCTCGAAGGCAAGGGAATAGAGTCAAAGGTTCCGGTTCTTCAAATAGCCCCTTACCAAGGGAAATGACCTAAAAAATAGGCAGAGGTTAATGAGTTTACTGTTCAATCAATAACGTAAGGGAATAGAGTATAAGGTTTCAGAGAAAGAAGAAATAGGAGAGAAGTAGGGAGAGTCAATGAATTAGCTATTGATTTACCTTGTGAAAGAAAGGAGAAGAGAATGAATAGTGAAACCCTTGTTTACAGTTCAATCCGGGAGAGGTTCAGGAGAATGAATGAATTTACTCTCATGTAAAGTAGCTAAGGATTGAATGAATTGACTCTCCCTTCAAACACTGTATAGGTTCAATCAGGGGCAGGCAGGAGAATGAAAATAGCTTTACCCCGTGTTTATTGTCCTGGTTTTCGCTTGAGTCTTGACTTTCTTTTTCTTTTTCAATCAATTCATTCTGTAAAAGGGTGAAGGAGAATTCTTGTTGAGCCTTGCTTGACTCTCCCTTCTTTCTTTCAAGGTGAAGGATAATGACTCTTTCGTCTTTCAAAGCTGCTAACTCCTGAATTTCTTCTTTCACAGTAAAGGAGAGGGGAAGGATTTAATCTGAATTGACTCTCCCTCCCTTCTTTCATTCTCTAAAGGTTCAGTCTCTCTCTTTCTGAATGCATTACCTATTCAATGACCTCAAAAATAGGGAATAGCGGTTCAGTAGTTCAGTCGAATAACGAAGAATAACAGATGGTAATGTAATAGAGGTTCAGGCAATGGAATTGGGAGACCATAAACAATCGAAGCGAAGCGAACATCCAGCCAGCCAGGAGTTTACAGTTCCGGAAGGATTGAGGGAGAGAAGCGGCTTTCCCTAGTGAAATGGCCTCAAAAATAGGGAGAGGTGATTGAGCTGATCATCCTGCTGCTTTCTTTATCGAGTTGGAGAGGCGAAGGGGTGAAGGTTTAACTATCTCTTTGATTGACTCTCCCTTCAAACACTGTAAAGGATAATTAATCTTTGATTTCGTCTTTCCTTCCTGCCTGATTATTCTTTTCTTTTCTTTCCCTTCTTTACTATTCAAGAATAAATAGGTGAAGTAGTGATTGAGTTCAGTCTCTTTCCGAACAAATTACCTCGAAAATGACCCGAAACATAGGGAGAGGCATCCATTAATTAAGAATTGGTCTTTACAGGAAAAAGAGTGAAAGAAGGGAAAATAGCCCAAAAAATAAGGGAAGGATAGGAGAATGAATCTTTTGTCTTGACTTCCTGTTCCAGAGAATGCATCTTTCTTCTTCTTTTCTTCCTTTAACCTATAACCTATTTACCTTGTTCAAGAAGTAATAGTAAATGGAATTGTGAGACCGACCGACAATGAATAGGTGAAGGAGCTGATCATCCAGCCAGCCTATTTACCGAGTGAAAGAATAGTTCCACCCTTGTTGGAGAAGTGCAGGAGAAAAAACCAAAGCTAAGGAAAGGAGCAAAGCCAGCCACTTTACAGTCTTTGAATAAAGAGGAGAAGAGAAAGAATGAATAAGGAAAGGAGTCTTGACTTCTTTATCTTGTAAAAGAATAGTTCAGGAGCGAAGCAAGTTTACCTCGCTGGAGAGGTTTAGGAGCCGGAGTTCAGTTCCTTCAGTAGTTAAGTCAGGAGTTTACCGAGTCCTTGAATAAAGAGAAAGAGGGGCCAAGCAATGAGACAGATCGATAGCGGAAGGTTCAGTAGTTCAGGAGTTTACTGTTCAAGAAAGGAGAAAGAGAAGTTAAAGAGGGTGAATGAGTTTACAGTTCGTTCGATCAATCAGGAACAGGAGTTTACCGCTTTACCCTGTTCAAGAAAGGATCAGAGAAAGAATAAAACACCTATTTACCGACTGGCAAGGGAAGGGTAATTCTAAAGAGTTGACTTTGAAAACTCTGGTTCTTGGTAATGCCATCTGTCCTTTTGCGCCTCATACGCCGGCTCCAAGAATTTCTTTGATAAAGACTATATGCTGGTAATGCTGGGGCACGCCTTAAAGTAAAGTGCTCCTCCCCAGGTCCACCGTCGTCAACTATCGATGACCTGCCTTCAGTGTTCTTACAGCGCTTCATAGTCTTTATATAGTCTTTCTCGTACACCTAGCTGCTCATCAAAAAAGGTTTCCCAAGTCGTGTTGCAACCAGACGACTCCATCTCTCTCTTGTATTGTGTCCTTCATCCTTAGAATCGGTGTCTGATGGTCTGAATCTCCACTGGAATCTGAACTTGGCGTCTTGACTTCCTCCTTCGATCCATCTTGCAAGTGCAGGGTAACCCTGGCCGGATCTACTTTCTCGACTGTGTGCTTGCCGCCTAATCCTTCCCAACTCTGGCCACCTGTAGCTAATGTTTTCCGAGTAGCGTCTCGTAAGCATCTTCGTGCTGAGCCATCAAAGCAAAAAAGTAGATGCTAAACTAAAGGTGCATCAATGGATACCTTCTGCCTCAAACACTTCTTCAGCGGCTTTACTGGTCGCAGGTCTGCCATTCTCAGTGTCTAGAACTAGAACTAGAAAAAACTCAGAACATCGGCTTACCAATCGCCTACCATGTCTCCTCTGTTTTTGGATTTCACTTTCCCTTGCTTCGACATCGTGTTTTGGCTTTACTTCTTTAAAAAGAAAAGTGTCTTTTTCAATCTTTTTTTAATCCACAGCGCAATTGGACAGATATTGATTTTGATGAACAGACAGGAGGATATATGGATTTGCGTGCGGAAGAACTCTGCCTGAGAAGTTAGCCCGAGAAGCTTGAGCTTGAAAGGGGTATCGTACACATTTTCTATAAATAAGCGCTTTTGTGGGCTACGGGTGGAGGGCTATGAGATCGTTCACTCAATCCCGGGGAAAGAACTCCCTGAGCCTTAGTTGGAAGCTAAACCAAAGCTAAGCTTGTAGGCTAGTAGAGAAAGCCATTTTGCAGGTATACCCACAGATCTATGTTCCTGAACAGTCTCGGAGAAGGCCACCAGCACCCGACTTACCAGAATGTTCCGTGGCAGCACCATGAAAGTCTTGGTTCCTCTTGGAAGCACCATCAGTATTGAATTTTAATCGGAAGTCAATTCCCAAGCAAGAAACTTGCTTACCTTCAAACTTGGCTCAGTTTTCTTCGAATAGAAAGCAGAGACAGCAATTTAAACATCGTTAGCAATCCTCCGATTAGAATCATGAGGGAGAATAAAGTCTCCATCAAAAACAGCTCGACACCTTCACTCTAAACCAAAATCTTCCATGCTATCGCACAGAAGGTCGTACGCCACTGGCAATCAAAACCAAACTTCAGATCCTTACAAGAAGCATTGCTACATAACCAATCCGTGAATGCCAAGGAGTAGAAGGTACTTGCGGCTAAGGCCAAAAGCGCACTTTATATATACTAACGCTTTAGAGTTAGAGGCTGCCACGGGTGGGAAGTAGAGGAAAAAACCTTGCGAGTCTTTAGGTTGCACATTCATGCCCAGAATAGAATCTGCTGCTTGAGCTGCTGGGTGAATATCCCTTGCTATTGAATCTGCTCCAGTTATCTCATCTATAGAAGAAGCTGGTATAGAATAGGCTTTTTTTTATCTTTCCTTTAGCCTTTCTTTTCGTGATAGCTTAAGTTGATTATAGAACGTTAGGAAGCCCTACTGGCACATCCCAATCAAACTTGCTCTTGGCTTCTTGAAAACTTGGCTTTATCACACTCGATAGCGGGGAACTTTACGATCACTTTTAGAACTAGTAAGAAAACTAAACAGAACAGGGTTTTCTTTTACCATAGGTTTATATCTATCAATTACGAGGGTAGGTACGTCCAGTCAAGTAATCAAAGACTTGGACAATACCGCATACCAAGACTGAACAACAAAGAACTTGCCTTCTGGGTGGTCTACCCGTCCCGTCTCACTTGCTTAGTTGACTAAGGTAAGGTAGCTTAACCTTGAAGAAGGGGCATTTCCCTCTCGTCCTATTGTGGTAAGGTAGCAGCAGTCAAGTCTTGGAAGCAAGCAAGCAAGTCTCTTAGTGAGTATGGTAATCTGGTCTGGATAGGCAGTCTGGTTGTCTGATTGAGTAGCCCCGCAGTCCGTCCAGCCTAGTTTCCTAAGAGTGGTCGATGTCGGCTAAGTTCCTTTTCTTTTGTTTCGGGCCAGCTTTCTCTTGTAAGCATAACTCCCCCTCCTTTCCCCTATTACTGAATCCTACCGAGAAGTAGAGGAAGTAGTCTTTGATCCAGTCCCCTAGTCTTCCATTCGATTCGGTCCTAAGAGCGGTCAAAGTCGTATCAGGTCCAGTTGCTTCTTTTGCTTGAGTTCTTGTCCATTCCTGAAGGAAGGAATTTTGTTGTTGCTCCAGTGAGCGATTTCTCTTTCCAAGCCAATTCTTCGATTGCTTTATTCCTCTAGTCGGCTTTAGATTAAGGTTCACGCCTTTTTATTTCCTTGAGAATGAAAAAGTCCTCATCCTCACCCGCAGCAAGAGCAAGGACTGAGTTTTCTTTCTTTTTGTTCCCTGAGCTTGAAACTGTATAAACAGCAGCCCTGGACAAATTCCTTATTGTGCAAATCGAAGAAAGGTACTCAGAAAAAGGTGTGTGTGTGATCGAGTCAATGTGCTTTCCTGGTGGATCACCATCTCTGATGCTTTCTTCTGTGTGTGGTAGGTATGATTTTTTGTGTATTAGCGTATAGAACTTCTCTGTCTTTTTTGTGGTTTTGAGAAAAGGGCTTGACTTTAGGCCCAGCCGATCTTGGAAAACTCAAGAAGGAGTTCCAGCTTGGAGATTAGCTGCTATTCTTTAGTCCTATCCACTTTTGCTGGATCAAAAGAGGTCTATACGCTTGGTTGACCGCTGATTCTATTTTGCATTCGGTTTTTGCATCTTGATCCGTGATCAGGGCTTTAGTTCTTCTTTGTTAGTTTTGAAAATCTCTGGAAAGATTCTTTCTCTGAGGGCGTCGTGCGCCAGCCCGAACTGATCCGGTGAGGGTAACAAGACTGACTCCATCTGTCTCTGAGATCCGAGAATAACGTATGCCATATATATCTGGAAATGTTAATCGATTTACGGGAATATTACCTACAGCCCTTTTGCCGGGGTTTCCCCGTTAATGATTTCATCTTCCGGAAAGAGACTCCCCTGCCTATGCTTACGAGTTGACTAGCGGTTTCCGAGTCAAATAGCTGGACTGCCATAAAAGAACCTTGATTGATTCCCATTGTACTCGCCTACTATACTGAAACTCCTGGATCCGAAAACAGAGCCAATCATTCTAACGAATCTATAAGAATATGCTCAAGGGTCCCTCTTTTTGCTGATTGAAGGAGGTATTCCTTTCGCTTGGTAAGCAAGTTAGGTCGATATTCTTAGCCGAGCATCCCCCCCAGAGCCAGAACACAGGGGCCGACCTCCAAGCTTTTCATGAGCACCGGCACAAGTGAATAAGAGAGGATCACGTCTCCGAAGGTGGCGGTATCACCGTCTACAGGTCGAGTCACGAAATCGAAAGTGCAAATACTCGACGCCGTGAATCAATAAAATTCGGGTGATAGACGAAGGCGTTGGTCCGTGCCTTAGGGGCAATCATCCGCGACAGTGTATAAAAAGACATTTGAAATTCTTACACGAGGAGAGCTTATGGACAAAAAATGAGGATTCCGGCGGCTTTTGCCACTGATCATCAGTGTTCACCAAGAGCAAGACGGTTCAATGTCTTACAATGTTCAAGCAGCCAGCATTCTTGTCGTAAGGATTTTTTAGGAGGCCCGGACACCTACTGAACATCACTGAAGGATGGAACAAGATGATGAAGAAGCCACAAAGAAAGAAGAGGGAAGGTATGGAGGAAAATGTGGGAAGAGAACAAGGAGATCTCTGAAAAGGGAAGGCAAGTAAGTAGTAGTCGAAATGTTGAAGAGGAGACAACCCGCTCTTGAACTTCAGACTATGCGCGTCGCGTGCTCGATCTAGCAATCTTGGACAATTGTTTTGATGAACTCTCACTAAACTCAAAAAGAAAGAAGAGAAAGAACTTGGAGTTGGGGCCTACATAACAGGTTGCTTGCTTACCAAGCCATCCTGTCTTCGCTCCTTCCCCTCGTCAACTCGGTAAAGCAATTCCATTGCCTGAACCTTCTTTCACTCTTCTCGTCGAGCAATTCCATTGCCTCCAGTTCTATTATTATTCTTGACTTTTTATTATATATAAAAAAAACGACTCACTATCAAAATGAAAGACGATCGATTATCTACCCAAGAAGATAGAGAGTCCCACATACGAGAAAAGGTCACAAATAGAGTTAAACCAAGTAAGATTGCAAAGGCATAATGATAGTAGGGTCGGGATATCCCCGCCCTCCGAACCGGACGTGAAGGTCTCCCCTCATCCGGCTCTCTGCAGGGGAATCTCTACTCACTGCTTCCCCTAATATCCTCCCTTTACCACATCATGGGGGTTTACAGGAGATCCCAGAGGCTCGCTCGGAAAGGCTGCTATACCATACCTTTTGACTCAACTCGACTCTAGTAGTCACTAGACTCACTATATAGTAGTCCGTCCGGCTGCTCTTGCTGAAATCATTACTCTGAATTCTCCCGTGCTCTAGCAATTGCGCTCCCTAGACCACAACCATGTAGTTAGGTAGGGACAATCAATCCGTAGTGACGGGAATCTAGGAATGAATGAGGATCCCTATCAATATCAAAATGAAGAATATTTAGAGTTTTCTCCCTTTACTCTCACTCAATAGATGTATCTGGTCTGATACGGCTTAGTAAAGCAATACGAGATGATGGAATGCAATGGGATGGATGGTAGAGGGCTGCCTGCGCCCAAAAGCGATGATTCACTTGTCCCCTTGTCTATAGGGACCTCGTGGCATACAACCGAAACGACTCCCTCTATATAGCCGCCCCTTTCTCTCTTTTTACAGCCTCGTGGACAGACGAAAGAAGGGAAGTTACAGAAACGAGGCTGTGAAGGCTCGCGAAGTAGACAGCAAACAATAGCTTTTATGCCCCATAACCTTGTATTGTATATTATTCTAGCGCTAGGCTAGCGCGCCCCTTTCTCTAATAATCAGGTCAGCTTTGAAGCTGGCAGCTCTGCTATACTATCCTAGTTGTAGGGCGGCGGGAGCTTTAAGAATTTAATATCAAGTAAAGGGGACTCTATCATGATCTTACGAATCTAAAGATCTCAAAATGGAAGAACGAGCTCTTTTGCTCGCCCCTCTCCCTATCTCTAAAGGGGCGTAAGCACTGAACTTGATAGGGGATGGGATTCATTCACTTGCATTACTGCTAGCACTACAAAAAGCTCCGGTCTTAACGCCCTGACTACTGCTGTGCAGCCTTTCCTCGGGTTCGTAGAGTCTGGTTTCCCGTTTACCCACAACGGAGGAGCCGCCCCCACCAGGCAGGCGGCCACGGGTCATAACGCACTCTTCGCACAACAAATCCACTTTGAAGTTGACTGATTCGCTCGGCCAATCGTCGGAATGTGTACGAGATACCATAGGGGCCCAATATCTCAATAGCACCTTTGTCTAAAGCTTCGAATGAGACTGAATATCCGAAACGCAGGAACGATCTGACTAGAAAGTCATTCAAAACTTGATCGAAGAACCAGCGTTTATTGAGGAAGCTATAGAGTCGATTACAAAAAGTACTAGTTTGAAAGGCTCGTTGGAATTGATCCGCTACGAGATTTACATTATACGCAACAGAAGAAACTGAAGTACTAAACATAATAGGTATTAGTTTGGTAATGGTTGGAGCAGCAAACTCGGATTCGGCAAGAATCTCATTTTTTGGTAGTACGAAGGGGGAATTGGCCCAAAAAATTGGATAGGGGTCAAGACGCAGTCGGGCGCCGGCGGCTGACTCAAGTGCCCCCCGAACCGCGCGAAATGGTCGCCTATTACACGGCTCACTAACTCTGCCTGGGGTGGGGGTACCTATTATTCGTCGGCGGTCCAGCGCACCCTTACTTAAAGGATGCTGCTTAATTACGAAGGAAATTCTTTCTTCATCGTGAGAGTTCCCTTTCGTTAAGTGCATCGAGCCAGGAGTGGACATCATCATCTGCGGACAAATCCGGATCCTCTTTCATCATTAGCTTAGCTAAAGTGGAATAGTATGACAGGCTTTCCGGAAAATGAAACGAAACCCGCTTGATCGATATGAAAAAGATGCGCTCAAAAAGACCTCCTACACCCCCCTCGCCAAGTGATCGAGTTTAGTCAGAATTTGCTCTATCAGTTGCTCCCGCTCCGGACTGACTTCCTGGAAAGATAGGATTGGCCAATTTCGCCGGTTTTTGAGCTGACCTGATTATTAGAGAAAGGGGAAAGGGCTTTTTTTATAGAGGTTGAGTAAGGGGGGCGGAGCTTGAGGCTTCTCAGCCGCAGGAACAGGGAACGAATCCTCCAAAAATGGAATGAGTTCGCAATGACTACCACAATCAGCCCCCTCATCACTGACCGCTATTTTTTTTTGGTGGGAGTGAACAATGTTTTTTCTGGCGTTCCTTTCTATTGATGAAGAGGTGACCTAGTGCTCTTCAAGAAATTCAGGCAAAGGCCCCCCCGAGCCCGAGTTTACCGGGGATCTTAGAGGGGCACCCAATCAAGGCCGCCACCCTCGCCCTTTAGAGAGAGGGGCGAAGCAGCGAGACAAAGGATCGGGGCGCAACAAAAAAAAGTCTTGAAAAAAAAGGCGCCGGAGGCCTCAAACTCATCCGGAGTTGGAGAATGACAAAACACTTTCTCAACCAGAATGCATCAACAAAACTGCCCTTCTATATGGATCGTCGTGGCATGAACTTTGTCAAGAAATTCTGGGACTTCCTATTGATCTTGATTAGTTCTAGCTTGTTGAGAGTTCTCTTTTCTTTCTAGAGTGGACCCTTTTTTAGACCGTCTCCTGAAACACCTGCTTATCCCGCATGTGCTTTCGGAGCCCCCCACTAATTCAATGACTTGCTTGTGATTGCAGCCATTCCCCGAAAAGGGAGAGAGGAGGGAATCGTCTGCTCCCGTTTATGTGACGAACCGAACAACCATCGTTAGGTCCCGAATTCTGCGAACCACCGGATCCAGACCAAGATCTGATCTCCATTACGTGGTACGATATATCTATCGATCCGAAGAACTGACTTTCAGAGTTGTAAGTCATCTATTCTGCTCCTATCTAAAGTGATGCTAGGTTGCTTCACCTTCACCCTTCACAAAGACAGGTGCAGGTGCGCTTCGCTCGGCCACATGATGAACATGTTTTGAGCTAACTGCATGTCGAGCGCTTAAGCGGAGCTTGTGGTCACTCGTTCCTCGCTTGTTCCAATCCTAGTAAAGAGCCTCAGATCCGATTCTACACTACATATGATATTAAATTCCGGCCCTTACTAGCTCTTCGCTTTGTTGTACAAAGAGCATGCCCGAGGGGGCTACTACGCTCACCGCGCACTTGCATCACCACCAGAGCTTGGCTACCGCTTCGCCCAGCTCTCCTACGCCTACCACGAACGTCGAATCATCACGTGGCTGCTAAAGCAAGCTAAGCTTCACACGGCGGCCAAAAGACCCTCTCACGGCCGAAGGATCCGCAACACGTTGGAGAGCTTTTAGACCCTAAAAACGCCCATTCTCAACGAGTTCCGAAGTGATCCTCATTCTCACCGCTGCCTTCTTAAGCCGAAAGAAAGCCGGGCAAGAATCTCGGTAGTACGAAGGGGAAGCAGAATCGTATCTGGCAGTGGTTCTTCGGATCGATCACAGATTCTAGGCCCCGTCGTTTGGCTTCCACTACAGTTGACCTCTCTTGTTCTCCTCCCCCTTACACAACCGGGGGGAGGACTCATGTAAACTTCTTCCTGTAGGTCCCCGTTCAGGAAGGCATTTGGAACATCTAATTGGAACAGAGGCCAATCTCGATTCGCTGCAATAGAGAGCAGGAGACGAACAGACTGAATCTTGGCTACCGGGGTGGGGTAAATAAGGGCTTCCTCGTAATCGAGACCATATGTTTGAGTCAAGCCTTTAGCTACTAGCTGTACCGACCTTTTCCTCCTTTCTCCATAAAGCTTCCCTTCACCCAGTCCCATATCCAATTAGTAGAGATCGAGATGGGGAGACTCAAAATAAGACAAATGCGCATTTCCTCTCTGAATCGAGAGGTATCAGATCGAAGTAACATCAGTCATGTATTCTAATTTCAGTGATTTACGGGAGAAACAAAGTGGATTGTTGAGCCAATTCTAGCATGAGAGGACCCATGAGACAGAACACTGTTGGATGCATTCCTTCGATAGCAGGGCTTCCGCCCATCTCAATTGATCAGTCTTCGGTCAGTAATCTCGTACTCTCGACCGGCTCGAACCACTACGTTATCCATGTTCCGGCTCATTCGTATGCTCATCCTATTCATGCCACCAGAACCTGTAATAAACCATCATTTCAAACCATCCTGTTACAGGGAATCTTTGGATATCAGTTCGAAGGGAGCGCCGAACACCGAAAGTGAAGTTGCTCCTACCTACAGGAGCATCCGCCTTTTTTCGGGGGATCAGGAAGAGGCAATGGAATTGTGAGACCGATAGGGAGAGGAAATCAGGTGTGAGGTCTGAGGTCAACGGTAATATGTCACCCTGCTTTAATGAGAGTACTCTTTACATTAGGAGCTTCGCCCAGCTGAGCTAGGCTACTTCCCTAATTCAACTAATAAAGTATAAAGGTAAGATTAATAAATAATATAAATCAAGTATAAAATTCAGTTAGCAAGCATTGGCGATAAACAAATTTATGAAATATTAGATCGATTCGGTCGATTCTTCTTAGGCTGATGAGAATAGGCTCAGGCTCTATACGACCATTTTATTTAGTATTTTTTTATGGCGCCCTGTTAAGCGTTAGAGAAATTCTGGTCTTAAGCATCCAATTTTTCCTAGTATAGTCGTCATTGGATTACCATTCCATTATTTGTTCTGTGGCTCGTATAAGGCTTCTGCCTCCCGATCCGAGAGGGACGCGACGCGAGATGATGATGGGTCAACCGCGACTGGCGCTGCTGGTGGAACTGCTGCTTTCCCTCGGTGAATAAGAAGAAATCCTCCAATTGTTCTTTGGATAAACGACTGGATTTTGATCTGATACTTCATTCCTATCTGCTTCGTGGATTAAGCGGTGGTGGTGCCTCTCCCACTGCTTATTGGTGGGTTCGAATATGGCACAGGAGTTGCTGACTTCATTTAGGTGGACACTGCAATTATGCCTCGATCGAATATCCAAGAGATGACTTGTATACCAACTGTACTGCAGCTAGCTCAAAAGCAGATGGATCAACAATGGTAACTCAAACAGGCTCCGAAGGAGTATAGCTTTGTTGGGGGTGAACTTACTGCTCCTGGCTTTCCTCATAGGGTAGACAGGCATCTTTTTTGGTTCTTGAGGTAAACGACTGATTCTTAGTCAACTCGGTTAGCTTCCTCTACTTCCGGTGGTGGGCCAACAACTGATGCGAACAGAGGCTAGGTAATGTCTCTCCAACTAACTCTACCCTAGTCACAGGGTCAATAATAGGTCCGGTGGTTCTTCGACTTTTTGTTTTGATTGCTTTCAAATTTAAATGGCTTTGGATCTTTTTCTTCACTCGAAGAGAGGAGCATTGAAATTTGGAACTCCTAAATGGAAATAAAAAAAAAGTCTTCTTAAGTAGGACCTATCGGTCTTTACTTGCAACTCTAGTCGAGGTTCTTCTATCACTGTAGTTTACTGCTCCTCAGTGCTATAGAAAAAAGGGGTCGGGTCGTCGGACTTGCTGAACATATACCCTGCAAAGAGCAGGAGCTTCGTTCTTTCAACACTCGAACAAGACCTCTCAGTCGCCTGTTCGAGAAGGAAATCACAGACGACTCTCTGGATAGAGCGCGTTGGTTGCAACAGCTGTTTTGGATTTACGTATTTTTTTATAATAGCAAGAGACAAGTCTTGATTTGACAACTCGACAACGGGGCAAGGCCCGATATCAAGAGGAGAATAGATAAGAGGTTCGCTAGTTACGATCTAGCACTATGCTATAGTAACGAGACTAGACTAGACTGCCCTGCCTCTTTCTACCCACGGACAACTACTAGACCGCCTCACTCAATCTATGCTCATTTAGTTTAGATCTAAGGAAAGGTGCCTTGACTGACGGGCTTGTTCAGTCTACATAACCTGTCTCCACACCACAGCTCGGTTCCTTTCTCTAAACTCAAATCGAGACCGAGAGAGCACACTCTCATTGGACCATATTCAATGGGGATGTCAGGCTTATGTACACGTACCTTCAGAGGGGATCGATGCTAAGAGCATCTCTTGCTCGGGGGGTCTTCCTTATAGTATTTAATAGAGTTTAGAATCCCGAGACTCAACAAATCTTAGAGAGCCGGGATGTTCACTTTATAGAGATAGAGAACATTTCTTCGTTAGTGGGAGCTCAGGTCAGGAGAACTAGTAAACAGGACTTTCAGACAAATATCACTATACTTACACGTAGAGTACCTTATGTTGAACCAGATGAGCTAGAGGAGAGCACGATGATGAGCCCTCCCGTGGGAGATGTTCAGGAGCCAGAGCCTCTTAGGATTAGGAGGTCTACTCGAGTCATCCTGAGACCCCACTATTTGACTTATATAGCATTATATAGCACATGGAGTTGCACCAGATGAGACTCTAGTGGAGTAAGCATGGGCTTTGCTTAATGCTATGTAATACATGGCATGGAGCCGTAGATGAGGAGATCCATTATCTAATTCGTAATAAGGGGGGTTTCACCTATCTTCTTTACCTAAGGAAGGTTGCAAATGGATCACTGTAGCGGTGCTCGACTTCTAGCCCTTGCTTACTCTAAGATAGAAGACATCGATTCTCTTTGTACAGTTAGTTTAGCTCACACAACTATTCGAGTTCGGATCTCACTAGCAGCATCACTTGATTGAAGAGCAAAACAGGGATGAAGAAAGCTTTTTGATCCCGGAGATTATGATGATATGTAGATATCCATTAAAAAAGATTCTTCTTCTTTATACGCGCCCGGTGGATTGAAACTCAGAGAGCCGAAAGCTTGCCTACAACCCGCATCGGGTGGCTTGGAAATTCGGCACAAGGTATTTCGGTAGAGAGCTCTTGTCCTTCCAATTGGATTGGGAGCTTTTTAGATTGCTGGAGCTGCAAAGTAACCCGGACTTCCATTTCTTCTTAATTATGTATGGCTCGAATCTAATCTAAGCGGTGGTTTTTCTTCGTGAGGGATCCGTGGTAGCCTCCTGCTTAGGTTAGGGGTCACCTTAGCGATCTGCTTTCTGAGGATACTGGGTCTTCCGCCTTTTATTCTTTTATCAAAGAATCCGCAAAGAAAAGACCACCTTGAAGTATGCATCCATATGGCCTGGGCGCCCCATGAGTTTCTTCTTCGTATTGCGAGCATTATGGATCTTCTAGTCTATAAAAGGTTCAAGTCCTTCTCTGAAGAAGAAATGTGCCGGTAAGCAGACGCCGCCACTTGGCTTAGTAGGAAGAGGATGAAAGTTTTCCACCTACTCCTTATTATAAGTCTTTCATAAAAAAACAGAGTTTGTTGCTGTTAGTGAATTTCACCAAGGTGAGCCTATAAGAAAAGAAGCTTTAAATTCAATTCTTATGAGAAGTTATGATAATGAATGAAGTGGCCTTGATAACGTGCATTATAGCGGTCATGGTCTTGGTGCAGATTACCCCGCCCCCCCTGTAAAGAACTGCTATTATAAGAGAATGAATTAAGATATTATATCATCCTCCTATCTTTGACAAAAAGAACTATTTTCTTCAATGAAAGAAGAAGGTTAGACCTTTGCTACGGGGAAGAAAGAAAGAAAGATTTTGGCTCCGAGGGGAAAAGCATTGGCTATCTATCTATATGTATTGGTCTTTTCACTCCTATGCGAATTTCTTATTGCATAGCAGAGTCAGTCGGGATTCATAGAACCAAAGGAGTAGAAGCATTCGGAGTCAGTCGGGATTCATAGAACAAAGGGAGTAGAAGCATTTGGAAACATCCTAACCACCTAGGCCACAGGTCGATCCTATTGCATGCACCTATGATGGGCCCACTGCTAACCTAAGTGACGATTTCGTTCGTCAAAGTCTTAGATTGGCGACCAACCAAGTCCCTTATCCTTCTCGTTTCCAAGGGAGGGGCCAACAGTCCCCGTAGAAAGAAGTTAGGTATGACGTTCAACTGGGCGTCAAGGTACTCTTTCCGTCTTCACGGTAAAGACAAAATCTGTGCTATTACTTTAAAAACCTCTAAAAGCAATCGAGAAAGAAGTATGATCTATGATCTTCTGCTAGCCGAGTCTCCAGCGCTTAATTCTTTGATAGAGACAGACCAACCGAAGCACTTCTTAAGTTCGGAAGAAAATCAGGCTTTGAGGGGAATTGATAGAAGAATTTCAATTTACATCTCTCTAAGTAAGAGAATCAATCTGATTAGCTAACGATGAAGAAAACTGGTCTGACTGTAAAGAATCGGGCTAGAAGCACTAATGGCAGTCCTATATAGGTTGATGGACTAGTTAAGTAGGACGTTGCGATCCTTTCTTTTTCTTGCAATAAAGAAAAGCCCCTTTTTACAAGAACTAGAAATGGGTTTACCGAGACAGTGGAATATCCTCACTATATCCTAATCTCCACCTATTCTTTACCCTGCCACCACTTCTGATTCAAAGACCAAGACCAAGTATTACCAATTCCCAGAAAGCAAGCAATCTCCACTGGAGCGGGAATAACTAGAAAAGTCACCGTCAACTACTTATCCAACTCGTTCGTACCTTTTGTAACCTCGTTGGCTTGGATTCGTCTCCGTCTCAACTCTCTTCCCTTCGCGTACTCGTATGTCCCCCTCCACCTTTACTAATTGGTATGATGACCCGTAAGAGGAAGCAACATAGTCATATTAGCCAGAGCACCCTAAACTGGCAACAACAAGACCAACCACCCAAAGAAAGAGGAATAGAAAACGGGACTCGATTGAACGTATCAATATACATTTCATTTCTATCAACTAAAGTAAAGTCTGTTCGTTTCTTCTGTCAAAATGAAATGGCAAGAACTCATCTCAGGAAAGAACCCCTTGTGAAAGAAAGGAGAAGATCAAGAAATTCTACACTGGAGCGCAGGGCTTCCTCTTTGAGTTACAGCCCCAGCAGAACGGTCAACTAAGAGTGAACAATTAGAATTGACTAAAGAAGCTAAAGGGGAACAGTCTGAGATTCAGAGTAAATCAAATGAACGTGAACGAGTTGGTCACTTGCTAATCAGCTTGATCAAGTAGGGCGATTGTTCGAGTAGGTCCTATCGGCTTGACTTCTTTTTGTCGGTAAATCATCACCGTCGTCTGTCAAAAAAATCCATATACAACCAGGAGTGGTAGAAGTGCTTCTTGAAATAAGCACGAAGAAAGAAAAGAGATAGTTCAACCTGAACCTGAACCGGAACAAAAACAGGAGAGGAAAATAGCTGATGAAAACAAGACGAAAAGGAGTGAAAGAAGGAATCGGATAATTAATCTTTCGTACAGGAAGGAGGGAGAGTAAAAGAGTGAAAGAAAGGAGAAGAGAAAGAATGAATCTTTCGTCTTGCTTTCGTTGAGTCTTTGTTTACTGTGAAAGAATCAATAGGTTCTGGAGCTTGACCTTCTGATCATCCTTCCAGCCTTCCGAACGAATTACCTCGAAAATCAAATGGCCTAAAAAATAGGTTAAGGAGCGAAGCAGCTCGACCGATAGGGAGAGGAGCAAAACCTATTTACCCCGTGTAAACAAGGTGAAAGAGAGTCAATGAATTAAATCAAAACCCTATATTACCGAGTCAATGAAAAGGTTAATCAATAATGTTTTACAGTTTCATGGAGCATGAAAGTATGCGAAGCAAGCAGTGAGAACGAGTTGTAGAGGTGAAGGAGAATTAATCGGGAGTATTTCTCTTTTTCTTTTACCTTGTTCAATCAGGTGAAGGAGAAAGAAGGTGAAGAAGAAAATGAAAGAAAAAAGGTCAGGTTAATTAATAAATAAAGGTTCAGGAGTTTACCTTGTTTACAGTTCAAGAAGGATTAAATATGCGAGTTCAGTCTCATTAATCTTTCGTCCTTGTTTACAGTTCAAGAATAAAGAGGAAAAGTCAGAAGCCGCATTCTCTTACATCCTTTCGATTTGACCTTGTGTTTGAAGGTGAAGGTTGAGTCTTTCTTCGTTTACAGGGAAAGAAAAGAGAACGAGTTTACAGTTCAATCCGGGCAGTCAGGTAATAGAGGAAAAGAAAAGGAGAGAAGCCAAGCCAGCCAGCCTATTTACCGAGTGTTTGAGTTCAATCCGGTCAGTCAGGTAATAGAGGTTCAGGCAATGAAATTGTGAGACCGAGTTGTAGAGGTTCAGGGGCAGGTTTTCTCTTTCGTCTTGACTTCCTAATTACCTTGTGAAAGAGAAGAGTTCAATGACCTAAGAAATAGGGAGAGGTTCAGTGAAATGGCCCTAAAAATAGGGAGAGGCGAATCAGTTTACTGTTCAGGGAGAGTAAATGAATTTCATATGCTTTCCCGAGTTTACTGTTCAAGAAAGGGGAAGATCCAGAATCAATAGGAAAAGGAGCGAAGATGAAGACAGAGTGAAAGAAGGTGAATGAATTTTTCTTACAGCAGGAGAGTCAAAGAGTGAAATCAGGTTCAGGCAATGGAATTGTTCAAGAATAAATAGGTTCCCCGGAGAATGAGTTTACCTAGTTTACTGTGAAAGAATCAATAGGAAAAGGAGAATGAAGGGAGAGTCCATGAATTAGCGGCTTTACCGAGGTGAATGAGAGAAGCAGCTTGACCTCGTTCAATGAAGGAAGGGACAGGTTCAGGGAGAGTAAATGAATTAGTTACTGAACCTATTTACCTTGTGAAAGAGTGAAAGCAAGAAAGGAGAAGAGAAAGAACCCGAGGAAAAGGAGAATGAATCAGAGAGGGACGAAGCTGTGAGACCGAGCTTACCTCCTTCAATCCGGTCAGGCAGGGAATAGAGTCAAAGAGTGAAAGAAGAATCCTCCCTCCTGTTTACCTCGTGAAAAACAGTGAAAGAATAAAGAGGAGCGAGCGCAGCAATGAGACCGTAAAATAGCTTTACCTATTTCCTTCCCTTGTGTTTGACTGAAATGACCCTCAAAGTAGGGAGAGGAGCGAAGCAGCTTGACCGATAGGGAGAGGAGTGAGGTCTCTTTCCTTCTGCATTACCTCTAAAATGGCCCTAAAAATAGGGAGAGGCGAAGTAGTTCTGTCTCATTCATCTTGCAGCTTGACTTCCTTAATGCAATAACAACAGATGGTAATAGAGGTTCCGGTTCAGGAGAAAGAATATGCTTTACCGAGTGAAAGAAGGTTCAGGTTCACGAGCGCAGCAACGAAACGAGAAGAGGGGCGAAGCGGCGAGACTGTAAAGGAGAGGAGAGGAGTCAAGGAGAATGAATCTTTCTTACTTACATGAGAGTAAATGAACAAGTACTGAAGGGAAGGTTCAGGGGCAGGTTCAGGGGAAGGAGATTCTCATCCAGCCTATCTATGTTCCAGAGTTCAATTAACGAAAAAATAGGGAATATCGGTGAAGGAGAATGAATAGGAAGGAGTATTTCTCTTTTACTGTTCAAGGAGAGTAAATGAATTAGCAGCTTTACCTTGTCTTTGTTTAAAGGAATAAATAGGGACAAGTGATTGAGTTCTGTCGAATGAATCTTGCTTGAGTTGAGTCTTAGTTTACTGTGAAAGAATAAATAGGTGAAGGAGAAAGAATATGCTTTCCTGAGTTTACAGTCTTTGAATAAATAGGAAAAGGATAATGAATCTTGTTTCGTTTCTTCTTTCCTTCCTGTTCAGTCTCATTAATCTTGAGTGTTTACAGTTCCGGGAGAGTAAAAGAGTGAAAGAAGGTTCAGGTTCAGTAGTTCGGTCTCTCTCTTTCCTTCCGCATTACCTCATAAATGGCCCTAAACATAGGGAGAGGCATCAACTCTCATTAATTGAATATGCTTTACCGAGTGAAAGAGTGAAATGACCCAAAACATAGGGAGAGGCATCAACTCTCATGAATTTCCTATGCTTTACCGAGTGAAAGATGGAAATGACCCAAAACATAGGGGGAGGAGTCAATTAATTAATTAGCTATGTCACCTATTTCCCTTGTGTTTGACTGAAATGACCCTAAACATAGGGAAAGGCATCAACTCGAATTAATTGAAGCAGCTTTACCGAGTGAAAGACCCTAAAAATAGGGAGAGACGAACAATCACTTCCTGAGAATAACGAACAATAACTGATGGTAATAGAGTCAAAGGCAATGGAATTGTGAAACCGACAGGTGAATGAGAATAAATGTTGAATATGCTTTACCGACTGAAATGGCCAATAGGGAATAGAGGAAAAGGTTCAGGATAATTCATATGCTTTACCTTGTGAAAGAAGGGAGAGTCAATTCATTAGCTACTTTACCGGAGAGGAAAGAAAAGAGCTACTTCACCCATTTACCGAGTGAAAGAAGGAAAAGGTTTAAGGTTGAGTCTTGACTTCCTGCATCTTGAGTTGAGTCTTTGTTTACTGTGTTTGAATAACTCACAATCATAATAACAGATGGTAATACAGTCAAAGGGGCGAAGCCACGAGACTCGGTGAAATCAGGAAAAGGAGAATGAATAAGGAGTATTTCTCTTTTACAGTTCAATCCGGGAGAGAGAGTAAAGTCAATTCATTAGCTGCTTTACCGAGTTCAAGACTGAGTGAAAGAATAAATAGGTTCCGATTCAGGGTCCGAAGGAATATCTTCTTCTGCATCTTACTCAATCTTTCCTTTCTCTGATTCCGCATCTTACTCAATCTTTCCTTTCTCTGATTCTGATTCTTTCATTTTATAAAGGGGAAGGAGCAAAGAGAACAGACCTCGTTCAATCAGTCAAAGCTGAAGGAGTGAAAGAAGGTTCCGGTTCCGGATTTCATTCATTGACTCGACTGTAAAGTAAGGGAATAGAGTAGAGTCAATGGAAAGGTTCCGGGAAGGGAATAGAGGAAAAGGAGTTTACAGTTCAATCAGGTGAAGGAGATTGATAAAGGTTCCGGAAAAGGAGCGAAGCTGTGAGACTTAGTTGTAGAGGCGAATGAGCGAAGCCGTGAGACCGATAGGGAGAGGAGGGAAATTAGGTTCAGGTTGAACTATCTCTTTTCTTTCACGAGAAAAATAGGTTAGCTAATTCATTTACTCTTTCTTTCACTGTAAACTCGAATGAATCTTTCGATAGTCTTGACTTCCAGTGAACTCGAATTAATGTTTCGTATTTCCTTACGAATTACCTCATAAATGGCCCTAAAAATAGGGAGAGACGAAGTAGTTCAGTCTCATTCATCTTGCGGCTTGATTTCCTTAATGCAATAACAAATCGTAATAGAGGTTCCGGTGAAGGAGTGCACTCTCATTCATCTTTCTTTCGTCTTTCCTCTCCAGTAAAGAAGCTAATTCATTTCTTATTGTTTCGTCTTTTTTTTCGAATTACCTCTGAAATGAACGAAAAAATAGGGAGAGGAGCGAAGCAGCGAGACCGATAGGGAGAGGCATCAACTCTCATTAATTTCATATGCTTTCCCTCGTTAAAGAATCAATAGGTTCAGTGGAAGTAGTTCAGTCGAATGAATCTCTTTTCTTTTACCGACAGTAAAGGTGAAGGATCATTCATGTTTCATATGCTTTACCTCAATAAATGGCCTAAAAAATAGGGAGAGGTTCAGTAGTTCAGTCTCATTCTTCTTTCGTCTTGACTTCCAGTGAAGGAGAATGAATCTTTCATTTTCTTCTCCCCTCCATGAATTTCTTCTTTCACTGTAAAGGTTCCGGTTCAGGATTGAATGAATTGACTCTCCCTTCAAACACTGTATAGGTTCAAGAAGGATTGAATATGCTTTCCCTTGTTCAAGAGTGAAATCCGTCTCATGAATCTTGAGTTTTTCTTCTCCCTGTCAAGCAGATAACTCCTAAATTTATTCTTGTTTCGTCTTGACTTCCTCATTACCTCGTGAAAGAATAGCCCGAGTTCAAGAAGGGAGCAAAGCTGCTTTACCTTTACCTTCTGAAAGAAGAATAGTCCAGGTTTTCGCTTTCGTCTTTCCTTTTCTTCCTGTTCAGTCTCATTCATCTTTCATTTGAGAATAAAGAATCGGAATTGAATATGAATCAATAGAAAAAGAATAGGAACAGGAGAATACGATTTACTGAGAGTTGAGTCTTTCAAAGCTGCTAACTAACTCCTGAATTTATTCGAGAACTGTAAAGGAGAGAGATATGATAATATCAATTACACTTTGTACTTTTTATGCACACAAGAACTAATGCCTCCTGATATACTTCCTGATGAGTTTCTACGCGTTATTAAACATGTTGATTACTGATCTGTAAGATTTCTTCCTTTCTTTTTTTTTTAATATTTTATTATATGTATGCGTGTCCTATTAAACATGCTGATTATTTTATTTTATTTTTTATTTTTTATTTTTTTTTTGTTACAAGAAACAACGCTTTTCATTGAATAAATGGAAAAAAATACTAGCTCCACAAAGGAGAAAAACAGAAAAGAAAAAGAGCAATGTAAGAGAAGGAAACTGTGGGAAAGTAAAAGGCGGCTAAGTTCAAATCAACCTTGAAGAGAGAACCCCTAGAAAAGCTTAGAATTTGGACACCAAAGTGAGGCCTTCAAATGAGCCGGCTCAAAAACGATTTAACTTTTAATGATGTTTCTCCTTTTGGAAGATTATCATTGAAAAAAAAAACAGAAAGAAAGTTTTCAACATGGTCATCATGTTATACGACAGTAGATTCACCCTAATACAAGCCACACTGTCCAATCTCCCAACTTACTACATGTTTTGATTTGAAAAGCAACAAAAAGTGGCTACAGACACAGAAAGATTATTTAGAAACTATCCGTGGAAAGATGACCATCACCTTGTCCGAAGGAGTATCATAAACCTCCCAGCAAACAAGAGAGGACTTAGTCTATTTTCAATAAATGAGAAGAACAAAGCTCTCCTCGCCAAATGGATGATATTATCATGAAGACAACGCCTTATGGAGAAAACTTTTAAGGGCCAAATATATTCCTACATCATATACAAATCGACCCCCTCTACGTATGCAAAGGGGCCATGGACATACATAAAAAACACCAAAACCTCATCACCAGTGAGGGAGGGAGCACTGACCCTTGGACTGAAGACACCACGTTAACCTTGCAGTATCCACTTATGTATAGACTCTCTCATAGGAAAACGACACCTGTCAAAGAAACATAGAATGATTTTAACAATTTATGGGACCTAAAGCTTAGTAGGCGCCTAAAGGATCTTGGAATGGGCCGAATTAAGCCTTGACCTCGCGCTAGTGGTAATTCTTCCTTTGAGAAATAGCGCATAAAGCCATTAGTAGAAGTGAAAATCTACACAAAAGAATGCTCTATATGACTCTATTTTCAAGTGGGTGCCCATTTGCAATCACAAAACCACTTATTTATGCAATACACGTACGCTCATAGTTTCTGGAAAAGGATTCTCATTATTTTCGGATGACATCTCACTTTTCCCTAGGGAGGTAAAGAATTTATTGAACATGACCTTAACATACCACCCCTTCAAGACTGTAAAAGTGTTTCTATGGAAAAATCTCATTATGGTTTTATTTTGGAATCCATGGAAAGAAAAAAAATAGAAGAGTATTCACATAGAACATGCAGGTTGATACAAAGCTCTTCGACAATGCTGTTTACCACGCTATATCTTGTAATTGTCTAATATTTTTGTTTCCTATTGTCATACCTCCCTTATTGTAAATTGGGAAGATTTGTTTTTTTTTTTTGTAAACATCATTGATAACACTCATCCCTTTTGTAAATTTCAAACATCAATTAAATTGTCTCTCGCACAAATAAAAAAACTTTTTTATTTATTTCCAACCATCGTTCCAAAAGAATTGCTTTTTTACAGCATTGATCCATAAGAGATGAGGCCGAGAAGGAAAGCAAGGTCCCATTAAAAACTGTAGCAAGTTGCACTTTCAGTTATTTGATTATCATGGTGATTGTAACAATTTTTTTCTGTTTAGGGATAATTGCTTAAATTATAACAACCTCTGCGATGGGTGGTTCTTACATTTCCCCCTCAATTTTATTACTATTAGTATACTTTTTGTTTCTTCTAAAAAAACGAATTGATTCATTCTTACTTGAAACATTTTGTCATTCAATGAAATAGGCAACTACCAAAATTAACTTAGCAGTTGAGAAAATACCCCACTTTCCTTGTTGTAAGTTGAGCCCATCTGAAGCAGGACATCCGCTTGTTGGCACCATTCATATTGGTGCAGAAAGGTATGCTAAGAGTAGCCCATCATCTTGTTATTTGCTTCTATTTTAAATCTGCGGAAGTGGTGGAAACTGATAATCTTCTAGTTTATGCTTAAATAACTGCCAATTATACAGGAGAATACATTAAATTAATATTTGATGACCGGAAGAATTATGTTCTTGGACAGCAAGCATAAGCAAAATACCCGATTGAAAGAAACTGTAGCAAATCATTTTGTTTCCCTTTTTCCTTTGCCACTGTCACTAAGTTAGACTAAAAAGATGAGAAGATTGGTGTAGCTATCGAAAATATGAGCAGGTCTTAGAAGATGCATGTGCTAATGTTGGTTATTGAAGTGTCACATCTCCTCGCTGGTCACAATTTGGCATGCGACTTCACCATCCATGATAGAATGCTTTTCTTTCAATGTCATGCAAGATAGCATGTAGTTCCTTAGAACTTCAGTTGTTAAACCTTGTGCTTCTGATTTAGTATGGAGGAGATTGACTTGGCTTGTCAAGATGCTTTGAATGGCTTACCGTCTAGAAGACCTATTATTGAGATGACAATCCCTTCTATACTAGACCGGACAATATCTCCTCCAGGTTTGCAACATATTATATTCTATCTGTTTGTTCTTTTTGGTAATAATATTCTATCTGTTTGTTCTTTTTGGTAAGAATATTCTATCTATGTGTGACATTGATATAAATATGCATTTTTGGTAATAATATTCTATCTGTTTGTTCTTTTTTTTTTCCGCTATGCTTAATAGGATGCTGGCCTTCTTTGTATGTGATCGGCAATTTGAGTTTATTTACATCCTATTCTGACTGAAGTGATGGAGTCTTTTGTCTTGTAGGCAAGCATGTGATCAATTTATTTATTCAGTACACTCCATACAAACCGTCCGATGGTTCTTGGGAAGATCCTGTTTATAGGGTGAGTTCAGTTCAAGAATGCATATAAAGTTGTTTACTTTGGGCACTATAATAGAAGATTTGAGCATCAATATTTTGTAGAGTTTCTCTGTTTTAATTCCCTTGTTTTTCTCTCATCCAATTGCTCGTTCAACGCACACCGTAATTCATAATTAACTCATTTGATGCTTCCTTGGAAATTCTGCTTACCGTAAGCTTGCTGTATCGTGGATTCTGGTTGCAGGTTTAATTTGCATGAGGTCAACTTCGACTAACTTGTGTGCAATGTGTTCTTAATGCTGAAAATTGAATTGTTATTAATTTTGATACATTTAATGTGTCCAGCTTTGAGCGCATTGAATTCTCTCTTTGCAGGAATCGTTTGCTCAAAGATGTTTTGCTTTGATTGATGAATATGCACCTCAGTTTAGCTCATCAGTTATTGGTTATGACATGTTAACTCCTCCTGATCTTGAAAGAGAAATTGGTCTGACAGGTAAAAAATCTTCTGCAGGAATGTTAGTTTAGTCATCTTGTACAAAATCAGTGGAGTGTGTATTTGTTATGTCTTTTAAAATGTCTTATGGATGAGCACAAAACCACTTTAGTACTACGTAGTTGATAACAAATCACTTGTAAATTTCCTTTTGCAGGAGGGAATATCTTCCATGGCGCCATGGGGTTGGACTCGCTCTTCCTTTTGCGGCCAGTTAAAGGATGGTTAGTCGTTCAGTCTGATATGATAATGGGAACTATTTTTTTATGCATTTAGAAATGAGTGATTTGAATGGGTGGAGGTTGTCCAATGGCAATGCAGGTCAAATTATAGAAGTCCAGTGAAAGGGCTGTATTTGTGTGGAAGTGGTGCCCATCCTGGAGGTGGTGTCATGGGGGCGCCTGGTCGTAATGCTGCAAACTTGGTTCTTCAAGATTTGAACAGACAACTCAAATGAGCTCATTGTTCCCCATAAAGCTTACCTCTTTTCTTCCACGTGGGTCAAAAGTATTTTCAGTCACTAAAAAACTAGAAAAAAAAAGCTCGATCTTCGCTCTCTATCTATCCAAGGGACAGAAGGGCGCCTTTGGTGTCTCCTCCAGTCAACAATTGGGGCTTCACAATCACTAGCCAATATGCTCTTCTTTCATGCTTTTTTTTCGTTCATGGTTCAATATTCTGGTGTTCTAGATGCAGAGGAATCACACCAATCCGTGGTGAAAAACTACTTAAGATTTAGAATATCCTAGAGTTTTTCTTTATAATCAAATATAGTAGTGTCTAAATCACGTAAGATTAATTGAGGTATGTTTGACGCTCTGCTATTATAAAATGTGTTGTTCTTAGGCTAGAAAAACTCCTTTTTTTTTTTTTTTTTCTGAAATTTTTATATATTGTTTGAAGTAGGTTTCAACACTTCAAAATTTTTAAAACACTCCATGGCCATTGTCACTTTGTTTTTTTTTTTTTTTTTTTAATAATTTCATTTTGAGATCTTAAATATTAATATAAGATAGTGTTCGAAAAACACTCCTTATATTGTTGCATGTTATAATTCTATTGGAGTATAATCGTGATAGGTTGGATATTTGATCTTTGCTGAAATTTTGCCAATAAATTGTGAAATCATTGTTCTATTTAAAAGTTTTAAATCTCAATGTTCACAAAAAATATTAACGTTTTTATTTCATAAAAAATTACAAATAAATAAATAAAAATATAGATTTTGATGGGTATTTATAGAAATTTTTTTAAAACAAATAATTCAAAGAGAATATCTAATGAACAAATAAAATATTTCCCTATCTTAAAATAAGGTAATTTATAACTATATAGAAAGATTATTTAAGTGTTTTATTTTTGCATTTAATTTTCTAGAATTTATTTTAATAAAAAACTTAAGGGTTATTTATTTTTTTCTTTTTGGAACAATTTGAAAATTAAAAAATATAATTAAAGCATATAAAATAAATCAGTTATTTAAAGCCTTTGGAATTCACGTCCATCTGCAAATTTTATTTTTGTTATTTATTTATTTTAATATCGTTACAAAGATTTTCTTAAGGGTAAAAAAATCGGGTTGTCATTTTACTGGAAGCAGGGTTCACTGATCCAGTAGCGCTCTCCAAAAGCTCTAGGTTAGCGTCTTCCCTATCCTTTAGCACGACGTCTGAGATCGACCCAACTGAAGATTTTGCTTATCGGACCGCCGTGTGCTTTCTCTTTCGCCAATGAGGTTCTTCTTCTAATCTTCATTCTTGATTCTTTCGGTTGGTTTGGAGCTTCATTTCTTTTCTTGTGGTGTTTGATGATGATTTTGGGTGCTGAATTATTAGTTCTGCTGTAATTTACATCTGTTTCATCTGGTCTCGCGTAATTTTGCTCTTTTTCTGCTCTAAGTATCAGTTAATGTTCAGTGTGGCATTCTCTTTGATTGGTTGAATGGGTTTAAGCTTTCTTAATTTCATTCTCTGATTCATATGTTGGACCCTGAAAGTGGAATGCTCTCTTTTGAAAATTTGATTTGGGGTTGAAAACTTTATCAAAATAGGCTCCGAAGGTATACGAATATATTCTAATTCCCTCTCCAATTCCAATTAGCCAAACGGCGGACCTTTTTTCTTATTGTTTTTCTCTGTAACTTTAGTGTTTTTTCGCCCAAATTGAATCTCTCCAAGTAACCAAATGGAAGGGGGGAATGCTTTTGCTCTCCATAAAATTTGACATACTGAAATTGGTAGGATATTAGCCAGCCACAATCGACCCACGGGCTAACTTCATTGTATAACATATTTTGCATCTATTTAACAGTAGAACACTTTAGAAGCTCTAAGAGAGACTTTAATATCTTCGTTTCTCCATGGCTAAATAATGGAAAATAATCTAAACAGCATACCAATTCTCTTCATCTAGTTGACTGGTGACTAAACTCTGCTAAACCAGAATTTATGGCTGATGGTCGGATTCTTGTAGAGTGGTATTTGCTATTTTATTTTGCTCACTTGCTGTGGTTACTTTTGTTAATCTTATTTAAAGTGTATCTAAGTCAGTGATTTTAACAAAATTGCAGCTGCTGATTGTGTGGCTTGGAGAATATAAACATATAGTGGTATTGTGCGGCACTAAGAACAGAGAGTTCATATGATGATTTTGTCGGGATTGAGTGGGAAACCCTCAAAATGTTGTCTTCTGAGACCTAGTCACAGGATTCCACGTGAGCTGGTTTCATCTTTTCCCAATGGGAACTTTAGAGAAAATATCGATTTGCAATATCTCAAAAGGTTCTGCTCACTACTACACGTTAGTGTTTTCTGATGTGATCATTCCAATTCATCATTCATTTACCTTGTTGTTTAATGCAGAAGTTGCTGGACGGGTCCTGCTCTTAGAGGCAAAACTCTCCAGATTCGACACACTACTAAGTGTGCATTTGATGCTTCCGGAGATTTTGCAAATGAGTCTGCCGGTAAAGTTCTTATTCCAACTAACAACATTGATTTCTCCACCAAACTGATCTAGCTAGGTAGCTCCTAGTCAAACAAAGCTCTGTGTTATTGTACCTAACAAGAAATTAACAATAGGAACAATTTAGACTGACTTTACAACATTAAAAGGGATAAATTGTTAGATTTGAGAACTTAGGGATCAAAATAGATGTAAAAGGTTATAAATTCATGACCAAAAATTTAATTTTCTGATTTATTTATTTAATAAACTATTGATCTACTCTCTCTATGGTTTAAAACTTTGATTATTAGGACCTGAAACATGGATTTTCCATCTGAAAATGAGTAAATTTTAAAACTGGGATTATAACATATGATTTTCTACACGATTTCGTGATCAATTACTAATAAATTTTATAAATCTATTCGTTCTTATATTGATGATGATGATATTTACTGCAATTGTATTAAACAAGCACCACATTCCATTTTGACCCGTAAGATAATTTCCTTCATGACTCTTTTCTAGAATTAGCTTAGCTCATCTCTGAGCTTCCTTCTTGACTCTCTTTGCTAATGCAGCCATATTCCCTCGAATACATGTAAAGGATCCATACAAACGGCTTGGCATAAGTAAGGAAGCATCTGAAGATGAAATTCAAGCTGCCAGAAACTTCCTTATTCATAGATACGCAGGGCACAAAGAAAGTGTCGATGCCATTGAATCAGCTCATGATAAAATTATTATGCAAAAATTTTATGACAGAAAGAACCCAAAAATTGATATCAAGAAAAAGGTCAGGGAAGTCAATCAGTCTCGGGTTGTGCAGGCTATAAGGAATAGGTTCCAAACACCATCTACAAAGTTCATAATCAAGTCATCCATTGCCTTTCTAGTTCTTGGAGTTCTCACCATTCTCTTTCCAACCGAGGAAGGCCCAACCCTTCAGGTTGCTATATCACTCATAGCTACTTTCTATTTCATACATGATCGACTGAAGAGCAAACTCCGAGCTTTCCTTTATGGGTATGTCTAGAACATTCATCTCATTTCCTTTTCGAAATTTATGATAGAACATAAATACTAACATATAGAACAGAATTTAATGGTATCTGATAAGATAACTGGGTTTGATTTTGTGAGTTTTTCAATGGTACAGGGCTGGAGCTTTTATCTTCTCATGGCTGTTGGGAACCTTTTTGATGGTATCTGTGATCCCTCCTGTAATAAAAGGTCTGAGAGGCTTTGAAGTCACTACTTCATTAATAACCTATATCTTACTCTGGGTTTCATCTACATATTTAAAGTAGCAAAGCAAAGGTTTTCTTCTATTGTGAGATTCAAATTTTGCTGCGGATGAGGTTCTGATTCACAGTGTTCTGCTTCCCTGCCCCTTCGGTTGATTAATGGAGAGGATATGTTGAGATTGAAAGGGTTCTTTGTCGCTCAAAATAGGCTTGTGAAAGAGTCGAATGAAGGAGAAACATAACGAATTGTGAATTGCTACTGAAAGGATAAATAATGAAAGAGGCCAACGGGCCCTTTTAGGGTTTTGGGGATAGAGGGACTTGAACCCTCACGATTTTGAAAGTCGACGGATTTTCCTCTTACTATCAATTTCATTTTTGTCGGTATTGACATGTAGAATGGGACTCCATCTTTATTCTATTCGCATCTGATTAATCAGTTCTTCAAAAGATCTATCAGACTCGGTATGATGGAGTAAATGATTTGATCATCGATTTATAACAATTCGTTCATTTTGATATATTATTTGATATAAATATCAAAAATAGAGAAACGACTTCTTCCCCTTTTTCAAAGGTCACCGATCTACCATGTCGTAGGAACTTCCTATTATGAATAAAAATGGAGAGGTTCTATTTCTGTAGAACAAATCAAGAAAGGAACTCTTACTTTTGTGTATCATATACAGATACAATAGGATCCGGATATTGATCAAAGTCATCTAATTAGTCTTTGTTTTGTCGTACAATACTTTACTGGATTTCGCTTCAGTTATCATATTTATCATATTTATGATTTAGTTTTCATTTAGGTTTATGAAATTTAAATAAAATAAGGAGTCTTTATGTCGCGTTACAGAGGGCCTCGTTTCAAAAAAATACGCCGTCTGGGGGCTTTACCGGGACTAACTAGTAAAAGGCCCAAAACCGGAAACGATCTTAAAAACCAATCGCGTTCCGGTAAAAAATCTCAATATCGTATTCGTTTAGAAGAAAAACAAAAATTGCGTTTTCATTATGGTCTTACAGAACGACAATTACTTAAATACGTTCGTATCGCCGGAAAAGCCAAAGGATCAACGGGTCAAGTTTTACTACAATTACTTGAAATGCGTTTGGATAACATCCTTTTTCGATTGGGTATGGCTTCGACTATTCCTCAAGCCCGCCAATTAGTTAATCATAGACATATTTTAGTTAATGGTTCTATAGTGGATATAGCAAGTTATCGTTGCAAACCCCGAGTTTGATTTTTTTTTTTTATTTTCTTTATTCTTTTTTTTCGCTCTCTGTCTTAGTAGAAAGACACAGTATTCGGGATAGAAAGAAAACAATAATTGAAATAAATCTACGCTTCTTGGAGGTGCAATTTTCAAATAAAAAAATGCCTTCTGTCGTGTATCCCCGATTAATGTAACCTCAGATGCTTTAATTGTCGATTCTAGTATCGAGCGAAAGGTGTAACCTATGGATTAAGTCAACCCTACTCCACTAGTAAAAATAGGTAGCAGAGGGGAAGAAGCACTACACCTAGGAATCAACAACACGAAAACTTTGTTATAAATTATCCCTTTTCCTTATCGGGATCGGAACTTAGAAAAATGGTTGGGACAACAAACATCCATCTCGTTTGTATTTTGGATACCTGTATAACCATCGAAGACTGTTGAAGTGACTAATTCCTGGAAATTTAGAGGCGTTGAGGACAAAGAAATTGTTAGAGTTACGATTTTTATTTTTATCTAGTAACAACATGCTTGATGTTAAGAAAAGATCTTTTACAGGAAGGTTGGCTAGAGATTTTTTGTAAAAACGCTAGTCCCATCAGTTCATAATGAGAGTATTTCAATCTTTTTTGATTTCATGTATTATTCTCATCTCATTATGCGCATCACATAAAGGGGGAGCCGTATGAGATGAAAATCTCACGTACGGTTCTGGAACGGAGATTCTTTGAATGGAATAACGAACGACCGTAACGGATGTCGGCTCAATCCGAAGGAAATTATGCGGAAGCTCTACAGAATTATTATGAAGCTATGCGACTAGAAATCGATCCCTATGATCGAAGTTATATACTCTATAACATAGGTCTTATCCACACAAGGAACGGAGAACATACGAAAGCTTTGGAATATTATTTTCGGGCACTAGAACGAAACCCGTTCTTACCACAAGCTTTTAATAATATGGCTGTGATCTGTCATTACGTGCGACTATCTCCACTAAAAAAAAAAAAAAAAAGAGCAAATTCGATAATAAATACTAAAAAAAATAGGCTTTCTACATATGTATTGTCCAAACTAACGATTTGTATCAGCTGTAGCAAAGAAAGAAACTTCATAGAAGTAGAAATATGAAGAAATAGGTATGCCTAGATACTTTATTCTATGGATAAAGGATCTAATTGATAGAAGAAGCACCGTAAAGATCAATTAGTCAGGTTTTTGGCCGATACAATAAAAACTGCTTACTTATATCATGATATATATATCATGATCAAAATGAAGGAATCCACTTATGTAATAGGGTGGATACCCTCCGATATTGAGCAGCGGTGTAGCATCAGATCCCAAAGACAGTAAGTCTTTTCTTTCTTATGAAAGAAAGTCTTTTTCAAGGATTCTATATCAATTTATAGATGAAACCGAGATAGTTATCTTTCAGAAAATTGTAACGATAGTGGAATGCCTATGCTTTATTCTTCTGAAGGTGGGAGAAAAGATAAAACTTATTTAATTATTCAGCAAAATTGAAGTTTGAAACTTATATAATTAACCTCTTTTGCTTAACTC
>JASJUX010000026.1:0-5000 GCA_033971965.1 Cucurbita ficifolia | reverse complement strand
AATGCCGGATAAAAAGGATTTTGGTTATAGTTTTCCTTGCGACGGTCCGGGACGAGGTGGTACTTGTGATATTTCGGCTTGGGACGCCTTTTATTTGGCCGTTTTCTGGATGTTAAATACCATTGGATGGGTTACTTTTTTATGGCACTGGAAGCACATCACATTATGGCAGGGTAACGTTTCACAGTTTAATGAATCTTCCACTTATTTGATGGGATGGTTAAGAGATTATCTATGGTTAAACTCTTCACAACTTATCAATGGATATAATCCTTTTGGTATGAATAGTTTATCAGTCTGGGCGTGGATGTTCTTATTTGGACATCTTGTTTGGGCTACTGGATTTATGTTCTTAATTTCCTGGCGCGGATATTGGCAAGAATTGATTGAAACTTTAGCCTGGGCTCACGAACGCACACCTTTGGCTAATTTGATTCGATGGAGAGATAAACCAGTGGCTCTTTCCATTGTGCAAGCAAGATTAGTTGGATTAGCCCACTTTTCTGTAGGTTATATATTTACTTATGCGGCTTTCTTGATTGCCTCTACATCAGGCAAATTTGGTTAATTTTGTATGTGTTGTATCCTCGAAAATCTCATTTCTTTCGATGGAGAAGGGGATCTTCTTTCTTATATTTTTTACTATCTAGGATCTGACTTGTATCATTGATACTACTAGGAATGGAATCATTATGGCAAGGAAAAGTTTAATTCAGAGGGAGAAGAAGAGGCAAAAATTGGAACAAAAATATCATTTGATTCGTCGATCCTTAAAAAAAGAAATAAGCAAAGTTCCATCGTTGAGTGAGAAATGGGAAATTCATGGAAAGTTACAATCCCCACCGCGTAATAGTGCACCCACACGTCTTCATCGACGTTTGTTTTTTTAACCGGAAGACCGAGAGCTAACGATCGAGACTTTGGGCTATCTGGACACATACTTCGTGAAATGGTTCATGCATGCTTGTTGCCTGGGGCAACAAGATCAAGTTGGTAAGGATTCAAATATCCCTTTCTATTCATTTCTATGATCATAGAGGGAGGGACCCCCCATTTACCATTCTGTATAAATCGACTATTCTATGGTAATACATATATGGTTGTACATCCAAATAATAGTGAAAACTCAATCCAATTGATCTTTTGAGTCCGCTTCAAGACAGGATAACTAGTCAACCAATCTTGGTTGGGATAAAGGCTATCTTGCGCCTATCTTTATTTCTGCTTAACTCTTTTATACATACATAGAAAATGAGACTCAATATTTTGACTGCTAATTTGGCTTTATATAAGCTGTTTTTTTTTCACTCAACTATCTGATTTAGTTCATTAATCCGAATAATGAATATCAAAATTCAGATATCTATTCATCACACCCTTTTCAACAACAACAAAGTGGGAGAAGTTTATGTCTCAACGAATCACACGTACAGATATTGATAATACACATAGAGTTAATGGTATTTCATAACTAATTGATTGAGCAGCAGCTCGTAGACCACCTAAAAAGGAATATTTCTTATTGGATCCATATCCTGACATAAGAAGTCCGATGGGAGCAAGACTTGAAATGGCAATCCATAAAAAAACACCTATATGCAGATCCGCTAAAACAAGGCGATAACCAAAAGGAATTACTGAATAGCTTAGTCAAATGGATATTACCGCTATGGATGGATGGTCCGATACTGAATAAATAAAGGCGTATCACCTCTAGATGGAAGCAGATTTTCTTTAAAAAGTAGTTTTGTACCATCTGCTAAAGCTTGAAGAACTCGCAAAGGACCGGCATATTCAGGTCCAATCCGTTGTTGTATGCGTATATTTCTCTTTCTAACCATACAATTACTAGTACGCCGATTGTGATTCCCAATACAGTAGTCAAAATAGGGACAAGCACCCATAGAATTCCATAGACTGATTTTCAGAATTCCAATCTCGATGTCCTTCTACCCGGTCAGACTCAGTATACTTGGTTGAAAAAAGGGATTGGATAAGGCTCACATTACTGCCAAGAAGATCAAGGCCATGTCGAAAAATACCAGAGGCACTTCCTCTTAGCCATTCCACTAGAGTTCTTTCTTTAAAAAGAAAGGGAGGTGGGGTAGAGCAAGATTCGCGCATCCAGTTGTCCGGTCAAAAAGAAGAAGGGTCGTGCCCAGTCCAAAACTGTTCTTACGTTCCGCCTTTCGGGAATCAGATGATGAGAGGACCAAGGCTAGATGATCGTGTCATTCTCTATACGCCTGAAAAACCGTCGTATTCGAGATCTTTCTTTTTGCCTTCGTCCAGTGGAAAGTGGAATGAACCCAGGTTTGAAAAAACTGATGTTGCAGGTGAGTCACCACTTCAACAGGAGATCGAACAAGGCAGATTTCGGCAGCTGAGGCTTTGTGCCTGACTCCACTCACTACCTTTTAGCGTGAATGGATAAAGAAAGGCCCTCAAAGAGCTCGGCGGTACCAACAACAGGCACAGCTAAGGAATAATTGTGCACTCAAAGGAGCATGTCATCGAAGAGTTTACAACATTCATTCTCGAGCGGGGAGCGAGTTCAAGACCAAAGAAAGCCAGAGCATCTCTTACTTTTCGCCTTGCCTCGAGGGCTTACGGGTCCGTGGGCACAGTTGAACAAGGCTCGTATTCAGATACAGGTTCAGTATCAGAGGTTGAAAAAGGCCAGACCATAAATCAAAAAGTCAGAAAGAAGAAGAAGAGAAAGAACCATAGCCAGAAGAACAAAGGAACTGTACATTCAGTCAGTGTTGTGTAACAAAGAAAAGACAGAGATCTCGTCCGAGACAAGCTTGTCAGGATTAAAGACGTTGGGATTAGATTAGCAGACTATATATATAGATGGGTCAAGACGTCGAGTAAAGTCTCCGTCATCTCCAAAAGCGGGGTGGTTAGGTTCGAGTCTGAATCGATCGGGTGGTCGGGACGCAATCTAATAGTAGTATATATTTAGGGGTGAGAAAAGCTAAATCTCTCTCATCTGGCTCCTTCCACGCAAGACGACTAGGATCAAATGGTTTACAATAATGCTAAGAAAGAAGAAGATCCAGACCATTCTTTTTGAGACAAAGGGCTTGACTTCTATCGGGTCAGCGTCGAGGAAGAGTACACCAACTTGCTATGTAAAAAGAGAGTGGGCTAAAGTAAAGGGGCTCAGACCGATAAATAATCACGAAGATGTTGAGCGCTATGCCATACGATCTCAGGATTGCTTCGATTCCTTGACGCTATGTGGGTAACTCAACCAAGCAATCGGTGTGGTTCATCAGAGGATTCTATTTTTGAGAGAAAGCAAGGAGAGTGGGAAAGCTAACCTACCCCTTCTGTTTGCTGAATCTGACCTTCGTCCAAGCAAGAGTTCGGGCTTCTACGCGAAGAACGTGCTTTCTGACATCGAGTGCTATGCCAAGAGATCACTACTTTGATACGGTCGGTTCCAGTGGTCATTCTTCAGGATAAGTCCCGAAACAACTGAACTAGTCAATTGAGAGGATCATTGCTAACCCATTGGCTTCATCGAGATCGTCTCGCGCATAAGAGGGCATTTTCTGAATGAGAAGATTCTCTTTCTACCACTGACGACATATCCCGCCTATTCCTTCCTTGCCCGCCTCAGAATATTCCTTCCTGGTGGGACTCGCATTGATTTCAATTGATTTAATCGGTTCTGGTCTTCGCTGAAAAAGTGAGGCTTTCCAAGACGAGTAGACCTTAGTTACCCGCTTATTGGGACCTGCAAGAAGCTGAGTTTCTTTCTTTGCTTTCTTTCGTCACATTGGAAAAAGTCAAAGCAGCAGACCATCCCATTATCCACCTTTCTTTATAGATAGATTTTTGAAGAAGGTTCTGTTTAACACACACATCTTGGCCAAGCAGTAAAGGAAAGAAATGCTTTGTCGGTTGAAGGTGCTCTCTTCTCTACTCCTAGACATAGGAGAGAGGCTAACTCTTCATCCATAGTATCCTCTGCATCTTTATGCATCTTCTGTCTCCTCCTCTCTTGTTTCAGGGAGCCTGTGAGCAAGAGTTCCCCCCCCGAAAAGTTGCTTTGCCGGAGGTAAGTGGGCTTCATTCAATGGAATGCTTTGTTGGTTCAGGGGGGTCTGGTTTTTTTTTTTCGGTTTAGTGTGTAGGGAGGCGGGCGCCCTTTGTTGACCTTTCAGGAGACATGTTGTAATGCTCAGTGTCAAGATAATAGATATTGAGTCGATGATCAATCCGACGTTCAATCCTTCTAGAGATGGTGATCAGACTTGTTTTAAGATCTCTTCTATGCTGAGAATCATCTGTTTTTCCCCATTTTGATTGACCTTGACCGGTCATTGCTGGAAAAAAGGCGGGCCCCAGCCTCGTTGGCCCCCCGAATTCTCAACCCCGACCTACACAAGTGGTTTTCTAACCCAGAGATTTGGAAAAGCTCTGTTAGGTTCTTAGTAGCAGCAGTCGTCGACTTTTTATTCTTTTACTTCACATAGCTTTTCGTCTCCTTGATAGCTGGAAGTTCTCCAAAAGTATGAAAAGCTGGAGGACTTTGTACCATCCATTCCAGTGTGTGGTTGAATTCTGTTCAACAGCCCAAGGACTTGGAGCACATCTTTTGTTATTTCCACTGCTTGAAGTGATTGTTACGACCACGAAGAAACGACGAATCCCAACTACGGATATATAAGAGCCAAAACTGCTAAGGGCATTCCATCCAGCGTAAGCATCTGGATAATTCAGGAATGCGACGTGGCATACCCGAAAGCCCTAAGAAATGCATGGGGAAAGAAGGAGGTCGGATTAACCCCGAAAAAAGTGATCCAAAAATGGATTTGACCTAAAGTTTCAGGGTATGTCCGACCAAAGATTTTACCCACCCAATAGTGAAATCCCTGCAAATAAAGCAAAAACGGCTCCCATAGAAAGTACATAATGGAAATGTGCAACCACATAATAAGTATCATGTAGAGCAATGTCTAGCCCTGAATTTGCCGGGATTATTC
>JASJUX010000025.1:600000-844177 GCA_033971965.1 Cucurbita ficifolia | reverse complement strand
ATACTGGGAAAGGAGCATTCAAGGGGGCGTTAGCAGATATTGTCTTCTTTGGGCTTTTCCTTTCGAGCTTTTCCTCAAGGTTTTTAAAATGCGTCTACTAGGGAGAGGTTTCCACACCCTTATAAAGAATGCTTAGTTCTCTTCCCCAACCGATGTGAGATCTCACAATCCACCCCCTTCGGGGCCTAGCGTCCTTGCTGACACACCGCCTCATGTACATCCCCCTTCGTGGCTTAGCCTCCTCGCTTGCATATCGCCCAGTGTCTGACTCGAATGCCATTTATAACAGCCCAAGGCCGCCGCTAGCATCCCCCAACCGATGTGGAATCTCACACAGGCCCCTTTCCCTATTCTATCTTAAGATATACCAATAAATCATAAATCTGATTGGTCTTGCTGTGTGATCTATCTCCTGAAACAAACCCATGAATGGTTCCGTTTAACTCAATGAAGCTCCAACCTGGTTTCTTGACAAGATCTTTCTCATACACAACACTACGTAATCTTTCAACTTCATGCCACTGCCCAACACTAGCCTGTGTATTGCTCAACAGAGTGTAATAACCAACATTATCGGGTTCTAATTCAAGAAGCCTGTGTGCAGCATAGTTACCAATTTTATTGTCTCCATACACCCAGCAGGCACCCATAAGAGCACCCCAAATCCTACCATCACAGAGATTTGTCATTCTCAATATAATCGCAAAGGCCTCTCTTACTCTTGTTGATCTACTCAAAAGATCAACAAAACAAGTGTAATGCTGTAAATCAGGCTTAATATTGAACCTTGACCTCATTGAATAAAAGATTTCACAGCCCTCACTTACAAGGCCAGAGTGGCTACAAGCAGATAGCAGACTTAAGAAAGTGACACTATTTGGGGCCACTTCTTCACTCATCATATGATGATATAGATTAAGGGCATTGATACCTTGTCCGTGAGCGCCATATCCCTCAATCATGGAAGTCCACGCCACAACATCTTTAACTAAGATCAAATCAAAACATTTTCTAGCAGAAGCAATGCTTCCACGTCTTACATACATGTTCACAAGAGACGTTTATAAGTGGGTATTACAAATCTCCAATCCATAGATTCGGATGAGGTAACAATGTATGCATCTTCCCAACTGCAGAGCACCCAAATGGGTGTAAGGATCAATTAAGTGCTTCAAAATTCCAACGCTGGGTTTCAAGCCAGCAGCTTGCATTTGGCTGAAGATCTCTACTGCGTCATCAAAGTGTCCATTTTGAATAAAACTAGACATCATGGCTCCCCAAGTAATGATGCTCCTATTAGGAAATTTCCTTGAACAGCCTAGTTGAATTGTCCAACTCCCCAAACTTGGCATACATATCCAACAATGAAGTCTGCAGAATGCTATCATAGAGACCAGTTTTAATTGCCAGAGAATGTAGATTTTCACCTAGGATCAGACACATGGAATCAGATGTCTTTGTTGCTGATATAAGTATGGTTAATGTCTCAATGATGAGTGGAACTTCACCACCCAAGATTTTTTTAAAGATATCCACAGCTTTCACAATATCCCCCACGGAGGAGTAAAAAGAAATCAAAATATTCCAAGAAACAACATTCTTGCTATCAATTTCAGAGAAAAAAACACCAACTTCATCTTCCCCACCTAGTTGACTATACATTCGCAAGAACCAATTCTGCAGGCCTAAATCAAACAATAAACCATTCTTAACCACAAGACATTGAATCAGCCTTCCCAGAACCAAATCCTCAGTAACACAACAAGAGAAGAGAGAGACGAAGATCCTGGCATGATTGTAAGAGAAGAGAAGGGGTTTGTATGCGAAAGGGTTGTGGAGAGAAGTGAAAGGTTTTCAGGTAATGGGGAGAGAGTAACGAAGGGAGTTTGAGAGGATTGGAGGAGAAGAGAAAACGTGGGAGGACATGGAAATGGAAGGGAATGGTGTGTGATGAAAAATGACGAGAACAGAGACGCCTATCGTTGATTTCGTTGCATAAGAAACGGCAGAAACGAAGAAGGTAAAAGAAAATGTTTTTGAAAGAATATCCTCCTCAGCTATTTGGTTAATACCTAAAATATATATATATTTATTTTTACACGTTGAATTATGTTTATTGGAATTATGTTTTAAAGATTTAAATTTTTTATTTTTAGGTGTTTTGGAGAACAAATAGTAAAAGAAAAATTATGAAATTAAATAAATTTAAAAGAAATATATATATACCTATAATGTCAAAAAAAAAAAAATTCCAACCCTGTGGCCCCTACACGTATCATGTTTTGTGAACGTTTGACATGTAATATATCATGTTTATACTTTGATACAAATTATGCTATGTTATAAATTATACCATGGGATGATTATGCTATGTTATGGATCTTGTTGTGAACTTAATGTTGTATGATGCATGAAACTTCTATATGTCATGTCAAGCACACTATGCTAGAGTGTTTACTCCAGGTTTATGAGAAATTGTTAAGCCACGTATGTTATTCATGAAAGTTATATTTACGAAAAGAACTGAGGTAACACTTGCATCATACTTATATGCCATAATTTAAAACTATGGGAACCTCGTGTATTTGGTATGTCACATGCATCAGGATACTTCTTCGTTATGATTAGTACGACTACATAGACTCCAACATAGTGTACACTCCGATATTATGTGTGCTCCTTTTCCTCGGCAGCTTTTTTGGTAGCGTGAATGTATGCTAACTGAAGGTCATATCCAAGGGGTACGTATACAGCCCATCTGAGAGTCCATGCACGTATGTATGAGCCGTGTGTAGAGAAGTATTGCACAACCAATTCGGCTCGGACTGCAAAAATGGAGACCAAGACCATGATGTTTTATGAAATGATAGATCCTATCATAATTGCAAGTGATTGCATTTCCTGACCCGAATAGTGGGGCTACTTACTAAGTTTTTTTAAATACTAAAACTACATACTACTTCCTTTAAGTAAAGGTAAGACACCATTTTATAGATGATTGCGTCATTGTGAAGGTCATAAACCAAAGGTAGGGTAGTTGCATTTATGTTTAAACTATAGCCCCTAGGTTAAATCAAGGTATTTCCATTACTTTAAACTAATTGTTATTTCGTTTTCACTATTTAATTGATATTTACTTTTATTTGAAACGAATTTTAGGAACATTTAATTCGATAGCATCGTTTATGAGATGTTTTAAATGAATTTTTTCATCCATAATAAATGTGTCAATGCTTGCCGGACTAACCTTGTTTTTAATATGATATATATATTTTTTTTTTAGTTTGGTTGTTTTTTTAATCAAATCGGCTGCATAATGGGCATTTTTGTAATTTCAATTTTTTTTAAAACTTATTTGCCTTTTTTTTTTTTTTTTTTCGTCTTCACTGCCTTGAAATTCCTTATATATAAAAAAAATAAAAATTGAAAAAGTTCCTATAAAAAAAAATAAAAAAAACCGATGCAGTGATGACAAGTATCTTATTTCTTTTAAGACATCTTGCCCTAATATTGTTTGACTCGAGATCTACCAATTCTTTTATATATGCTTCATTTGCTAGTTAGGTAGGATTTTAGTCAGAGTTTTTATTGCATGTATTGTGTGTTAGTACTCTAGCGGGGTAGACTTGATTACTACGGATAAAGCGAAAGGTGGTCAAGTACCAAAGTGGAATGGACCTTAGATGTAACTATGATAGTTGTTGACATGATTGATTTTGATGTAATACTTGGGATGGATTTGTTGGCTCAGAACCATGCTAATATCGACGGTCATAGAAAGGAAGTAGTCTTTTTTATCGCCGTCACAAACCAGTTTCAAGTTTAAGGGCACCAACACTAGAGTTACCCCCAAGGTAGTTTTCATGATTAAACCAAATAGATTAATCCAATCAAAAGTATGGGGCATATTAGCTAGTGTCGTGGATACAAAAAGGGAAGAAAAGTCTTTAGTGAACGAAATATTCAATGTGTTTCCAGAGGATTTACCAAGAGTATCCTCTTTTTGAGCCATAAACTTCTGCATAAAGCTCAAACCAGTACTAGCCCTATCTCTAAGGCTTTGTACGGCATGACACCAACATAACTAAAAGAACTCAAAATATAGTTGCAAAACTTGTTCGATAAGGGCTTCATCCATGCCAACATATCTCCTTGGGGTACGCTCGTGTTGTTTGTCAAAAAGAATGATCGGTCAATGCGCTTGTACATTGACTACAAGGAATTGAACAAGAGAACCGCGAAGGATAAATAACCTCTCCCTCACATAGAGACCTATTTGACCAACTCAAGGAAGCGACAAATATTTTCTATGATAGACCTACCGTCAGGCTACCATGGAATTAAGATTAGAGAGGGAGATGCATTTAGAACGAGTACCAACCATTATGAGTTTGTGGTCATGTCGTTTGGACTTACAAATGCCACTGCAGTATTCATGGAACTGATGAATCGAGTATTCAAAGAGTGTCTAAACACATTTACTATTATGTTCATATATGACATCCAAGTGTATTCTAAGATGACCAAGAACATAAGTTACACCTTCATAATGTTCTAATTATCTTGAAGAAGAACAAATTGTGTGTCATGTTCTCCAGGTGCGAATTTGGTTACAACATGTCTCATTCTTAAGGCATACGATGTAGAATCATGGAATTTCAGTGGACCCTACAAAGGTTGAAGTAGTCACGAAGTGGGCCTATCTAACTATGGTTACTAAGGTACGTAGTTTTTTAGGTCTGGCAAGGTATTATTGGCACTTCGTACACGACTTTGTCAAGATAGTCTCATCGCTCACACAGTTGACCAGAGTATTTCGTTTGTGTGGATGGGGGCATGTGAACTACCTTCCAAGATTTGAAATATAGCTTAGTGTGAACTCCAATACTTAAGATCCTAGAAGGCTTAGGGAGGTTATGTGACTTATAGTGATATCTCCAAGAAAGGAGTGAGGTGTGTCGATGCAACATGAGAAATTCATTGTTTGCATCCCATCAGTTAAAAAAAAATATGTGTAGAATTACCCTACTCATGACTTGGAGTTAGTTACAATTGTATTTGTACCGAAAATATTGTAACACTAACTATATGAGAAAAAGACTCAGATTTATACTAGAAGAGTTTGAAGTGCCTCTTCAATCAGAAAGAGTTGAACATGTGACAATGAAGGTGACTATAGTAGGTGAAGGATTATGACGTAGACATTTAGTACCACTCCAAGAAGGTGAATGTAGTCGTTGATGCCCAAAGTAGGAAGATGACTTGCTTGTCGACCATGATTACTAGAAAGCCAAGAGTGTTTACCATTTTGAGCAAGCAGGGATAATGGTGGCTTGTGGAAGGAGTTGTGGTATAGTTGACCTGACTCACCGTCCAACCCATGCTTCGATAACGAATTATTGACTCCAAACAAGGGGACTCGAGTCTAGCTAGAATTATAAGTTAGTTAACCGCAGAACCCATCGATGGTTTCTCTAAATCGTTAGATGGTGGACTATTGCCAAGGGTAGTGTGCAGCGATTGAGGAGTTAAAGAATGAAATACTAATAGAGTCACTACTCCCCATTCTCCATGCATCCAAAGATGTACCAAGACTTGAGACTGTACTTCTAATGGTGCAGTATCAAGAAAGACCGAACAAAGCTTATAAGTAAATACTAGGTATGTCAACAAGTGAAGACATTGAGACAGAGGACAGCGGGGTTGTTGTAGCCTTTTTTTGTACCAGAATGGAAGTGAGAGAATATATCCATGAATTTTATTGTAGGTCGGCCTGGTTCTTTGGAAGAGTATATGGTGATATGGGTAATTGTCGACAGACTGACATGTCGACACATTTCCTACCTATTAAGGCCACCTTGTACATGAAAGATTTTTTAGACTCCACTGAGTTCTAGTGTTAGTCTCGGACCGAGACCTATGCTTTACGTCGGCCTTCTGATGTGGTCTCTTGAAAGTATTGGATACTCACCTTGACTTCAGTACTACCTTCCACACATAAATAGGTAGACTTACCAAATGTTTAAACTAAATTCTGGATGACATGATACATGCCTACATGTTAGATTTTTGCAGAAAGTTTGGATTCTATGCTGCATCTCATGGAGTTTACTACAACAACCGCTTCCAAGAAATTATTGGTATGACACCATTCAGAACATTTGGATGCTAATTCTCACCTAATACTCTCGAAATGCGCTAATAAGTTTTTGAGCTGATTTCTCCTCATGGCAATCTCCCAACCTACCTTGAGTTATTTTATTCTCCATATCCCGATTGAGCTACCAAGACTTCGGAACCTTAATGCATTAAGTAGTAATAATCTCAAAGAAATCAACTATCAAACAACCTGCCCCTTCCTTTAGGTTTAGCTCTAAGCATCATCAAGTTAAACATGAATAATAAAATAATAGTTGTAGTTGCTGCTTAAGGAAGAGATACAAAAATAAACTAGCAATAAATCAATAAAGTAAAATTTCCCTTTTTGATGATCCACAGATGGAGAGATTGTTCTCGCCTTCTCCTACTATGTCCTTCCATTTCTGCTATATTTCCTGTGATTTCAGCTCTCTTCTTCTTAGGTAAGTGCCCCATTTATAGTGCACCTCTTTATCGCCTTCAAGTTAGGTCTAAATGAACCCTCCATGTGTTCTTCGATCATCTCACCTTGACTAACAAATTTGTGGTCTCCTCCTTGTTTCAAACATTCTTTCGTGCGATGTATTTTTTTGCAAAAAAGGAACGCTCTAGCAACGACCACTCTATTTCTTCTTTACGACAACAAATGCTTTGTGCTACAAACCTGCAAAATAGTACATCAAACCACAATATGTTCCATTTCGTATACTTCTAGATGTTAAGCTCATAGCTTGAGTTATATCAAATCATAACATTGGATTATTCACAAACTAATCACTCAAGCTTTACGAAAACACACATAATGGCACATAGAGGAGGGGTCGCTAGTCTTTTGAGTGATTTCGTTGGTATTTAGTTTTGTATCTCGTTTCCTAGTTTGAAGTGTTATAATTGTAAATGTATTCGTATTTAAATGTTTTGTTGTTTTAAAATTTTGTGAAATTTTTTATAGTACTTTTTGAAATTTGTCTATTAGTCTACATCACGATCTGTAACTCAAAGCTTCGGAAAATGGATTGTGACATATGTTGAGAGATTGTCTTTGAGACGTTAATGTTGATATTATCTAGTTTAGCCTTATTTGCAAAACTAATTTACGAGACAGATGAATTTGATTTTCTACCAAGAGTGTTTTTACGAAAGTCGATCTTAATAAATCTTCTAAATCATCAATTTCTCATAATGATGGTGGAGTAAAGTGGTGGAAATTGTTGCGGATGCTAAAAAGTTCTATTCAATATTTTTGAGTTAATAAACTTGACTTAGAAAAAAATTTAATAAACTCGCTACAAATTTGAATATGTGCAAGAAAGCTCTCCCTATCACGAAAAACCTATTTGGATTTTTTAAAAATAAATGAATTTTTAAAAAAGGAATTAAGTTGGCATTGTACAACGACATGAAGGAGGTGACCAAACGACCACCTACCATGCATTTTTGGTTGGAGATGGTTAAGAAGAAGCTCGGGGTTGATTGGAGGAGAAGACACATGTAAACGAGGGACTAGAGGCTTTGAAGTTTCGAAGGAAACTTACTCTCGTCGACATGTTATCGAGTCTAAATACGTGCATGATTGAGGGGAGATTTAGTATAGGGATTGAGGGGTTTTTCTCAATGGAAGACACGAAGCTAATGGTGGCCATGGATTAGAGAGAATGTTAAAAAAAAGGAGAAAGAAATTATGTTTTTGATCTGAAACAGCTATATAAATAGTTTTACACGCAACTCCAAAATAGAAAAATTAGTTAATAAATAGTAACCGTTAACCAACTTTCTAAACTAAATAAAAAACTAAATCTTTTAACCTCCCTTAAACTGAAATGCTAGTGGCTATTAGTTTATATTTGACTCTCAACAAAGCCAACATATCACGCATCTTCATAAAAACATAAGTTTTAAAATTTTGGTTATGATGTCTACAACTTGATTTTTTGTACGTATATGAACCATCCCCAGAACTATTCTCACAACTCCTCTGTCTAGAGTTTTTGGCGGCTTCTGTGTAATGAGTAGATCACCTCCGACAAACAAGGCTAGATATGTAATATTTTTGTCCTCATAAAACCTTCACCACTCTCATAATTATTCATCCATCTTGGTGACCTCCTAATTCTTCTTTCAGGATTTGCAGATGAGTGTTATTGTGCTGACTCACATGAATCACATAAATCATCATTGTATACTTCATCCTCCGAGGTTTCAACTTCATTGCAGGTATCATTACTCAATTCTAGATCAACTGAAACTTCTTCTTGATGGGTTTTATGAAAATCCCAGTCATTTTCTTCCTCAAACTTCACATCTCTATTAACAATTAGTTTCTTTGAGACTGGATCATAAAATTTGTATGCCTTTGACTCCTCACTCGCTCCAAGTAATACACACTTCAAATTTTTATCCTCAAACTTTGTTCTTTTGTTGTCTGGGACATGAGTATACACAATACATCAAAAAATTCTGAAATGTGAAACTGATGGTTTATGTCCGCTCCAAGCTTCTTTTGGAATCATATGCTTCACGGCTAGAGTTGGACTTCCATTGAGAATATGAATTGTCCTGTTTGCTGCTTCCGCCCAGAAAAGCTTTTGGTACTTTTTTTTCCGTTAACATGCATCTAACCATATTCATAATTGTCCTGTTTTTCCTTTCTGCCATGCATTTTTGTTGCGGGAGTATAAGTGGTTGTCAGTTGCCTTTGAATACCATTTTCATTACAAAAGCTAGTGAATTTTTTGGATCATATTGAAGGTCGTGCAAAACTTGATTTTATTGGAATTAGTGAGTTTATGGAGATTTTCACATTCCTATTTGTAATAATAGTGGATGGAGTAGTGACAATTGAATATAGACGGTAAAAATTCAATACTAATCTATGTTCATGATCTAATTTTATGAAATTGAAAGTTAATGATGAAAATTGATATATAAATTGATAAGTTTAAGGATAAAAAATAAAATTTTACCTATATAACGTGTATAAATATAATGGAGATGGGTTGAAAATGATATTATGCGACATTCCCAACTAAACTTGAAAGGAATGAATTAGAATGAAGGGAATTTTCAATTTTTTTGAATGAAGGAGAAACACTTTTCAATTTTTTTGATATTCATAATTAGGAGTTTAGTATATTTTGCTTAATAGATTAGGTTAAATTATAAATTTGGTAGTTATGTTTTGAAAAATAGTTATAATTTAATCTCTATCATTTCAAAAGATAAAATATGTACACCAATATAAAACTTATCACATAGGCTCCAGCTCTTAGGTTATCTATGGACAATAGGATTCAATTATTAGGTTATTTAGGACAATAGGATTCAATTATTAGGTTATTTAGGACAATAGATTCCGTTCTTAGGTTATCTAGGACAATAGACTGAGTTCTTAGTTATCTAGGACAATTGGAATGCAGCAATGAATTTTTGGTATAAGGAGGAGCACTCTCATTCCACCATGACGAGGTAAGCAGGATTTTTTATGTTTCTCTTGCGAATTAGGTTAAATATGAACTAGATCAGATTGAACTAAGAAGTTACGAGTCGAAGGCATACTTGGCACGTGCTCATTTGAGAGGCAAGACTCCAAGGTTAAGAATTTAGGCTTCTTCTTATGCTACTCGTGTGGGATTAAAGAAACCTACCACTTTTAAGATGATTGAATTCATATATGTACCGAATACAAAATTTTAAACTTTTCAAAGGATTGTGAGAAGTATGGCCAAGTGCATGTTTGCATATAATTGTAATGTCCTTCAATTCAAGTACCCTACCTGGATCTTCAATAATTACCCTTATACCTTTGATCTTCATGAAGTAGGGATGGCTCTTAGACTGGAAGGTCAAAATTACTTACTAACATTCAGGCTTATTAGACTCGACCCGTAAAGACCGTTGTTAGTGATCACCTAAAGGTTGGTGGGAGACACAAGGCCAACACCTCCGCCGAAGGAGGGAGACAGAGACAAACCTTTGAACCAACACATGTTCACGCAGAAATACAATCGAGACGGATGAAGAGAACAAGTAGTCAGAAGCGTCGGCCACAATAATTTCAAGATTGAGAGGGAGTTCATATCAATTTAGGTAAGATCATCTCTGAGGTCAAAATAACAAGAATCAAAGACTGGTGCGAAAACACTATGAACTAGTCGACGTTATCCACAAGGTTGAGAAGGCATCATATAGGATCCAATTCCTCCTACAGATGGGAACTAACCCTATTGTCCACATAAGTAACTTGAAACGTTGCTATCCTGACCAAGAAAACGTCCAACACAAAGATGCAGCACAACCTCAGACAAAGAAGAAAAAATTTCAAATGAAGAAAGTAGGAGAGACTTCAATAGAGAAAACTCACAGAGTCAACAAATCGAAAAGTTGTTTTTTCAACAGTTTCTTGCAAATTGGAAGATACTCTTCAATGTTGAGATCAGTTGGAAGCGTGTCGAGAGATCTCAAGTCAGCCTCACCCAACATCGCTGAGTTCGCGAAAATTCGGTTGACAGAGACGTCAACCAATTGAGTAGGGGAGAATGTCAAGGTCATGCTTATCCAAGGCGTGTTGCCTATGAACGCATGTCGAATGTCCTGGTCATGCTTGGCCAGGACGTGTAGTCGATGGCCGCATGCCCGTTCTTCTAAACTCTTTTTATATGCTTTCATGTTAAATTGGTTTTAGTATTTCATATTGTTTCCATACGGAGGTGTATGACCGATCACCGAAACCATGTCTACACCTGCTCGGTCTAAAATGCCAAAAAAATATACTATAGGTGGATGTGACTAGTTCTCAATTCTTCATTCCCGGGTTATATGTTATCAAAGCTGTTGTTGCCTACTCGCTTTTAGCTTATAACATTGCTTTCTTTAAAATTATTTTTAACGTATTTCTTCGCTTACGTTTTCTAAAACATTTTTCTCTCAAACATGACTCGAAGCTCGAGCATACACTAATATTGTCTGCGAAGTGCGAATTTCACAAGGCTGACCTATTCGCTGGGTTAGAACAAGTGTCGCACAATAGTTATGCGACTGCAGCAAGAGTGCGATTGTGACAATTTGCACGTGACCGACGACTTGCGATGCTAATTTGCAGGGCATTGTGGAGGCTAAAGCAAAATAAGAAAGCAAACACCTTGAGACAATTTTTTTTAATGCACAACTTGGTCGAGTTAGGTTAGCTCAATTCTTTTCTCACTAAACCTAAAATCAATCCTTATAATTACTGGGAATAACTCTACTTATGAATTTTTATTGTAATAAATAGCGGGGATAGCTCAGTTGAGAGAGCATCAGACTGAAGATATGAAGGTCATGCGTTTGATCCACTTTCACGACATTTTGTGTTGAGAAGCATAACTCGACTGTCCGATTTAAACATAACGATTGTTTCTGTACAATTTAAACTCTTTGATAACAAAGTTACATATTATTAATTTTGATTGTAATCAATGGCCAAGGTAAGCATAACTTATAAAATTAGCGAAAATAACTCTATTGCATTTGGGATAGCTTAGTTAGAAGAGTGTCAACCTAAAGATCTAAAAGTCATGAATTCACGTTCACTGCATTTGTTGCCAAATGACATAACTCCACTAATTCTAAATACCTTTTGTTATAATTTTTATTTTAATTATTAGCCGGGATAACAAATTAGGAGAGCATCACACTGAAGATTTAAAGACCACGTGTTCGATTCACGTTCACCGCACTTGGTTCAAGTTCGACTAAGTTGCATAACTTGACTATTCTATCTAAAATTAGTGATTATTTTCTCTCTAATTGATAGCATTTTTTAAAAAATATCATATAAAAAAACTATAAAAAATCATATTTGTTGTAGTGACTTGACTATTCTATCTAAAATTAGTGATTACTTTCTAAAATTTCAATGAAGTAGAAGAAATACCTTTACTTACGAATTTTAATTTTCATTATTAGCTCGGATAGTTCAGTTGGGAGAGCGTTAGACATCTGTTCGATCAACGTTCACCGCATCAAATTCAAGTTGCTTATGTCGACTAAGTTACGAAACTAGAATATTCTATATAAAATTAGTGATTATTTCATTTTAAAATTTCAATGAATTAGCAGAAATACCTTTACTTATTAATTTTCATTTTTAATGTTAGCGGGGATAGCACATTTGGGAGAGCGTCAGACTGAAGGTCATCTGTTCGATCAACGTTCACCGCATCGGATTCAAGTTGGTGAGGTCGACTAAGTCGCATAACTTGACTACTCTATCTAAAATTAGTGATTATTTCTTTTTTTTAAAATTTCAATGAATTAGCACAAATACCTTTACTTACGAATTTTCATTTTTATTATTAGGGGGGATAGCTCAGTTGGGAGGGTGTCAGACTGAAGATCTGAAGGTCACGTATTGATCCACGTTCACCGCTCTTGGTTCAAGTTGATTAAGTCGACTCAATTTCATAACTTGACCATTCTATCTAAAATTAGTGATTATTTCTTTTTAAAATTTCAATGAATTAGCAGATATACCTTTACTTATGAATTTTTATTTTTAATGTTAGCGGGGATAGCTCAGTTGCAGTTGTGAGAGCGTTAGACTGAAGATCTAAAGGTCACGTGTTCAATCCACGTTCACCGCACTTGGTTCAAGTTTATTAAGTCGACTCAATTTCATAACTTGACTATTCTAGTTTACTATCTAAAATGAGTGATTATTTCTTTTTAAAATTTCAATGAATTAGCAGAAATACTTTTACTTATGAATTTTAATTTTTAATGTTAGCGGGGATAGCACATTTGTTAGAGCGTCAGACAAAAGATCTGAAGGTCACGTGTTCGATCTACGTTTACCGCATCTGATTTAAGTTGCAGAACTTCACTATTCTATCTAAAATCAGTTGCTATTTCTTTTTAAAATTTCTATGAATTAGCAGAAATACCTTGTCTTATGAATTTTTATTTTTAATGTTAGCGGGATTAGATCACTTGGGAGAGCGTCAGGCTGAAGATTTAAAGGTCATGTGTTCGATCTACGTTCATCGCATTTATGCCGAGGAAGTTATGGAACTTGACTATTCTATCTAAAAATTAGTGATTATTTCATTTTAATATTTCGATGAATTAGCAAAAATTCACCGCACTTGGTCTTTACTTAAGAATTTTTATTTTTATTGTTAGCAGGGATAGCTCAGTTGCTCAGTTGGGAGAGCGTCAGATTGAAGATCTGAAGGTCACGTGTTCGATTACACGTTCACCGCATCTGATTCAAGTTGCTTAGGTTGACTAAGTTGTTTCTAAAATTAGTTGTTTTTCTTTTAAAATTTCAATCAATTAGCAGAAATACCTTTACTTACAAATTTTTTTTTTTTATTATTAGCGGGGATAGCTCAGTTGGGATAGCGTCAGACTGAAGATCTGAAGGTCACGTGTTTCGATCCACGTTCACCGCATCTGATTCAAGTTGCTTAGGTCGACTAAGTTAGGGAACTTGACTATTCTATCTAAAATGAGTGATTATTTCTTTTTTTAAAAATTCAATGAATTATTAGAGAAATACCTTTACTATTTTCATTTTTAAAGTTAGCGGGAATAGCACATTTGGGAGAGCGCGTCAGACTGAAGGTCATCTGTTCGATCAACGTTCACCGCATCAACGTTGCTGACGAATAAGTTGCATAACTTGACATCAGATTCAAGTTGCTGAGGTCGAATAAGTTGCATAACTTGACTATTCTATCTAAAAAAAAGTGATTATTTCATTTTAAAATTTCAATGAATTAGCAGAAATACCTTTACTTACGAATTTTAATTTTTATTATTAGCGGGTTTAGCTCAGGTGGGAGAGCATTTGATTGAAGATCTGAAGGTCATCTATTCGATCAACGTTCACCGCATCAGATTCAAGTTGCTTATGTCGGCTAAGTTATAGAACTTGACTATTCCATCTAAAATTAGTGATTATTTCATTTTAAAATTTCAATGAATTAGCAGAAATACCTTTACTATTTTCATTTTTAATGTTAGCGGGGATAGCACATTTGGGAGAGCGTCAGACTGAAGGTCATCTGTTCGATCAACGTTCACCGCATCAGATTCAAGTTGCTGAGGTCGACTAAGTTGCATAACTTGAATATTCAAACTAAAATTAGCGATTATTTCTTTTTAAAATTTCAATGAATTAGCAAAAATACCTTTACTTACAAATTTTCATTTTTATTATTAGCAGGGATAGCTAAGTTGGGAGAGCGTCAGATTGAAGATCTGAAGGTGTCACGTGTTCGATCCACGTTCACCGCATCTGATTTGCATGTTGCTTAGGAAGACTAAGTTACGGAACTTGACTTCACTATCTAAAATTAGTGATTATATCTTTTTAAAATTTTCAATGAATTAGTAGACTATACCTTTACTTATGAATTAGTAGATGTACCTTTACTTATGAATTTTTATTTTTAATGTTAGCGGCGTTGAAAATTTTGGGAGAGTGTCAGACTGAAGGTCATTTGTTCAATCAACGTTCACCGAATCAGATTCAAGTTGCTGAGGTCGAATAAGTTGCATAACTTGACTATTCTATCTAAAATGAGTGATTATTTCTTTTTAAAATTTCAATGAATTAGCAGATATAGCTTTACTTATGAATTTTAATTTTTAATTTTAGCGGGGATAGCTCAGTTGGGAGAGCGTCAGACTGATGATCTGAAGGTCACGTGTTCGATCCACATTCACCCCATTGCCACAGGTCGTCTAAGTTACGGAACCCTATCTAAAATGAGTGATTATTTCTTTTTAAAATTTCATGTTGCTTAGGTCGTTTAAGTTACGGAACCTGATTATTCTATCTAAAATGAGTGATTATTTTGCTTTTTAAAATTTCAATGAAAATAAGTGATTATTTCTTTTTTTAAAATTTCAATGATTAGCAGATATAGCTTTACTTATGAATTTTAATTTTTTAATTTTAGCGGGGATAGCTTAGTTGGGAGAGCGTCAGACTGAAGATCTAAAGGTCACGTCACGTGTTCGATCCACATTCACCGCATCATATTCTATCTAAAATGAGTGATTACTTCTTTTTTTAAAATTTCAATGAATTAGTAAATATACCTTTACTTATGAAATTTAATTTTTAATGTTAGCGGGGATTGCACATTTGAGAGAGCGTCAGACTGAAGGTCATCTGTTCGATCAACGTTCACCGCATCTGATTCAAGTTGCTAAGGTCTAATAAGTTGCATAACTTGACTATTCTATCTAAAATGAGTGATTATTTCTTTTTAAAATTTCAATGAATTAGCAGATATAGCTTTACTTATGAATTTTAATTTTTAATGTTAGCGGGGATAGCTCAGTTGGGATAGCGTCAGACTGAAGATCTGAAGGTCACGTGTTCGATCCACGTTCACCTCATCTGATTCATGTTGCTTAGGTCGACTAAGTTACAGAATTTGACTATTCTATCTAAAATGAGTGATTATTTCTTTTTAAAATTTCAATGAATTAGCAGATATAGCTTTACTTATGAATTCTAATTTTTAATGTTAGCAGGGATAGCTCAATTGGGAGAGCATCAGACTGAAGATCTGAAAGTCACGTCTTCGATCCACGTTCACCGCATCTGATTTACTTTAAATTAGTGATTAGTTCTTTTTAAAATTTCTATGAATTAGTAAAAATACCTTTACCTATGAATTTTCATTTTTAATGTTAGCGGGGATTGCACATTTGGGAGAGCGTCAACTGAAGATCATCTGTTTGATCAATGTTCACCGCATCAGATTCAAATTGCTGAGGTCGAATAAGTTTCACAACTTTACTATTCTATCTAAAATGAGTGATTATTTCTTTTTAAAATTTCAATGAATTAGCAGATATACCTTTACTTATGAATTTAAATTTTTAATTTTAGCGGGGATAGCTCAGTTGGGAGAGCGTCAGACTGAAGATTTGAAGGTTACGTGTTCGATCCACGTTCACCGCATCTAATTCATGTGTCTTAGGTCAACTAAGTTACGGAACTTGACTATTCTATCTAAAATGAGTGATTATGCCTTTTTAAAATTTCAATGAATTAGCAGATATACCTTTACTTATGAATTTTAATTTTTAATGTTAGCGGGGATAGCTCAGTTGGGAGAGCGTCAAACTGAAGATCTGAAGGGTCATGTGTTCGATCCACCTAATGTTGCTTAGGTTGACTAAGTTACATAACTTGACTATTCTATCTAGAATGAGTGATTATTTCTTTTAAAAATTTCAATGAATTAGTAGATATACCTTTGCTTATGAATTTTAATTTTTAATTTTAGCGGGGATAGCTCAGTTGGGAGAGCGTCAGACTGAAGATTTGAAAGTCTCGTGTTCGATCCACGTTCACCGCATCTGATTCATTTGTCTAAGGTCGACTAAGTTACGGAACTTGACTATTCTATCTAAAATTAGTAATTATTTCTTTTTAAAATTTGAATGAATTAGCAGATATACCTTTACTTATGAATTTTAATTTTTAATGTTAGCGGGGATAGCTCAGTTGGGAGAGCGTCAAACTGAAGATCTAAAAGTCACGTGTTCGATCAACGTTCACCTCATCTGATTCATGTTGCTTACGTCGACTAAGGTATATAACTTAACTATTCTATCTACAATTAGTGATTTTTTCTTTTTAAAATTTCAATGAATTAGTGAGGTCGAAGTTAGCGGGGATAGCTTAGTTGGGAGAGCGTCAGACTTAAGATCGACTCAGTTTTATAACTTGACTATTCTATCTAAAATGAGTGATTATTTCAATGAATTAGAAGATATACCTTTACTCATAAATTTTAAATTTTAATGTTAGCGGGGATAGCTCAGTTTTCAGACTGAAGGTTATCTGTTTGATCAACGTTCACCGCATCAGATTCAAGTTGCTGAGGTCTAAGTTACGGAACTTGACTATTCTATCTAAAATGAGTGATTATTTCTTTTTAAAATTTCAATGAATTAGTAGAAATACCTTTACTTACGAATTTTCATTTTTATTAGTAGTGGGGATAGCTAAGTTTGGAGAGCGTCAGACTAAAGATCTGAAGGTCACGTATTGATCCATGTTCATCGCACTTGGTTCAAGTTGATTAAGCTTGATTATTTTATCTAAAATTAGTGATTATCTCTTTTAAAATTTCAATGAATTAGCAGAAATAGCTTTACTTATGCATTTTCATTTTTAAGGATAGCTCAGTTGGGAGAGCGTCAGACTTAAGATTTGAATGATCATTATCATTGTGTAAAGTCTTGCATAAAATATTTGACAACAATTTTTTCAATATAATATATATGAGACAATATTAACGTTTATCCTTAAATCTCTATTTTTAGGAGATACAGAATCTTTAATCCAAAGCATAATATGACATGTTGAAGAGGTGTGTAAAATTTGATGGTCATTGTACAAGAATAAGTAGCTAAACCAATAAACGGTGTAAAATGACCATAATACCCTTCATATGATTTTACCTCGTTGTATGATTAATGAGATACCTTTTTTACATGAAATTTCTCACATGGTCCTATAATGACGTCCTCAAAGTGCTAGTAGGTTTTCACGTGAATAAGTCCACGTTAGGTTACCCTCTAACGTTTTTCTAAGCTAAAACCTTAACTCCTAAAGCCTAACCCATGATATTATGTATAAACCTAGGTTCATCAATAATCCATGTACCAAGAAAGTACCTACGACTATGTGAATAATATGCTAAATAAGTTGCTAGGATCCATACCCGTATGTAACCATTGTCTGCCATTACGATGTGTACTACAAGGCCCCTATTCCTCCTTAGGTGGGATGTCCTGCAATATGTATCATGAGCTGGATGTTATGATAGGCCTACCTTTTCCATCGCCTAAACCAGAGGCCCTGCACAATGATTTACCAGTAGGATTACACAATTATGACGACACCACTCATGTGTTCATGGGGAGAAAATTGAAGGTTATTTTAGGGAAAGGTTTTCAGGATCAGTATATGATACATGACACGATGACCTCTAAGTTCTAAGTTCCTGAAAACAAGAAGTAATATCCTAGCTTAAGGTCGTGGTTAAGAACCTACAAGTAGGCTACTTACTAAGTTTTACTCACTCCATGTTTATCATTTTTTTTTCAAGTAACTAGGAGTTGTTCGTGGATGAGAGAGGACTTTGGAGTGAGGGCCATGGACTAACCTCTGTCTTTAATCTAATATTTTTTATTGTTCTTTTGAGTATGCTTCTTATTTTGTGTTTGTAACTAGTCTGTATGTGTAACACCCAAAAATGAAGGAAATTAGTCTCCATAAGAATAAGCCGCTCATGAAATAACCAAATGATCAAAAGGGAAGAAATTAAAGGATTAAGCAAAAACAGGAGACTTAATCAAGTCACTGGTATACCCTAACAAGTAATTTTAAGGAGTTGGCCTTTGAAAAAGGATTGGAAAGGAAAAAGTAAGTGAAGAGGGCAAAAAAGTCATTTTTCCAATTATCAAGAATCTTTTGGATTTTAATTCCTTATCTAGAAGGAATTTTAAGATTCTCAAGAAGGGAAAATGACCAAAAAGGATGAGGAATGTTCAGAAAAATTATCGATTTTTCTAAAAAAATAATAATAAAATTTTCAAAAAGTTTCAAAGTACCAAAATACTCCTAGAAGAATGGATAATTACAGAAATGTCACTCTGATTAGAATCAGAGCATCTACCGTGACCATCTAATCCTTAGAAACTCAAATCTTAGCTATTGGATCTCCTCCAAAATTGGATATGATCTAGAACGAACACGCACGGATCATCAGATCCAACGACTAGTATTCAAAACGAAGGTCGGTAAGGCTCTTATTGGAGCTGATATTTGTGAAAAATTATTCAGAAAGTTCAATCTCCAAATAGCAACAATTCTGGAGCTCTCAATGTTAGTTTAAGCTCCTCTTATAAAGTCTAAAGTAGGAGCAACAATATGGATAAGAATCGAGAAAGGTCGAGCCCCAAATCGAAGGCAATAAGCGTTTAGATGATGGGTCTCCTACTCTAAAATTTCTTCCAAATTGGAGAGCAATCCTCCATCATTTCTCTTTAAACTTGTTCCTACAGTTTCTAAACAAGATTATCCACAAATTCTATGAAGGAATAGAGTGCTGAAAGTGCCAAGAAACCGTTCCCCCAATTCAATCTGCCATTGAAGAACTTCAAGAAAAACTTGAAAATCCAATCTGAGGATACATGATGATTCATCGAGCAAGAACGATCCCAATCAATTTTTGCACCTCCAAGGAATGTTTCCATAGAAGACCACGAAGAGAAATAACCTCGACAGCGTGCCGAATTGAAGGAAATCGATTTTGGGCTTAAATTGGGGATAAGAGTCGAATTCCTATCTACAATCTCTTTCCCTTAAAATTAAGGATTCCTTTAGCTTTAGAGGAAGAATTTGAGTAAATTTGATGAAGGAATCGAGAGATGAAACGTCATATAACAAGCTACCAAGAAATCGAAAATCTGGCATTTCTAGTGACTTGCATACTGAGAACCATTTCTTGAAATTAAGGTCCCACACTCAAAGACGTTCCTCCAAATCAATTCCTTTAGCTTGAAGAAAGGATATGGAAGAGATTCCATGAAAAAATTGGGTCTTGAAAACCCCTACAATCGGCTACACAATAAGAAATCCTCTGTTTTAGCTCCAGTGATAAATCAGATTTTGGATGAACTTTGGAAGCGAATATCTTTTGCTACGATCCACGAGTAGGTATCAAATCAATCCCTAGCCCTTTCTTGTAACACCATTTTTAAGATTCAGGAAGAAATTGAGGGGAGAAACGCTATAAATTTAGCTATAGAGGCCAAGTTTTAGATGGCGGTGACACGAAAAATGCGCATCTTCTTCCTGTCCAGAGGAAGAAGACGATGACGTGGCCACTTAAACTGAACCGGCCAAGTCAACCTAAAATCTGACCTTTACTCTGGTTTTCTCAATTTTAACCCCATTCCAGACCAATTCTCATGAAAAACATTATGGTTTTAGAAACTAGACACAATAAGCAGTATGTGGAATAAAATTTTTGAAGTAATTCGGATATCGGAAGCTCAAGAACAGAGGTCCCGATCATTGACGACAAGGTAAGTAGCCACCATGGAATTTTTGTTAGGAAATACTTGTAGGAATCGCTTGAATTTCCATATGAACCCTAAAACACGTATAAATTAAGGATATATGAAAGAAAAACTTAAAGAACGGTGAGTTAAGACCCTGAACTGATTAAATAGCTCGAGATTTAAGTAACGTTAAAATAACCTACTAGATGAACTCTGCTGCCTATGAAATTTTAATACTGAGCATATTATAGCATGTTCAGATTATATATAAAATTTAGTGGTCATTGGATAAGGATAAGTAGGTAAACCAAGAATTGGTGTAAAATGACCATAATGCCCCTAAGGTAATTTACCTTCGGTTCATGACCTAGATGACCTTCAAATGCTATGAAAATCATAAGTAGATCTTATTTTATGATTTTTGATTATGTGTTAAAGTTTTAGAACCATTGGAACTCGTTATGTAGCAAAACCAAGAATTAGGAGTAAAATGACCATAATGCCCCTGAGGAAGATTACCTACGGGTTAAGCCCTAAATGACCTCCAATTATTTATGAAATATTGTATGAATCCTTATCTCAGGAGGTTCTATAAGGTATTGAAGTTTGAAAGTTATTGGAAAACGTTAGAAAGCGAAACCAAGATATGGGAGAAAATGCTCATCACAATCCACAAGACTATATCTCCTAAGATAACTAAAGAGGTATCCATGAAATAAGAGATTACCCACATGTACCCTTGGTCTCTAATAGATTCTATGTGCACAAGATCATATTCGGTTATTTCTAAGATGAACTTATAAGTTTCAAGCTTGACCCAAGACGTTATTCATAAACCTAGGATCACCAAGAATCCAAGAAAAAACCCTAGGTTAATGCAAATATCATGTTAATAATTATCTCCCTTCACGAAGTGTACCACTGAGGCCCCTATACCAAAGTCCTCAGACACGAAAATTCAAGAATAGGTAACTCTAAGATGACTAAGCATGACCAATTGTGGCCCATACCTCCCACCACCACCACCACCCCTATACAAGTAGGTTTTCTTACTGAGTCTTGTACTCATTCCTTAGTCTCCAGTTTTTTCAGGTATATAAGGAGTTGGTCAAGGTCGAGAGTAGACTCTAGAACATGTGCTTTAACTATAAGGGTTTTCACCCTTAAACATCATCAAGGTCATTTCTTAAAGGTCTTATTGGGAGTTGAACCCAAGTCAATGGATTCAAAGTCTAAAGTGCAAACCACTACACCATAGAACCCCTTGTAAAATTTATTTTGGCATGGTCTTCCTTCATAAATTAATATTAACTTTTAAAACTAAAGTAAGCATGAGATAAGATGAGAGGTCCTATCAATAGTCAAACTCAAGTTATTGGATCCAAAATTTTATGGGTTGTTTTATCTAGCTCGCTCTAATGTTGAACCCCTTTAGAGTAGTTGCAGAAGTAGACACTCCCGTGTTCATTGAGAAACAAGGGGTGAAAACTAGATTTATCTTGGGAGGGACATTTTCATTTGGAAGATGAGGTCTTCAACCAAACCCTCCATTATTGCTTCTATTTTGCTTGAAAATGCTCCCACTAAATTATGTTACTAACTAGTTAGGTTTGGTTTGGTTCAATTCTTGGGTCCCCTAGATTGAATCGGCCTAGTTCAATTAAACTCTTCATAATATAAAAATTATAAGTTTTATAAATTAGGTCAACTTAAAAGTTTAACCCCTAATTTTTTTTTAGAATATTTAGTTGTGTCTAGTTGATCTCTGAAAACTTAAAAATATCTAATAAGACTTCTATTTAAGGAATTTTTCTCTAAAAATGAGGTAAGACTTCCGGTTTCTTATGAACCCATTTCAAATGAGTGATTTGATATATAGTATAGAGGAAAAAATGTTTATTTATTTCAAATATCTTAGGTTGATTTTTTTTAGGTTGATTTTTTTTTTGTCAAGTATTATGAATATTATCGTTGAGAATTACTAATAGCATTAGATTTAATTGCATTAACACTTTAATTTCGTCTTCAACATTTATTTTCACCTAACTCAATTGACTAATAATCATAACACTCATTGGTACACAAATCTTCTTACATTTCTCTTTTACTTTTTGAATTTCCAAATTTTTATAATTTGGTGTACAAGAGAAAAGTGTTTGAAATAGTTTCAAAACTTAAAAAAAGAAAATAATAGAAAAAGAATTGGTCAAAGGCAACCTTCATCAATTACGTGTAGTACATATGGTAACAATTTTTTTTTTCTTTTGCTATACTCTATTAGGCCCTCTCTTTTATTGGTTTTACAAGATGGAGATATTGTTTATAATGTTTTCTATGTTTGAAAGAAATTTGGTTGCATCATTTTTTGATTAAGATGGGTACCATCAAAGTATTTGTTTCTTTAAAATGTTTGAGTTTGACATGTTTTCATTTTTCTACATGCATTTAGAAGTGAATCAAAACTAGTCGAGAGCTTTAAGCAGATTGTTATAATTCCAATTTTTAACAAAAAAAAAAAAAAAGAAACTGGGTTCATATTTTAGAAGTGACCTCTTGATCAAATGCTCTACCACTGGAGCTGGACCCATTTTGTATGATTTCAACTTTCGTGATGCCTTCTAGGTCAAAAATAGAAGGGCCCAACCAGGATCAAACTGGTGACCTCTTGATCTGCAGTCAAATGCTCTACCACTGAGCTATGAACCCATTTTATTTGCTTTTGACCTTATTGACCCATTCTACAGAGTGTCGGTCCAAAAGTGACCCTGTCCAATCGGCTATGGACCAATTTTGTATAATATCAACCTTATTAATCGGAGTATGTATAATCTCAACCTTAGTGATACGTTCTACAGAGTGTCGATCCAAAATCAAAGTCCAAAGTGCTAACCACTACACCATAGAACCCCTCGTTAAAATTTATTTGGGCACGGTTTCCATGTTTTATGTTAGTTAGTCATGTTCGACAAATTAATATTAACTTTTAAAACTAAAGTAAGCCTGAGATAAGAAGAGAGTCCCTATCAAAAGTCAAACCCAAGTTATTGAATTTAAAGTTCTAAAGTTGTTTTATCTAGCTCGTTGTGATCTTGTGGTCTTGGGCGTCTTTAGAGTGGTTGCAGAAGTAACCCTCGAGTGTTGATTGGAGCTCTTGAGAATACAAGCCTTTCGAGGCATCAAGAAGAACAAGAATTGTTCACCAAACACATACTTGTAAACATAAACAATAAAATCCATATACAAATGTTCAGCAAACCCATACTTGCAAACATAATAAAAGAAACAAAAAACAGATTTTAATAATAAAAGAAATAAAAGATGATTTTAAACTAAAATTGATGTAGGAGCCGCTCAAACTAGAGGACCCCTCCAAAACTAGGTATATGCCGCTTGGAGCGGCGAGCACACTGTATTCTTTTGTAAAAGGCGAAAGAATAGTTTGCTGTGTGCTCACCACGTGGCTCCGTGAAAGTAAGCGAATACATTGATGACCTTATTATAGGCTCTCGATTGTTTCTTCGGCAACTTATTTTCGATGTGGAACTTTCACCCACCAAAGAGTATTATTTATTATCTTTTCCACCTTTGTTTCTTTGTACATCAAATCAATGGAATGTAGCCACGTGAATCCCAAACAAATATTTATCAATTTATTTCATCTCTTTTATAAAGATTCAAAATTTTATTGGCGAAGAACTATAAATTTCAAAGTTTAATAAACTTATTTGGGCTATTTTGCTATATTACCTAGTGCGCCATTATATAGGCTTATTTAAAAAAGAATATAAAGATAAGAACGAATTAGACAACATTTATAAAATTTGATTTGAAGTGAAGTTAAAAGGGACTAAAGCTCAAAAGACACAAAGTAAAAGTCATAGTTACATAAACGGACTAAATAAAGTGAACGCAGTAATTCATTTAGTGGAGAAGCGTAATAGACATGTCGCATCTTCATTTGAAGCATCTCGTCCGCAACTTTATTAAATGAGCTTTAATAAACACACAAGAATTGCTTTCTCCTTCTTTCATCTTTGACATGACCGGGCCCCAATGTTTACCAATGGCCTTACAATGAAATTCTTCCTACTACTAGGACCATATTGGCAAACCGCTGCAGCGAAAACATACTTTGCATGATTCTTGGACTGCAACATTGAGGAGACCACAAAGTTCTCATCGAACCAACGATTTGAATTTCTATTTTGCTTCTCATATTTGTACAAGACTTCTTTTTTTTTTTTTTAATAGAAATAGTTTATCAAATATTTAGTCTCTTGATACATAGTTTAAGGACGATTTCTGTCCATTGGATCAAAATAATCAGCAAAGCATTGATCATCTAGTTGAGTAAAGTGGTAGTGAAACGATATGTCTTCTATTGCTTATTCTACTTTTAATAGTATAACGAAAATTGTTGACGGCTGCTTTGGTTGTTACAAATTTGGAGGCTACGAATCCAAGAACCGATCATTGAAGTCATATATTGTTATCTGGATAAGACAACCAACCTCTTTAATATATTATAGACAATTAAGTTATTATTGGAACATTATCCTTCTACATGTCAACTACATGCTATTCAAGATTACATTCTTCATTCTTCACACAATTATTAATATTAAATTGTAAATAAAATAATAAAATTATTATTAAATATTAAATCTAAACAAGTGTACCAGACCTAAAACCTGACTCAAAACCTTACTCTGATACTAATCTATCATGACCCGATTTTTGAGCTATCTGAATCACGATTTAGGGTTGACATAGAAAGGATAAAAATATGGTAAACTTTTCCGCTAAAAAAAATAAAAAAAAAGACTAAAAAAGCATATAACATACATAAATATTTAAATTACAAAATATAAATTTACAGTTTAACATATAAAAAAAATGTTATATTAAAAAATATAACATACCTACGGTTTAACAACCCTGGATGGGTTGCCAATTAAAGACCTGACGTTAGATGTTGACTCCTTAGAAGAAAGAGACATACAATCAAACAACTTGAAACGTGGCGGTAGATCTAATAGCTCTATTACACACATGGAAAGACGTGTCAAAGAGTTAGACATTACACAAAAGATCATGCTGAAACTCTTGAGCGATCCGACAAAAGACTCCAGGACCACTACACCAAAAATCTATTATCGTCTAGTGGTTAGGATATCTAGGTTTCACCCCCCAAGAGGCTTGGGTTCAATTCTCAACATTGAAATTTTTCTTAATTCTTTTATTTTATAGTTTCATATTTTTGTCACAAATTATATTTAAACTTTACCTATGTTTGAATTTTCTTATTTCTTTTATTTTATAGTTTCATCTTTTGTTAGTGTTGTGTTATAGATATTTTGTTCAATTTCAACAAGTGAGGTTGATGTGATTCAAATGGTTAATGCGATAATCCGGTCGTTTTCAAGGTCTCACTTATTGAACGCCAACATGGCTGAGATGATAACCCGAGTGAGTTTAACAAGGAGGGTCGTAGAGAACCACATACCAAGCCAAGCTAATGTTGGACATAACAAACTGAAAATCCAAGAACCCAAACCCTTCGATGCGAACCAGGATGCCAAGGAATTAGAAAACCTTATTTTAGACGTAGAAAAATACTTGAAGGCTACAGAAACTTGCTCAGATGACCTGAGAGTTACGTTGGCCGCAATGCATCTCATAGACGATGCAAAACTATGTTCGCGCTCGAAGGTGAATTGTATAAAAAATTTGTCATGCACCATAAAATCATGGGAAGTCAATTGATGGAATCGATGCAATCGACGCTCGCCTAGATGGGTTGGCAATCAAAGACTTGACGTTTGATGTTGACTTCGTAGACGAAAGAGCCACACAATCAAACAATTCCAAACGTGGCGGTAGCTCTAAGAGCTTTATCACACACATGGAAGGATGTGTCGAAGAGTTAGACATTATAATAAAGATCATGTTGAAACTCTTCAGCGATCAGACAAAAGACTTCAGGACAACTACACCAAAAATGTATTGTCGTCAAGTGGTTAGGATATCAGGCTTTTATCTAGGAGATCTGGGTTCGATTCTCTACAAGTATTTTAGTATTTTTTGGAGGCACTATAATGGTTAGGTTCAATAGTATTTTAGATTAAAAAGACTTTTATGAACTTCGTACCTTGTTAGTGTTATGTTATTGTTAATGCGATAATCCGGTCGTTTTCAAGGTCTCTCTTGTTTAACGCCATCATGGCGGAGAGCACCCGAGGCACTATAATGGTTAGGTTCAATAGTATTTTAGATTAAAAAGACTTTTATGAACTTCGTACCTTGTTAGTGTTATGTTATTGTTAATGCGATAATCCGGTCGTTTTCAAGGTCTCTCTTTTTTAACGCCATCATGGCGGAGAGCACCCGAATTAGTTTGACAACGAGGGTCGTAGAGAACAACACCCCATAGATATTTGGTAAAGATCTGACATATATATATATTTGGTAAAGATTTAGTAGAGATGACAACGAGGGCCGTAGAGAACAACGCCCCAAGCCAAGCTCCATGGGATAGATATTTGGTAAAGATCTGAGATATATATATATTTGGTTTAGTAGAGATATATTTGGTAGAATATATTAGGAATTGAAACTATATATGTACCTAATTAGGCAGTGCTTCCAAAATGTACTTTCTTCGTTCCTTGTATTCTTTATTGTTGTACATACCTGAAGTCATCAATAAAACCTTTAGCCAATATTCTCCATGCATTTTCTCTATCATGTTCTTTGTGTTCATCTTGATCGAGTGTGTGCGTTGTTGAGCGATCCTAACAACTGGTATCAGAGCAATGAAAAATTCACCACGATCTATGAAGATAGAAATTTCAAAGATTGAAATTGAAAAATTTGATGGATCCGATTTGAGTTTCTAGAATATGCAGATTGAAGATTGTCTGTACCAGAAAGATATTCACGAACCCTTCTTAGTGGTGAAGCCAGATACTATGACCACGGAGCAGTGGAAGCTCAAGGATCATCAGGCCTTAGGGTTGATCCGATTGACGTTGTCTAGAAACGTAGCGTTCAACATAATCAAGGAGAAGACAACGTCAGATCTGTTGAAGGCGCTGTCGAATATGTACAAGAAACCGTCGACATGAACAAGGTATATTTGATGCGGAGATAGTTCAATCTACAAATGTCTGAAGGTGGATCTGTTGCTGATCATATAAACCAATTCAATATGATTGACACAATGGATCATCACCCTCTCAAAAGACCCAAGATGGACTTGGTTTATGATTGGTTCATAAACAATTGTTTATTTGAGAATTAATGGTAGTAAAGCAGAAACATATAATTACTGAGGTAAAACAGACTTTTGACCCAGCTGTAATTATGAACGACTCACAAAGGATTGACTTGCTTGTAATGATTATATCGACGGACACAACTTGTTCTATAGTGCATTTTCAATACTAAAGTTACCTATAGTTTACGAAAAAAATTGATTAATTAAAGATTTTATTTTATTAACTTTGTATTATCAAAGCTTAAAATATCACGACCCGATTTTCACCTCGAGTTGCGACTAATTCAAAGCATAAAAACTTAAATGACAAAGTATAACAGCACGGTAAAAAATTTCATGTTTAAAACAAAACATAAATACATTTTATTTACAAATTCGAAGTGGAATTTGAATGCATTGGGTTGGGTAAGTCAAACAACTTAAATCAATAAAATAGTTGAAAACTGTGAGACTTTGTATCGCATTTGCTCTAGATTTGCTTCCATCCTACAACTCCTACTTGTAACCCGAAAAAATATGAGAAAATAGAAATGAGTATAGAGACTCAGTCAGTAGTCTATAGGCTCTTAATCGTATCTTTAGCGTATGCTAGGGTACCATATTCTTGTTTATAACGTTCTTGTTCTTATAATGGTCTAACCCAAGGACCTTTGTCCTGGGTTCAGAGTTTTTAACCTTTGTTCGATTCTTGAGTGGTACCTAGAAATCGACTTTGAGCTTGTATAATGCTACTTTAGGATATGAATGTGTGGTTGCTCGTTTCATTGCCTTAGGGTATCATATTGACTACTTTAAAATCAAAGCTATCAAAAGCTTATATTGGAGTAACATCTTGATTACTTTAAAACTAAGAGACTTTGAGCTCATCTTGAGTTAGGTAGTCTCCAAGTTTCTTGAAAACCAAGTGCTATCCTAAAAGCTTATCATGAAGTAGCACCATGTTCAAAAGAAAATCAAAGAGTTACAAAAATATATTGAAATTGAGATTGACTCAAATATTTCAAATTATATTTGGACCTGAGAACAACATATTGTTCATTTAACATTTCAAATGGTTCATTTAAAAAACATATGAAATCGAATTTTGGCTAATTCAAATTTTTTAAAAGGATAAATATAAAATAGCGTTTAATGTCCCGTTTGGAAAATACGAGTGGAACGTCAAGCCATTTGGACTAAAAAACGCTCCATCTGAATTTCAGAAAATTATGAATGATATTTTCAATCCATTTTAAAGTTTTTCAATAGTTTATATTCATGATGTGTTGATATTTTCTAAAACGATTGATCAACAATTTAAAGATCTCCATACATTCATTAATGTAATCAAAAGAAATTGGCTAGTTGTGTCCACACAGAAAATAAAATTATTTCAAATTCAAATCCTCGATTTGAAATTTATTTGGTCTTGTAGACCCCATCCAAGGGCCTATCAAATTTGCCTCAAACTTTCTTAATGGAAGAATGGAGAAAAGCCAACTTCAAAAGTAAGGTTATCCCAATTATGTATCTGATTTCCTTCAAGATATGAAGCGCATTTAAAAAGGTCTTTAGGAGCGTCTTCAAAAGAATACAAAGTTTTGATCGGTAGGGCATACCTCTAAAATTCAAAAAATCAAATCTTTGGTTAAATAAACTCCCTATAAGTCTTACTACCCAAAAACATAGCTTACAATGGAATCTGAAGCATATGGTATCAAATACGTAGGAATCCTAAAGTTGTCAAAAGATGACAGAGATTCAATTATTATATTTCATTTGGAAGTCTGAAATTATACCACAAATTGAACTCTGTATACATAAATTTCTAGGAAATTGAATTAAACAAACTATTAAAACCGATTCAAGTTTATTGAAAAGAGACTTTGAACAATCTTGTCTCAAACAAAAAAAATTGATGCTATTTTTGCCTCTATGTTGTGACCTCATTCAATGGGATCTTCTATTCCTATGACCTACTCTAATGCGGTTGTTCCAAATTAGTTTGTACCGAAACAAGAAATAAAAAATTATTTTGAAAAATCTTCTAAAATTGTAGAATTTTCGGTTGAGCTTGAGTATGATGATCACAACATTATCGAGATCATCAAAAAGGCATATGCATCACATTTATTTTTCATACCTGAAATAACTCAAAAATCTGAAGATATTACAATTTTATCCTTGTCGACACCAAATCGGTGGATATTACTCACATACCAAATCGGGATGGTTCTTAAAAAATAACTTGTTCTAAGCTAATAATCTTCGAAGTCATGGACCTGACGTGTTGGAATCAAGATTCGTACAAGGAGAAGACTCTTTCAAAAACCTTCCTCCCTTAACCTTATTCATATAAAGATTACATCAAAACTTGGTATAAAGAGTATTCTTGATTCATTCAATTCTTCAAAAAAAAAATGCTTAAAAAATCAATTACCCATTCTAGCTGATCTCATAGAAAAGAAACATTTAAAATATCTGTCCCTATATCTTCAAAACCCTTCGTCCCTTCAAATGTGCTTTTGCCATATTTCGAAATTCCTTCCATTCCATTCCTTCTTGGAATTTCAAGCTCTAAAAAATGGGTTAATTCAAATAAATATTTCACATATTAAAAATCAAAGGGTGGGAAATATATATTTACACCCATGCAACAACAAAAATTTTTGGAAATTTTTAGAGAACTACCATGTACAAGATTATTGATTTTTAAAAACTTCTTCAAGAGGCGGCTCAATCGGCTTCTCCTTCCATCAAAGAAGAGGAAGATACGATATATGACCTCAAAGATCGGTTCTTGGATTCATAACTTCAAGATTTGTAACAACCAAGACAACCGACCACAATTTTTATTAAACTATCAAAAGTAGAAAGAGAATTAGAAAACATATCGCTTCACTTGCCACTTTAATCAACTAGATGATCAATACTTTTCTGATTATTTTGATCTAATGGACTGAGATCGTCCTTAAACTATGCATCAAAAGACTGAATAGTCGATAAAAATATTTTCTATGGAAAAAAAAGTCTGGTACAAATATGAGAAGCAAAATAAAAATCCAAATCTCTTGTTCGATGAAAGAGTTGTGGTCTCCTCAATGTTGCAGTCCCAGAATCATGCAGAGCATGTGTTTGCTGTTGCAATTTGTGAGTATGGTCGTGGCAATAGGAGGACTTTCGTGGTAAGTCCGTTGGTAAATATTGGTGCCCGATCATGTGAAAGATGAAAAAATGAGAAAGCAATTTTAGAGCATTTATGTAACGATCTTAAATTTTCGCTTACCTACTGTTGCTACGTTTATCATCATCTATACTCATATTCAAAATTAAACATTTAAAATTTCATAATAAAACATAAATTTCCTCTTAAAATATTGTCATGGAGTTATTTGTTCAAAACATATTTAAAACAACCAAACCAAATACTAAATTAAATAAATAAACTTTAATTAACAATCATGATAGGGGTGGCCCCACTATTGGGGTTAGAGAATGCAAATGCATGCAACTCATGATGTGTCACAATCGCCAGCAACAGGCGTACAGATTCCAACATTGCCACTAGTGTGAAAACCTCTTCAAAGTCCCCCCTTGCTTCTAGATGTAGCCCTTCGCCACAAGATGGGCCTTGTGCTTCACAACTTCTCCCTCTTCGTTACGCTTGAGTTTGAACACCCATTTGAGTCCTATGGCTTGGTGTCCCGGCGACATGTTTTCTAGACTCCATGTCTTGTTCTCAATGATGGACGCCATCTGTTCCTGCATTGCCTTCATCCAGCATGGGTTCTTCTCTGCTTCGACGAAAGAGTTTGGTCCATCCGCGCTGATGCCACGTAGTTCAGCCACCTCTTCTTCGAGCTCGCGCGCTGTAAGTCCCGGTGGTTCACCTTCTCCTAGTAGGTCTTCAATCCTCCGGTACCTAGCCACTAGACCATAATCGTGATCGACACCCAGCGTCGAATCCAAAGTACGTGGTGTTGGGAACTCCACTAGTTCAGGGGGCGTAGTAGGAGTTGTGACTGATTTTGGCATAGGTGAGCCTGGTGCAGCTACTGTCGGTAGTGACAGTGCTCGGTGCTGCACTCCTCCTTCTCTCGACTCGGTGACAAGGTACTCCACCATGAATTGATCTGGGTTCTGGTTTGCCTTGGTCATGTCGTTCCACCGCCAGAAGGTGTTCTTGTCGAAGACGACGTCGTACGACACGTGAGCTCGCCCCCCACAGGATCATAGAACCTGTACGCCTTGCTCTCGGGTTAGTAGCCGATAAAGATGACCTTCAACCCCCTAGGATCGAGCTTCGCGAGGTAGGGATGCGTGATGTTCATGTACGCGATGCAGCCAAAACACACTCGGAGATGATGTACTGCAGGCTTCTTGTTGTACCAGACCTCATGTGGCGTCTTCCCGTCGAGGCTTTGCGTTGTTGGCGACTAGTTGAGGACGTAGATTGCCATCATGACCGCCTCTCCCCAGAACCTCTCAGGCATCTCTATCGTCATCAACAGTGATCTTGCCATCCCGATGATGGTTTGATTCTTTCGCTCCACCATCCCATTCTGCTGGGAGGAGTAGGACGTCGTTAGGTGCTGCTACACGTCGTCGAGCTCATCGCAGTACTTACCGAAGCTTGCCAAGGTGAATTCTCCGCATCGGTCCATGTGTAGCACTCGCATCTTCTTCCTGCATTTGGCATCCGCGCGCACTTGAACGCGCTCAAACACCTCCGCCACTTCACTCTTCGCTTGCAGCAGGATCAGTCACATGAAGCGGCTCTTGTCATCGACCAGCAGGAGGAAGAGAGTCTTGCCTCCTGGGGTCGCCAGCTTGATGGGCCCACAGAGATCGGCGTGTACGAGCTCCAACAGCTTATCGGTGCGGTAGGATGCCTAAGACGGAAACGGGGTGTGCTGCTGCTTACCCGATGAGAGACACCCATCGCACATCCTGTTCATGCCCTCTATTGCTACCAAACCGTACACCATATCCTCCTTGTGTAGTTTTTGTAGAACAGGAAAGCTCAGGTGCCTGTACCTTGCATGCCACCTCCAAGCTACTTCTTCGGTCATGGCCGAGAGGCTGACCGGCTGTTCTACCTTCAACTCTAGGATGTAGAGGCGGTTCGTCGTGTGCCAACTTGCATGAGGAGGCGTCATTGATCAACGCAAATCCTTAGAAGCCCAAACTTGATCTAAATGTAGCAGTCGGCCTCATCGAGTTGACCCAGGCTCACAAGGTTAGCATTGAGGCTCGGGATGAAGTAGACGTTGGTCAGCTTGCGGTGCTCGTCGCCCTTGCTGATGAATAGGATGGAATCGCGCCCTTCGATCTCGTTGATGGAGCCGTAGCTGAACTTCACCGTCCTGCTAATCCCCGAGTCGAACTCGAAGAACGCAGACCTTGACTCAATCATATAGTTTGTTGCCCCCGTGTCGAGGATCCATTGCTGGTGCTCGTGCTTTTCGCCCCTTTCGCCGATCTGAGCAAGCACTCGCTCCTTCTTCTTCAGCTGAATAAATTCTCAAGGCAGTGCCTTTGTCACACCCAACTGGAGCTCTTCCTCGAGATCTATGGGCTCCTTACCAATGACACTCACCAGAGCAGCGCCGCCGTCAATTGCTTCTTTGGATTTGGAATTGGAATTGGAGATGACAGATAGCACCAATGCGCTCACCATTTAAAGTGTCAGCTCTTCCTCCTCGAATTGGGACACATGGGCATTCTCCTTATTTCTAGGTTTGCTCCAACAATCTTTTCCTAGCATCTCTGGAGGCACAACCCGCAATATGACGGCGAATGGCAGCCGATCCCTTGCGCCTGTAGGTTGATGAACATAAAAAGGTCCACTCATTATAGTTGGACCTCGTCAGCATCGGGTACTGCACAGAGGCGGTCGTCTCTTTGATCATGCGCTCGACAATGACTCGGTGTCCGTCTTCATGGTGCATGCCTATTGATGGTAGTGATGGATTCGCCGGCGCTTGGTGGCGGCATGGAGGAATGCGTGAGCCTGTCCGGGATGGACCCCACGACCTGTGCATTTTCATGTTTTGGTACATTTTTCTTCTATCTTGAACCCGAGCTCTGATACCACTTGTTGTCTCTAATCTTAGCAACTCGCTACCAGTGAGAACAGGAATAAATAACATTAAACGCAAGAGAATGGAAAACAATGAATTTTTTTTTTGTAAAACACAGTACATCTATTCCTCATTTTAATTGTTGTATTTATAACATAATCCTACACTAAAAAATGAAGGAAGTGACTAGCTAAAAACTTGTGCCACTCTCCTCTAAACATTGAAGCATGTAAGTTGCATGCCTCAAATTCTCCACCACAATAAATGCAATTAACTAATTCAAGGACAAAACGTGAATAACTAAATAAAGAAAAAAAATCGCAGGGCTTTTATCTAACCGTCCCCTCCCATAAAAGATCGTTGTGAAAGTCAATTGCATTGAAAACATGTGGGAAAGAGAAATTACAGTCCTTGGAAACGGATAAATTTGATGGCTACCTTGTTCCATATAGTACACTTTGAGTAATTCAATTCTGGTAGGCCTAGACATAATTTCGCCGAACGATCATACAAATAGAAAAAAAAAATAGTAAAGCAATACGCCTTGGACAAGCATGACCATGACATCCTCCCCCAGCTAATTGGTTGACATCTTTGTCAACCGACTATTTTCAAACTCAGCGATGTTGTTTGCGACAGAGTCCTAATCTTCGATGCATTCCCAACTTGTTTCTTCAGTTGGGAGGCCCTTCCATTTGACCAGGAATTCCCGAATCCTCTACATGGTCTTCGAACTTTCCTAATTCTGTCAGCTAGGATTGCTAATACTAACTTGGTGTAGGATTGCTAATACTAACTTGGTGTTCTTCTGCTTCAGATTGATACCAAGTTGAATGATGGAGTTTCAATTGTCATTGCTTGGATCGGGGTGATAAGGCTTTAGTTTACTCACATGAATTAATGGGTGAATTTTCGTTCATATAGGCAATGCCACACTGTAAGATGTAGGCTCATTCTTTTTGGAAAATTTAACCGATCCTTCATATTTTCTAACAAGTCTCTAGTCTTTTCGACTGCTGATTCTGATTTGTTTAGACCTCAGTTTTATAGTAACTTGATCTCCTACTTTAAATTATGGGGGGCGACGCTTCCTGTCCGCCCACTTCTTCATGTGTTTGGAACTTTTCTCTAAATACGCTCGGGTTATATCAGTTATTTTCTTCCATTCTCTTATGAAGTTTTGGGCTTGAGGACTTTTACCTGCATATGGGTGATCAATAATATGTGGTAAGGCTGGTTGTTTTCCACATACAACCATATCTAGTTGTTGTACCCAATTCATCTAACAAGCTTCGACAAAGTGACTAAAGTATTCTTCGAGCAAGCAGTTTAACCGTTCTATTTGTTTGTCAGTTTGGGGGTGGTAGCTCAAAGAGATATTTCAAGTCATCCCCAAAGACATAATAACTCAATCCAGAATGTTCCAATGAATCTATCGTCCCTGTCACTGATGATGCTCAATGGAATGCCCCACAACTTCATAATATGTTTGAAGAACAGTTGTGCTATTAACTCAGCCGATAATATTTTGGAGGTGGAATCGAACGTGGAGTATTTTGAGAGTTGAAATATGACAACCAAGGTGGCTCCATATTCATCTACTTTTGGGAGGTGTGTTATGAAGTCTAGTGACACTGTCACTTTCCTAAGGTCTTGTCAGCACTGGTAGGGGTTCAAGGAGTCCCAAGAATACTTTATTATGTCGTCACGCATTTTGGCCAAAAATACCATTTCTTTACCAAGGCATAAGTTCGTTGCCACTCGGGGTGTCCATCCCATCCCATAAAGTATCTTGACATTCCTAGATAAGCTTCTTCCTCACTTCTCTGGTTCTTTGGACATACAGTATGTTCCCATTTTCCAGGAGAAGGTCTCCCTCGACCCAAAACTGTCTAGTCTTCCCAGCTTTGGCTAGATGAACAATAGCTTTAACCGAAGGGTCTTTATATAGGTGTTCCCTTATGATGTCTCACATTGACCATCGATCTTACTTGAATGAATGCGGGCTAACATGCACAGGGTCGCGCATGTTCGCCCTTCCAACTCAATGCGTCGACTGCTTGGTTACTCTTTCCTGTTTTATGTTTCGAACCTAAAATCAAACTCAGCTTATGATTCTTGCCACCAAGCTTGTTTTGACGTAAACTTTGGTTGGTCAAAGAAGTTGCAAATGACACTATTGTTCGTCTTCACCACGAAGTGGGATCCCAAAAGATATTTTTCAAAATGACACAAGATCCTAATGTAGATGGATTTCAATATGGTCTTCACATGGATCTAAAAACATTTAAGTCTTCTCACAAGTTAAGGTAACATTGGTCTTCATTAGGATCACACCGAGCTGGATATAAAATAGCTCTAGAACTTTAAATTCAATAACGAATAACTTGAGTTAGACTCTTGATAGGACCTCTCTTCATATCTCTAATATTAATTTATAGAACATGATGACTCAAACAGACATAAAACATGAAAATCATGCAAAAGTAAATTTTAACAAGGGGTTCTATTGTGTAGTTGTTAGTAATTTGGACTTTGAATCCAACGACTTAGGTTCAACTCCCGCTAGGACCTTTAAGAAATCAAAATAGAGTGTTTCAAGTTTTAAAAGAACTAATGAAAAAAAAAACAGGTCAAAATGTTTTTTATTTTGATTTTTATTTGTAACAATGTGCACGTTTCATCTATAAATAAGACGCCGTGATGATAGTTCCTAAATCTTGAGAATGAAGCTTTTGGTTTATGGGTTTCCTTACTCTTGAATGTCTTATAATTTCAGAATTACAGTTAACCAATTGATTCAAAACTTATTCCTATACGTTCTAAATGTGATTACCTGCAATTTTCATGAAAAAGCCAAGGACTAAAAGTTTTCATAACTTAATTCTCCAATTTGAGCTCCATAGTTGACGCCATAAGGTTTTTTTTTTTTTATTCAATTCATGCTTTCCATGAAAATTTATCCATCCAAATCTATTCCAAAATTATTTTGAGTTTTAGAATTAGGGGAATCAAAGAATGTATTAAGCATGATATAGGTAACTCTAGCTCTTTAGACTATTTCCTTGGTTAAGACAAATCCAATTTAGTTCTTAGAGATGAGAAGGATGTTCTTCATGAAGATGTAAGGCATGAGAAGGTCTCTATCATGCCGCCCAAGAAACGCTCATTTTTATGTAAATTATGTAGGAAATTGAATGCCAATGTATAAATTTTTCCTTCAAAAACTCATCCATTAGCTTTGAGGGGATGGAGAGGAAGAGAATTAATGAAGAAATAGGGGGCTTGATATGCTCTTGATCGTCCAACCAATAAAAGTTTTAATGGGTGTGATCTAACCAAGAAAATGATTTTCAGCCATCTTTGACGACAAATATTTAGTCTATAGTCCACGAGTGGCTGTGAGGATTACTTCTTGTTTGAAATTCTATGTATAAGATCCATGAAAGATTCGAGGCCAAAAACTTACTCTACAAGCCGGTGGAAGTTCATTTTTAGACCTATGGAGCCATACAAAGTCGCATAACCCCTAAACCAGACAACTCTTACATTTTTATTTAATTTACCCTTTCTTAAAACATTCTCATAAAATTCTTTATGATTCTTGAAAGCAGATTGTGACACAAAGAAGACATTAAAGCCCTTAACAAAGGTATTAGACTATGTCATGATGGATGTATGAAACATGGACCATAGGCTATGTTGCAAGGAATACATGAAACTTTAAACAAAGGTTTGAGCTGAGTTATTGATCTGCAATAAAACTGCACAAATATCCCTAAAGAGTGTCTAAAGGAAAAGAAATAAGAACAAGTACCAAAATCAAGAACTAAGTACCAATAAATAAGCATAAGAAATCAAGAACTAAGACTTAAAAACTCAAGACCTTAGAACTAAGTTTTTTAGGATATAATTTAGAACCGAAGAACTCAGAACCTTAGAACCAAGGTCCTTGAGAAAAAAACTAAGAATTTAAGAACTTACAACCTTAAACAAAGATCCTAGCACCCACGTAAACATGATAAAAAACATACAAGTAAGCCAAAATCACACCCACCAAAATGTGATCGGTTCCCTTATTTTAAAATTTTATTAACGAGAATCGAACTCGAGTCTCAGGGGTGAAAACCAAATATCCTAACCGCTGGACGAAAATGTAGCTTTCTTGAAGTCTTTTGTCCGATTGCTAAAGAGTTTCAGCATGATCTTTTTTGTAATGTATAACTCTTCAACACATCCTTCCATGTGTGTGATAGAGCCCTTAGAGCTACCACCACGGTTCGACTTGTTTAATCATGTGGCTCTTTCTTCTAAGGAATCAACATCAAACGTCAAGTCTTTGATTGGCGACCCATCCAGGGGAGTGTCGATTGCATCTATTCCATCAACGGTCTTTCTATGAGTTTAAGGTGCATGACCCATTTTTCATACCATTCACCTTCAAGCGGTGCCATAGTTTTGCATCGTCCATGAGATGCATTGTGGCCAACGTAGCTCTCAGGTCCTCTAAGCAAGTTCTTGTAGCCTCCAAGTATTGTTACGTCAAAAGTAAAGTTTTCTAATTCCTTGGCATCCCGGCTTCCATTGAAGGGTTTGGGTTCTTTGATTTTCAGTTTGTTAATGTTAGGATCGCTCAACCACACACACAAGCAATCAAGATAAACACAAAGAACATGATAGAGAAAATGCAAGGAGAATATTGGCTAGATGTTTTTTTGATGACTTCAGGTATGTACAACACGAGAGAATACAGAAATGAAGAAAGTACATTTTGGAAGCATTGCCTTATGGGGTATATATATGGTTTCAATTTACTAAATATAGCTTTCAAAGATTTAACCTAAGATATATTCTACCAAATATATATCTACCAAATCTTTAGCAAATATCTATCATATATATATCTCTAGATCTTTACAAAATATCTATCATATATATTTCTACTAGATCTTTTACTATAGATAGGCATCAGACTCCATATCCCAACAATCTCCCACTTGGAGACTATCCAGTCAACCAAGAATTTTATTCTCAATCTGCACCATACCACTTGAGGTTTTGCACAACCTCAATGTTCCAACACCAACACAACATGTCTGTTGGATTCTTTGCACCCTCTATCTCTTCCAAACACATCACCATCTTCCATTAACCTCTGAGTGAAATGGTATCGCCTTCGGTGTTTTGTCTTTGAATGATAGATCGAGTTCCTCACCAATTGCATTACACTCTAACTATCTACCTGAAGAATTTTTTCGCGCTGCTTCATGCCTAATTCTTCTAGATAGTCTGTCATCCATATCATCTCATTTCTAGCTTCAGCTATTCACACGTACTCAGCATCAACACACAGAAGAGCAACGCATTTATGAAGCCTAGACATCCCATCATCCATGGCTTGCTCCCACGTGGTTGTATCCTCCAACTGTAGGGCCTCATCAAGAGGCTTTCGTTCTCCTTCATCAGTCACCAACCAATAGGTTAAAGAAGGTACATACATATCCGATAATCTGATCGCTCTGGATGATCTTTTCAACACCTGCTCAGGTGTCACTTGCTCCGCTTCTAGTTCCTCAACAATAGTCTCAAGAGTTTCTTGAATATCTGCTATAATATAACTAGGTGAATCTTTCAGCAACTCAACCTCAACTCCCACTTGCTTCACCTCTGGTTCCTTAGCAACAGTCTCAGTAGTTTCTTGAGTATCTACTACAACATCACTAGGTGAATCTTTCAGCAACTCAACCTCAACTCCCACTTGCTTTGTTTTTCAAGAACCTTTCTTCAATTCTCTGGCAGTCTTTGTGAAGCTAACTCGTTTCTGTTTGCTCATAACGCAGTTCTCACAAGGACTCATATCAACAGATTTCAGACCTTCCATGACTTCTTTCTTAGCCAGCATCTTCATTCCTTTGACGCTCATAGACTTTGAACTGGAAGCACTCTCGCAACAAAAGCTATGCTCTACACCCTGCAGATGTGTATAAGGTTCCAGATTTTGTGTCACGTGCTACAACCATAGCACCCTTTATAATCTTCCACGAACTCTTCCCAAACTTTGTTGCATAACCTGTGCTATCCAACTAATCAATAGAGATACGGTTCTTCTTGAGACTAGGAATATATCTGACATTCTTTAATGTCCACTAATTTCCTGCTGAAGTTTTTATGCAGACATCCCCTTTTCTTTCAATCTTCAAATCTTTGTTGTCGACAAGATACACCTTCTCGAGATTTCCAGACGTGAAATTTCAAAACAACTTTATATTTAGAGACGAATGAAAAGAAGCACCTGAATCCAAAACCCTGGATTCAATTGGACTGTCCACGCTGAGGATTATAGCATCCCTAATGTCTTCTGCTCAATTTATAGAATCATCGTCATCCTCTGATTTGTGATTCTGCTTCCTTTTTGTACAATCTGTCCGAAAGTGACCTTTTTCTCCACAACTCCAACACTTTACGTTTTGGTTTGTTTGGAGATTTTTCCCAGTTCTTTGATTTTGATCGTCCATTGTTTGGGCTCTTTGATTTGCTTTTTCCCCTGCGATCAACACTAAGAGCATTACTTGATGAATCTCTGATTTTTCGTTTGCGAATACTTTCGCTGAGAACTACATCTTGAATTTCATTGAACTTCAGTTTATCAGATCCTCGTGAACTGATGATTGCGGCAACAATTGTATTCCACGACTCGGGTAAAGATGACTTCAAAATCAATGCTTTAATTTCAATTGACTTACAATCATATTGAATTTGTTTATATGATCAGCAACACATCCACCTTCAGACATTTGTAGATTGAACCATCTCCGCTCCGCAAAATATACCTTGTACATGCCGTCGGTTTCTCGTACATATTTGACAACGCCTTCAACAAGATCTGACGTTGTCTTCTCCTTGATTATGTTGAACGCTACGTTTCTAGACAATGTCAATCGGATCAACCCTAAGGCCTGACGATCCTTGAGCTTCCACTGCTCCATGGTCATAGTATCTGGCGCTTCACCCCTAAGAGGGGTTCGTGAAGACCTTTCTGGTACAGACAATCTTCAATCTGCATCTTCTAGAAACTTAAATCGGATCCATCAAACTTTTCAATTTCAATCTTTGAAATTTCTATCTTCACAGATTGTGGTGAATTTTGCCTTGCTCTGACACCAGTTGTCAGGATCGCTCAACAACGCACACACTCGATCAAGATGAATACAAAGAACATGATAGAGAAAATACAAGGAGAATATTGGCTAAAGGTTTTATTGATCACTTCATATATGTACAACAATAGAGAATACAAGGAAGGAAGAAAGTACATTTTGGAAGCATTGCCTAATTAGGTATATATATGGTTTCAATTCCTAATATATTCTACAAAATATATCTCTACCAAATCTTTACAAAATATATATCTATGTCAGATCTTTACCAAATATCTATCACATAGAGCTTGCCTTGGGGTGTTGTTCTCTACGACCCTCGTTGTCAAACTCATTCGGGTGCTCTCCACCATGATGACGTTAAACAAGAGAGACCATAAAAACGACCAGATTATCGCATTGTCAAACTCATTCGGGTGCTCATCTCAGCCATCTTTGCCATGATGGCGTTAAACAAGAGAGACCTTGAAAACGATCGGATTATCGCATTAACCATTTCAATCACCTCAACCCCACTTGTTTAAATTGAACCAAATATCTATAACATAACACTAACAAGTACGAAGTTCATAGAAGTCTTTTTAATCTAAAATACTATTGAACAAAACTATTATAGTGCCTCCAAAATACTAAAATACTAGTAGAGAATCGAACCAAGGTCTCTTGGGTGAAAACCTGATATCCTAACCGCTTGACGACAATACATTTTGGGTGCAGTTGTCCTGAAGTCTTTTGTTGGATCGCTGAAGAGTTTCAACATGATCTTTATTGTAATGATAAACTCTTCGGCACGTCCTTCCATGTGTGTGATAGAGCTCTTAGAGCTACCGCCACGTTTGGAGTTGTTTGATCGTGTGACTCTTTCTTCTAAGAAGTCAACATCAAACGTCAGGTCTTTGATTGGCAACCCATCTAGGTGAGCGTCGATTGCATCAATTCTATCAATCGTCTTCCCATGAGTTTATGGTGCATGACCCATTTTTTATACAATTCACCTTCGAGCGCGAACATAGTTTTGCATCGTCCATGAGATGCATTGCGGCCAACGTAACTCTCAAGTCGTCTGAGCAAGTTTCTGTAGCCTTCAAGTATTTTTCTTCTAATTCCTTGGCATCCTGGTTCCCATTGAAGGGTTTGGGTTCTTGGATTTTAAGTTTATTATGTCCAACTGAGCTTGGCTTGGTATGTGGTTCTCTACGGCCCTCCTTGTCAAACTCACTCGGGTTATCATCCCAACCATCTCAGCCATGATGGCGTTCAATATGTGAGACCTTGAAAACGACTGGATTATCGCATTAACCATTGGAATCACATCAACCTCACTTGTTGAAATTGAACCAAATATCTATAACACAACACTGACAAAAGATGAAACTATAAAATAAAAGAAATAAGAAAATTCAAACATAGGTAAAGTTTAAATATAATTTGTGACAAAAAATGAAACTATAAAATAAATGAATTAAGAAAAATTTCAATGTTGAGAATTGAACCCAAGTCTCCGAGGTGAAACCTAGATATCCTAACCACTGGACGACAATGGATTTTTGGTGTAGTGGTCCTGGAGTCTTTTGTCGGATCGCTCAAGAGTTTCAGCATGATCTTTTGTGTAATGACTATCTCTTTGACACGTCTTTTCACGTGTTTAATATAGCTATTAGATCTACCGCCACGTTTCAAGTTGTTTGATTGTATGTCTCTTTCTTCTAAGGAGTCAACATCTAACGTCAGGTCATTAATTGGCAACCCATCCAAGGTTGTTAAACCGTAGGTATGTTATATTTTTTAATATAACATTTTTTTTATATGTTAAACGGTAAATTTACATTTTGTAATTTAAATATGTATGTATGTTATATGCTTTTGTTAGTCTTTTTTTTTTTTTTTTCGGAAAAGTTTACCATATTTTTATCCTTTCTATGTCAACCCTAAATCGTGATTCAGATAGCTCAAAAATCGAGTCATGATAGATTAGTATCAGAGTCAGGTTTTCAGGTCTTAGGTATACTTGTTTAGATTTAATATTTAATAATAATTTTATTATTTTATTTACAATTTAATATTAATAATTGTGTGAAGAATCAAGAATGTAATCTTTAATAGCATGTAGTTGACATGTAGAAGGATAATGTTCCAATAATAACTTAATTGTCTATAATATATTGAAGAGGTGGGTTGTGTTATCCAGATAACACTTTTGATATAATATATGACTTTAATGATCCGTTCTTGGATTCATAGCCTCCAAATTTGTAACAACCAAAGTAACCGACAACAATTTTCGTTAAACTATCAAAAGTAGAAAGAGCAATAGAAAACATATCGTTTCACTGCCACTTTACTCAACTAGATGATCAATACTTTGCTGATTATTTTGATCCAATGGACCGAGATCGCCCTTAAACTATGTATCAAGAAACTAAATATTTGATAAACTATTTCTATTAAAAAAAAAAAAAAGAAGTCTGGTACAAATATGAGAAGCAAAATAGAAATTCAAATCAAAATCCAAATCGTTCGGATGAGAATTTTGTGGTCTCCTCAATGTTGCAGTCGAAGCATCATGCAAAGTATGTTTTTGCTGCGGCTGTTTGCAAATATGGTCCTAGTAGTAGGAGGAATTTCATGGTAAGTCCGTTGGTAAACATTGGTGCCCGGTCATGTCAAAGATGAAAGAAGGAGAAAGCAATTCTTGTGTGTTTATTAAAGCTCATTTAATAAAGTTGCGGACGAGATGCTTGAAATGAAGATGCGACATGTCTATTACGCTTCTCCATTATATGAATTACTGCGTTCACTTTATTTAGTCCGTTTATGTAGCTATTACTTTTACTTTGTGTCTTTTGAGCTTTAGTTTCTTTTTAACTTCACTTCAAATCAAATTTTACAAATGCTGTCTGATTTGTTCTAAGCCTATATAATGGCGCCCTAGGTAATATAACAAAATAGTCCAAATAAGTTTATTAAACATTGAAATTTATAGTTCTTCGCTAATAAAATTTTGAATCTTTATAAAAGAGATGAAATAAATTGATAAATATTTGTTTGGGATTCACGTGGCTACATTCCATTGATTTGCTGTACAAAGAAACAAAGGTGGAAAAGATAATAAATAAACTCTTTGGTGGGTGAAAGTCCCACATCGAAAATAAGTTGCCAAAGAAACAATCGAGAGCCTATATAAAGCCATCAATGTATTCGCTTACTTTCACGAAGCCACGTGGTGAGCATACAGCGAACTATTCTTTCGCCTTTTACAAAAGAATACAGTGTGCTCGCCGCTCCAAGCGGCATACGCCTATTTTTGGAGGGGTCCTCTCGTTTGAAACCGTCTTTTATTTCTTTTATTATTAAAATCTGTCTTTTGTTTCTTTTATTATGTTTGCAAGTATGGGTTTGCTGAACATTTGTTTTTAATGGATATGGATTTTATTGTTTATGTTTACAAGTATGTGTTTGGTGAACGTTTCTTGTTCTTCTTGATGCCTCGAAAGACTTGTATTCCCAAGAGCTCCAACCAACACTCGAGTGGTTGCAGAAGAAGAGCTCCAATCAACACTCGAGGGTTACTTCTGCAACCACTCTAAAGACGCCCGAGATCACAAGAACACAACGAGCTAGATAAAACAACTTTAGAACTTTGAATTCAATAACTTGGGTTTGACTTTTGATAGAGACTCTCTTCTTATCTCAGGCTTACTTTAGTTTTAAAAGTTAATATTAATTTGTCGAACATGACTCAACAAACATAAAATATAGAAACCGTGCCCAAATAAATTTTAACGAGGGGTTCTATGGTGTAGTGGTTAGCGCTTTGGACTTGAATTTTAGATTGACACTCTGTAGAACGGGTCACTAAGGTTGAGATTATACACTCCGGTCAATAAAGTTAAGATTATACAAAATTGGTCCATAGTCGATTGGACAGGGTCACTTTTGGACCGAAACTCTGTAGAATGGGTCACTAAGGTCGAGATTATACAAAATGGGTCCATAGCTCAGTGGTAGAGCATTTGACTGCAGATCAAGAGGTCACCAGTTCGAACCTGGTTGGGCCCTTTTATTTTAGACAGACACTCTAAAGTAACACTTTTGGAACCGGGCCCTTCTATTTTAGACCGACACACTCTATAGAAGGCATCACCAAGTACTCTTAACATTCTAAAATAATGTAATCTCTAAAATGTCTCCTATTTTCATTTGTTTTCTGATTCTCTAGATTATCCTGTCCATTAGATTATCCTGTCCATGTTGGGAGTTGGGCCATGGAACTTGGGTGAAGGAACCGTTGGTTTACCACAGTTGAAGGAAGCATGTTGAGGCTAGTTTCACATAGTAGTATTGCCTTTGAGATAACAATTCATTTCTATTTTATTTCAATTTTTTAAATATAGGTTCATTTCTAAATACACGCTACCACCCTTATTGTTGAATAAATGACATGAAACTAATTTTCTATGGGTGGAAGGATAATAGGTCGGTAGTTTTAAGCTGACAATCATTTCATTTATCATTTTTTAATGTTTTAAAAATATGAAGCTACACAATCAGTTTTTTTCTGGGGTTAAAAATTGGAATTCTAAATGCATGCATAAAAATGAAAAAATGTCAGTTACAAACATTTTAAAGAAACAAATATTTTGATGGTACCATCTTAATCACAAAATGATGCAACCAAATTTCTTTCAAACATAGAAAACATTATAAATAATATCTCCACGTAAAATCAATAAAAAAAAAAAAAAAAAAATTGTTACCATAAGTACTACACGTAATTGATGAAGGTTGACTTTAACCAATTTTTTTTCTATTATTTTCTTTTTCTAAGTTTTGAAACTATTTCAAACACTTTTATCTTGTACCCAAATTATAAAAATTTGGAAATTTAAAAAGTAAAAGAGAAATGTAAGAAGATTTGTGTACCAATGAGTGTTATGATTATTAGTCAACTGAGTTAGGTGAAAAATAAACATTTTTTCCTTTATAATATATCAAATCACTCATTTGAAAGAGTTCATAAGAAACCTGTAGTCTTACCTCATTTTTAGAGAAAAAATCCTTAAATAGAAGTCTTATTAGATATTTTTAAGTTTTTAGAAATCAACTAGACGCGGCTAAATATTTTTAAAAAAAAACTTATAATTTTTATATTATGAAGAGTTTAATTGAACTAGGCCGATTCAATCTAGTGGACCCAAGAATTGAACCAAACCAAACCTAACTAGTTAGTAACATGATTGTGTGGAAGCAATTTTAGGCAAAATAGAAGCAATAATGGAGGGTTTGGTTGAAGACCTCATCTTCCAAATGAAAAGGTCCATTTGAAGATAAATCTAGTTTTCACCCCTTGTTTCTCAATCTAACACTGGAGTGTCTACTTCTGCAACCACTCTAAAGGCGCTCAACATCACAGCGAGCTAGATAAAACACCCTAAAACTTTGGATCCAATAACTTGAGTTTGACTATTGATAGGACCTCTCATCTTATCTCATACTTACTTTAGTTTTAAAAGTTAATATTAATTTATGAAATTTTACTCCACTCACTTAAAATAGTTAATATTAATTTATGAAATTTGACTCAACTCACCTAAAATAGAAAACCATGCCCAAATAAATTTTAACAAGAGGTTCTATAGTGTAGTGGTTTGCACTTTAGACTTTGAATCCATTGACTTGGGTTCAACTCCCAATAAGACCTTTAAGAAATGGCCTTATATGTTTAAGGGTGAAAACCCTTTTTTTTTTTTAATAGAACTATTTAAAACATGGTTTAAAACATGAGTCATGAGTTCTAAAGTAGTGTTTATACCGTAAGGATTAGGCAGGTAAAATTTTCATGAAATAAAACGAACATTATATTTATATTAGATCAAAATAAAGTTTATACAAAGTATTTAAAAACAACACAATAGTTAAAAGCACCTGTTCCAGAGTCCACTCCCGACCTCGACCAACTCCTTATTACTTGAAAAAAACAAAGAATAAGGAATGAGTACAACTCAGTAAGCAGCCTACTTGTAGGCTCTTAATCGTGTCCTTGATATGCTAGGGTACCACACTCTTTCTTTTCTTGTTCTTGTTATTGTTTTTGTTCTTGTCATAAGTTCTTGTTTTGTTTCTTAATCCGTTCTCTAAGACACTCTCTATAGGATTTACGGTACTAGACAAAAACTTGTCAACCTGTGTCTGAGGCTTCATGCGTTCCAAGTGACACTCTTAATACCTACACTCAAAGCTTCATGCGTTCCAAGCAGCTTAGTCTAAGTCATGCGCATGATGTACCGTGGGAGGTGTTAGGAGGTTCTTGATTTCTTGGCTAAGGTAACTTACTCTCTTCTTTCTCCATCGTGACCTTAGACTACTCTCCATAGACCATAAAGATCACATGATCGATGCATGCATGAACAAGGAATAGACCTTAAAGGTTACGTGATCTAGCATAGACCATATAGGTCGCGTGATTGGTGCATACATGAACATGGCATCTTGCAAATCATTAGGTACCCATAACATGATGTAGGGCATCTCATCTAGGTGAGGAAAATAAGGCCAAACAAGACACCCTGCAAAGAAAACATGATGCAGGGCATCCCACCTGGAAGAGGAAACTTAGGCCTCTTAAAGCACCGCGTTGTGGGAGGTATGGGTCACAATTGGACATGCTTAGAATATTACCTAGCATTCTTGAATTTTCGTGTCTGAGGACTTTGGTCCCTTATCTTTGAGTGGTACCTATCATTCTTCTGGACTTGGTAGTTAGAGTTTATTTGGTAGTATTCTTGGTTCTCAATCTTGTATGTTTCTAAGGTTCTTATTTTCTTGAGGCATAAGCTGTAACATGCATTCGAAATCATATAAACCGATAATAACTAGCATGAGTTATTCTAGAAAGTCATAGATTCATAAAGGATTCCTTAGAGGGTTCTAGAAGGGTCTTAAATCTTGAGGTGCTTCCTTTAGGCGTATCTTAAGTTCCATCTTGGTTTAGGTTCCAAACTTGCTCCAACCAACTTGAAATCTTGAATTTATCCTCATGTTATATAAAATAGACCTTATAAAAAGTAGTTGGTAATTTGAAGCATGTCTAGACCCTGAGCTAGGATATGACGTCTTGTTTCATTTTCAGGAACTAAACCTTAGAGGTTGTCATTTCATGCATCATATTTTAACCCTGAAAAATTCTTCCGAAGTAACTCTTAATTTTCTCCCCATGAGTGCATAGGTGACATTGTCATAATCGTGGCATCGTGCTGGCAAATTGTAATGCAAAGCATCTCATTTTGGTGAGGGAAATAATAAGTTCATCATGGCATCCTGCTCATGGTACATATACCATAGCATCCCACCTAAAGAGGAATAGGGGCCTCGTGGTACACTTCGTGAAGGGAGATAATGGTTACTTCGGGCATGGATCCTAGCAACTTGTTAAACATGATATTTGTATTAACCTAGGTGTTTTCTTGGATTCTTGGTGATCCTAGGTTTATGCATAACGTCTTGGGTCAAGCTTGGAACTTATAGATTCTTCTTAGAAATAACCGAACATGATCTTGTGCATGTAGAATCTATTAGAGACCAAGGGTACATGTGGGTAATCTCTTATTTCATGGATACCTCTTTAGTTATCCTAGGAGATATAGTCTTGTGGATCGTGAAGAGCATTTTCTCCCATATCTTGGTTTCGCTACCTAACGTTTTCCAATAACTTTCAAACTTCAATACCTTATAGAACCTCCTGAGATAAGGATTCATACAATATTTCATAAATAATTGGAGGTCATTTAGGGCTTAACCCATAGGTAATCTTCCTCAGGGGAATTATGATCATTTTACTCCTAATTCTTGGTTTTGCTACATAACGAGTTCCAATGGTTCTAAAAATTTAACACATCATCAAAAATCATAAAATAAGATCTACTTATGATTTTCATAGCATTTGAAGGTCATCTAGGTCATGAACCAAAGGTAAATTACCTTAGGGGCATTATGGTCATTTTACCCCAATTCTTGGTTTACCTACTTATCCTTATCCAATGACCATTAAATTTCATATATAATCTGAACATGCTATAATATGCTCAGCATTAAAATTTCATAGGCAGCAGAGTTCATCTAGTGGGTTATTTTAACGTTACTTAAATCTCGAGCTATTTAATCGGTTCAGGGTCTTAACTCATCTTTAAGTTTTTCTTTCATTAATTTATACTTGTTTTAGGGTTCATATGAAAATTCAAGCGATTCCTACAAGTATTTCCTAACAAAAATTCTATGGTGGCTACTTACCTTGTCGTCAATGATCGGGACCTTTGTTCTTTTGCTTCCGATATCCGAATTACTTCAAATTTTCTTCCACATACTTCTTATTGTGTCTAGTTTCTAAAACCATAATGTTTTTCATGAGAATCGGTCTGGAATGGGGTTAAAATTTAGAAAACCAGAGTAAAGGTCAAATTTTGGGTTGACTTGGCCGGTTCAGTTGAACTGGCCACGTCATCGTCTTCTTCCTCTGGACAGGAAGAAGATGCGCATTTTTCGTGTCACCGCCATCTGAAACTTGGCCTCTACAGCCACATTTATAGCGTTTCTCCACTCAATTTCTTCCTGAATTTTAAAAATGGTGTTACAAGAAAGGGCTAGGGATTGATTTGATACCTACTCGTGGATCGTAGCACAAGATATTCGCTTCCAAAGTTCGTCCAAAATTTGATTTATCACTGGAGCTAAAACAGAGGATTTCTTATTGTGTAGCCGATTGTAGGGGTTTTCAAGAGCCAATTTCTTCATGGAATCTCTTCCATATCCTTTCTTCAAGCTAAAGGAATTGGTTTGGAGGAAGGTCTTTGAGTGTGGGACCTTAATTTCACGAAATGGTTCTCAGTATGCAACTCATTAGAAATGCCAGATTTTCGATTTCTTGGTAGCTTGTTCTATGACGTTTCATCTCTAGATTCCTTCATCAAATTTCCTCAACTTCTTCCTCTAAAGCTAAAGGAATCCTTAATTTGAAGTGAAAGAGATCGTAGATAGGAATTCGACTCTTATCCCCAATTTAAGCCCGAAATCGATTTCCTTCAATTCAGCACACTGTCGAGGTTATTTCTCTTAATGATCTTTTATGGAAACATTCCTTGGAGGTGCAAAAACTGATTGGAATTGTTCTTGCTCGATGAATCATCATGTATCCTCGGATTGGATTTTCAAGTTTTTCTTGAAGTTCTTCAATGGCAGATTGAATTGGGGGAACGGTTTCTTGGCACTTTTAGCACTCTATTCCTTCATAGAATTTGTGGATAATCTTGTTTAGAAACTGTAGGAACAAGTTTAAAGAGAAATGATGGAGGATTGCTCTCCAATTTGGAAGAAATTTGAGAGTAGAAGACCTATCATCTAAACACTTATTGTCTTCGATTTGGGGCTCGACCTTTCTCGATTCTTATTCATATTGTTGCTCCTACTTTAGACTTTAAAAGAGGAGCTTAAACTAACATTGAGAGCTCCAGAATTGTTGCTATTTAGAGATTGAACTTTCTGAATAATTTTTCAGAAATATCAACTCCGAAAAGAGTCTTACCGACCTTCGTTTTGAATACTAGTCGTTGGATCCGATGATCCGTGCGTGTTCGTTCTAGATCATATCCAATTTTGGAGGAGATCCAACGGCTAAAATTTGAGTTTCTAAGGATTAGATGGTCACCGTAGATGCTCTCATTCTAATCAGAGTGGCATTTCTCTAATTATCCATTCTTCTAGGGGTATTTTGGTAATTTGAAACTTTTTGAAAATTTTATTATTATTTTTTTTAGAAAAATCGATAATTTTTGTGAACATTCCTCATCCTTTTTGGTCATTTTCCCTTGAGAATCTTAAAATTCCTTCTAGATAAGGAATTAAAATCTAAAAGATTCTTGATAATTGGAAAAATGACTTTTTTGTCCTATTCACTTACGTTTTCCTTTCCAATCCTTTTTCAAAGGCCAACTCCTTAAAATTACTTGTTAGGGTATACCAGTGACTTGATTAAGTCTCCTGTTTTTTCTTAATCCTTTAATTTCTTTCCTTTTGATCCTTTGGTTATTTCATGAGGGTCTTATTCTTATGGAAACTAATTTCCTTCATTTTTGGGTGTTACATATACAAACTAGTTACCAACACAAAATAAGAATCATACTCAAAAGAACAATAAAAAATATTAGATTAAAGACAGAGGTTAGTCCATGGCCCTCACTCCAAAGTCCGCTCTCATCCACGAACAACTCCTAGTTACTTGAAAAAAAAATGATAAACATGGAGTGAGTAAACCGTAGTAAGTAGCCTACTTGTAGGTTCTTAACCACGACCTTAAGCTAGGATATTACTTCTTGTTTTCAGGAACTTAGAACTTAGAGGTCATCGTGTCATGTATCATATACTGATCCTGAAAACCTTTCCCTAAAATAACCTTCAATTTTCTCCCCATGAACACATGAGTAGTGTCGTCATAATCGTGTAATTCCACTGGTAAATCATTGTGCAGGGCCTCTAGTTTAGGCGATAGAAAAGGTAGGCCTATCATAACATCTAGCTCATGATACATATTGCAGGACATCCCACCTAAAGAGGAATAGGGGCCTTGTAGTACACATCGTAATGGCAGACAATGGTTACATACGGGTATGGATCCTAGCAACTTATTTAGCATATTATTCACATAGTCGTATGTACTTTCTTGGTACATGGATTATTGATGAACCTAGGTTTATACATAATATCATGGGTTCGGCTTTAGGAGTTAAGGTTTTAGCTTAGAAAAATGTTAGAGGGTAACCTAACGTGGACTTATTCACGTGAAAACCTACTAGCACTTTGAGGACGTCATTATAGGACCATGTGAGAAATTTCATGTAAAAAAGGTGTCTCATTAATCATGCAACGAGGTAAAATCATATGAAGGGTATTATGGTCATTTAACACCGTTTCTTGGTTTAGCTACTTATTCTTGTACAATGACCATCAAATTTTACACACCTCTTCAACATGTCATATTATGCTAAGGATTAAAAATTCGTAGGTAGCGGGGTACGTTTAGTGGGTCATTTTAGCGTTACTTAAATCCCGAGCTACTTGGTCGATTCAGTGCCACAAATCGAGGTTCTAGGTGTTTTTCTTTCATTATTATTTAATTATACTCAGTTTAAGGTTCATATGAGAATCCAAGTTATTCCTACAAGTATTTCTTAAGAAAAAATCGAGGCCTTATTTCTCAAGCTTTTGGTACTCGATTTCCTCCAAATTTTCTTTGGTAGCTTTCTTAGTGAGTCTAGTTTCTAGAACTGTTTAGAATTTTCTGAGATATGGCCAAAAAATTGTTCAATTTGATGAAAAAGTAAAGAGAGTCTGACTTTGGGCTGACGTGGCCGGTTCAGTTGATCGACCATCGTCTTCTTCCTTCCTGCATGATATTGCTCCTCCATCTGAAAATGAGGTCCGCTAGCCCATTCTTGGGCATTTCTCCCTCAATTCCTTCATGAAAATTAAAGATGGAATGTCAAAGAAGAGTTTATCTTACCTATTCGTGGACTACAACGTAAGTTATAGGCGTCCAAAGTCGAGGGAAAACTTTTTTTGTCGCTGGAGTAAACTGAGAAGTTATTGTTTTTTGGTAAGATAATGTAGACTTTATCAGACCAAACGTCCTTCACCAAAAAAATTTCTTACACTTCACCTAAGCTAGATGAATGTTCTTGAGAAGACGACTTTGTATTGTTGAGGGTAATTTTGAGTTTCTTTCCTCGGTTCGCAAGTCAACCTAGAACGTGATTTTTCTCTCTATTGGGCAGCTTGACTCAGGACGAGTTGGGCCTCGAATCCTTCATAAAAAATATTCTATTTATTTCCCTCAAGCTATCAAAATCAAGAAATTTTAAGTATTTAGGGTTGTAAGCAAGGATTTGAATTTTACCCCCAATTCTTACGTGATATCGAATTTCTTCGTTTACGCAAGTTCCTGAGGTCGTCTCTCTTCACAGCATTCTTCAAAAATGATCCTTAGGTGTGCAGAAACATATTGGAATAGGACACGTATGATGAATTCGTTTGTAACTTTGTTTTGGATTTGAGCTTCCTTCAATGGTGGACAGGATTGGAGAAATAGAATATAGACGTTTTCAAGGCTTCTTTCCTTCACCAAACTTATGGGTAAACTTATTTAGAAGGTGCAGGAACAAGTTTGGAGATGAATGGTGGACTATAGTTCTCGAATTCGAGGTAAACCCGTGAACACGATACCCCAAAACAAAAAACTTGTATCTCTCGATTGGGGACTCGATTAAGCTTGCTTCTTGCTCCTAATAGTTGACCCTAATAAATAATTTATAGAAGGATGATCCACCATTGAAACGTCTAAAATTACTATAATTTCATTCTTGATTTTTCTGGATCTTCTGCCAGAAAAGTCTACTCGGATCAGAGCCTTGCCGACCTTACTTTTGAATTATAGCTATTGGATGAGATGATCCGTCAACTTTCTAGATTATGTCAAATTTTTTAGATCCAACGGCTGGATTTTGAGATTCGATAGATTTTATGGAGAGGGTAGCTGTGAAAGCACTAATTCTAGCCATAAGTGTATTTTTGTAATTATTCATATTTTATGGGCATTTTGGTAATTTTGGCCCCTTTTGAATATTTTAATATTATTTTCTCAAAAAATACAAAATTTTCCCAAAATTATTTTACCTTTCTTTTACCATTTTTCCTTTTCTAAGGACCTTGTAATTCTTATTCTATAAAAATTTAATAATCGGTGAAGTTTATAAAAATTGGAAAAAGTTCCATTTTCTAAAAAATTTTCAATTTTCGTGGTTCTTTGTTTCTAAATACAACCTATTAGGATTATGCATGGTCTCTTATTGGAGACCTTGAGTGTTGCAAATTCTCCCCCTCCTTTTAAAGTTTTTGTCATCGAAAGTACTTATTCTAAAATAGGTCAGATTGGAGACCCTATCTTTCTTAGAACTCACTCCTATAGGACCCTATCTTTCTTGTACTCTATGATTCTTCCATAGGACCTTAACCAGAGCGATTTTCTTGTTTCTCAATCTTTTGACTTTCCTGTCTATTATTTGCACTGGGTCTTCTTTATACGTTAGGTCATCTCTCGAAGAGAGTGTCATGAGCCAATACGTGCCAAGGATCTGGGGTATACTTCCGTAGCATGGATACATAAAAGATATTATGTAATGCAGACAAGTTTGGGCGTTGCCCGGTTCTATAGGCCACGGGTCCAATCCTTTCTAATATCTCAAAGGGACGGATAAACCTAGGGCTCAGCTTCCCCTTTTTACCATACTTGGGCACCCCTCTCATGGGGTGCTACCTTTAGAAATATATGGTCTCCTACCTCGAATTCCATGTCCTTGCGCCTTAGGTCTGCATAGTTTTTCTCTTCACTTTGTGCGGTTTGTATCGTAGCTTTGATCTTCTGGATTGCAGCATTGGTAATTTGCACCAGCTCTGGTCCAATAGTTTCCGTTTCCCCCTTCTTCCAAAAGATAGGGGATCGGCATCTTCGTCCATAGAGAACCTCGTATGGGGCCATTTATATGATGGCTTGGTAACTATTATTATAAGCGAATTTCATAAGGTATAGGTACTTATCCCAACTTCCTGCAAAATCCATCACACATACCCTCAACATGTTTTCCAATATTTGGTTGTGCATTTTTGGATGACCATCTGTTTATGGGTGGAAGGAACTGTGTAACAGTTCCTTTTGGAGAATTTTCCAGAAGCGAGATTTAAATCTCGCATCTCGGTCTAATACTATTGACACGGGAATACCGTTTAGCAGTACTATTTTCTCCATATAGAGTTGGGCCAAGTTATCTAACGAGTAAGCAGTTTTTCTCAGGATAAAATGAGTGGACTTGATTAATCGATTAACGATAACCCATATGACAGTGAAGCCTTTCTTGGTCCTAGGTACTCATACGATGAAATCCATGGGGATGTTCTCCCACTTCCATTAGGGAATACTTAAGGGTTGTAGGGTACCTGACGAGTGTTTTCTTGGTGCTTTGATTTGTTGGCAGGTCAAGCATCGACTCACATACTCTGCTATGTCTCGTTTCATTCCTTGCCACCAGTAGTAGGACCTCAAGTCATGTTACATTTTGGTGCTTCCAGGGTGGATGGCGAATGTTGAGTCGTAAGCTTCTATGAGTAACTCCTTTATTAGTCCTTTATCTTTTGGCATGCATAACCGGCCTATCCACAAGAGGCCTTTATTAGTAGACATTGAGAATGATTCAAGACAATCAACTTCTGATTGCAGCAAGATTTTGCTAAGGTAAGGGTCCTTTTCCTGAGTATCAATTATACATCTTCTTAGCAGGTTGGACCATTAGTTATCTCAGTCTTGCTGTTAAGCCCTTAACCAAGACCTTGATACCGGCCCCAATCATTTCCTCTTGGAGCTTTCTTTGTCCTGTGATTAATGCTTAGGATTGGGCCATCTTTCGGTTTAAGGCATTAGCTACAACATTCGACTTTCTAGGATGGTACAAGAATTCTATGTCATAGTCTTTTACAAGTTCCAACCACCTCCTTTGTCTTATGTTGAGCTCCTTTTCTGTGAACAGGTACTTTAGGCTCTTTGGATCCATATAGACCTGTATCTTTTCTTCATATACATAGTGCTACCACATCTTGAGGGCAAACACCACGTCTGCCAACTCAAGGTCATGTGTAGGATAATTGCTCTCATAGTCTTTTAATTGGCGAGAGACATATGCTATCACTCGTCCATTATGCATTAACATGCATCTCAAGCCTCTCCCTGAAGCATCACTGCATATGACGAAGTTTCCTGAGTTGTCTGGTAGTGCGAGAATTGGGGTTGTTACTAACTTGTCCTTGAGTTTCGTGAAGCTTTTCTCGCATGTCGATGTCCGAGTGAAGGTCTTACCCCTTTAAGCGAGTTGGATTAGAGGTGCTAAATCTCCTATAATAGCCCGTCAGTCCTAGGAAGCTTTTAACTTCACTGACTGTACTTGACTGGGGCAATTTCATTACTGTCTCAACTTTAGTCGAGTCTACAGAAATACCTTCCTTTGTCACGACAAATCCGAGGAAGTCCACTTCTTGAAGCAAGAACTCGCACTTAGAAAACTTTGCGTATAACTGGTGGGTTCGTAACCTCGTCAATATCATTTTGAGGTGGGTTTCATGTTCGTTTCCTATCTCGGAGTAGACAAGGATATTGTCTATGAAGACAATTACGAATGTGTGAAGGAAGTCCTTGAATACTTGGTTCATCAAGTCCATGAAGGCTGCAGGTGCGTTAGTTAGTCTAAAGGACATCACCGTGAACTTGTAGTGGTCATACCTGCTTCTGAAGGCCATCTTAGGTATATCTTTCTCCTTGATTGTTAGTTGGTGATATCCTGACCTTAAATCTATCTTGGAGAACACTGAAGCTCCTTAGAGTTTTTCGAAGAGGTCATCAATCCTAGGGAGTGCGTACTTGTTCCTTATCGTAAGTTTGTTAAGTTCCCTATAGTGTATGCACAATCGCAAGGAACCATTTTTCTTGATGACAAAGAGCGTTGAGGCTTCCCATGGTGATACATTTGGTCTTATGAACCCTTTGTCAAATAATTCATCCAGTTTTTACTTCAGTTCCTTGAATTAAACTGTAGCCATTCTACAAGGGGCCTTGGAGATCAGCCAGGTTCATGGTTCCAACTCAATCCTAAAGACTATCTCTCTGACTCAGGGCCTGAAAGTTCCTACGGGAAGACGTCGTGAGTCCTTTAGTACCTGTACGAGGGATACATCGATGTTGGCTCTATTATTTTTTGTGATGCACGCTAGGAACGCCCATGCTCCGTGCTTAATTCGCTTTTCCGCCATCATAACTAAAATCAACCTTGGAATGTCTCCAGAACATTCCCCGTTGTACTTGAAACTTTCTCCCAACAGCTTTCCCTGGCCCTCGCTCCAAAGTTCACTCCCTTTCACCTTCGAGCGCCACCATAGTTTTGCATCGTCCATGAGATGCAATGCTGCAAACGTAACTCTCAGATCCTCTGAGCAAGTTCCTGTAGCCTTTAAGTATTGTTCTACGTCAAAAATAATGTTTTCTAATTCCTTAGCATCTTGGTACCCATTGAAGGGTATGGGTTCTTTGATTTTCAGTTTGTTAAGCCCAACATGAACTTGGCTAGGGGCGTGGTTTTCTACGGCCTTCCTTGTCAAACTCACCCGGGTGCTCAACTTAGCCATAATGGCGTTCAACAAGAAAGGCCTCGAAAACGACCGGATTCTCAAATTAACCATTTGAATCACCTCAACCCCACTTGTTGAAATTGAACCAAATATCTATAACATAACACTAACAAAGGTATGAAGTTCATAAAAGTCTTTTTAATCTAAGATACTATTGAACTTGACCATTATAGTGCCTCTCAAATGTAAGGGTGAAAGAAAGCCAGATATCCTAACCGCTAAACGACAATGGATTTTGGTGTAGTTATCAATGAGACTTTTGTCCGATCGCTGAAGAGTTTTAGCATGATATTTTAGGTAATGTCTAACTCTTTGACACGTCCTTCCATGTGTGTGATACAGTTCTCAAACCTAGTGCAACGTTTTGAGCTGTTCGATAATGTGACTCTTTCTTTAAAAGAGTCAATATCAAACGTCAGTTCTTTGATTGGCAACCCATCCAAGGGAGCGTCGATTGCATCGATTCCATCAACTGTCTTCCCATGAGTTTATGGTGCATGACCTATTTTTTATACCAATCACCTTCGAGTGCCAAAATAGTTTTGCATCGTCCATGAGATACACTGCGGCCAACGAAACTCTCAGGTCCTCTGGAAAAGTTCCTCTAGCCTTCAAGTATTGTTCTACGTCAAAAATAAAGTTCCCTAATTCCTTAGCATCTCGGTTCCCATTGAATGGTTTGGGTTCTTGGATTTTCGATTTGTTAAGCCCAACATGATATTGCCTTTGGGTGTTGTTCTCTACGGTCCTCCTTGTCGAACTCACTCGGGTGCTCATCTCAGCCAACAAGAGAGACTTCAAAAACGACCGGATTATCGCATTAACCCTTTGAATCACCTCAACCCCACTTGTTGAAATTCAACCAAATATCTATAACATAACACTAACAAAGGTACTAAGTTCATAAGTCTTTTAAATCTAAGATACTATTGAACTTGACCATTATAGTACCTCTACAATGTAGGAAAAGTTTAAATATAATTTGTGACAAAAGATGAAACTATAAAATAAAAGAAATAAGAAAATAAAATTCCACTAGGTGAAAGCCAGATATCCTAACCGCTGGACGACAATAGATTTTTGGTGTAGTTGTCCTGGTGTGTTTGGTACGATCGCTGAAGAGTTTTAGCATGATATTTTGGGTAATGTTTAACTCTTCGAGACGTTCTCCCATGTGTGTGATAGAGCTCTCAGAGCTACCGCCATGTTACGAGCTCTTCGATCGTGTGGCTATTTCTTCTAAGGAGTCAACATCAAACGTCAGGTCTTTAATTGGTAACCCATCCAGGGGAGTTTTGATTGCATCGATTCCATCAAAGGTCTTTCCATGACTTTATTATGGTGCATGACCCATTTTTTATACCATTCACCTTAGAGCGCCACAATAGTTTTGCATCGTCCATGAGATGGACTGCGGCCAACCTAACTCTCACGTACTCTAAGCTTCCATGTGTGTGATAGAGCTCTTAGAGCTAGTTAACCTTAAACTGTGTGTGATAGAGCTCTCAGAGCTAGTTAACCTTAAACTCCGGGTCTTTGATTGACAAACATCTAGGGGTGCGTCGATTGCATCAATTCCATCAATGGTCTTCCCATGAGTTTATGGTGCATGACCCATTTTTTATATCATTCTTCGAGCACCACCATAGTTTTGCATCGTCCATAAGATGACATTGCGGCCAACATAACTCTTAGGTCCTCGGAGACATATCTATATATAGCATAATACTAATATCTATATAGCATAACACTAACAAAGGTACAAAGTTCATAAAGTCTTGACCGATATAGTGCCTCTCAAACGTAGGTAAGGTTGGAATTTAACCAAAGTCTCCTAGGTAAAAGCCAAATATCCTAACCGTTGGACGACAATGGATTTTTTGTGTAGTTGTCCTAGAGTCTTTTGCCAGATCGCTGAAGAGCTTCAGCATTGTCTTTTGTGTAATGTCTAACACTTCGACACGTCTTTCCATGTGTGTGATAGAGCAATCAGAGCTACCTCCACGTTTCAAGTTGTTCGATCGTGTTGCTCTTTCTTTTATGGAGTCAACCTCAAACGTCAGGTTTTTTATTGGCAATCCATCCAGGGGAGCGTCAATTGCATCGATTCCATCAACGGTCTTCCCATTATTTTATGGTGCATGACCAATTTTTTATATCATTCACCTTCGAACGCCACTATAGTTTTGCATCGTCCATGAGATGCATTGTGGCTAACGTAACTCCCAAGTCCTCTGAGTAAGTTCCTGTAGTCTTCAAGTATAATAGAAAAACATATTAATGTATTTGATAAATACTAAAATAGTTGATGTAGATTAGAAATATTAAATAAAAAAATATATATTTGAAATTTGAATGAGATTCATATTAATTAAACATATATTACGATACTGTATAATATTTAAATATGATTTAAGTAAGATATTATATCCTAATGTATTAGGTATTCAAATATATCATTTGACAAAAATTATCACAAGTTCACCGTACATAGAATTCTTGGGTTGAGCCAAAAAACATCAAACACTAAATACTCTCTACTCTCTAGAGAGGAAAAATTAGCTCTACTTTGAAGAACTTTATAAAAGAGATTCAATACTTATAAATACTTATAAGATCTAGAGGAAGCACATTACAAACCTACAAGAACTTTCTCCATATTTCTTTAATATAAGTTTGTTTGGTGTGAAGTTAGATTATAAACTTTCAAAAGCTCATATGTGCATAAATGGAATTTGTTTGGTAAATTCCTCTATGTTATATTAGGAACGCTATTTTTAAATGAATGGTTCCTTTTCAAAATTTGGAAAAAAAAAGGTTTAGAAACAAATGTTTAAAGAAAAATATAAATTTTATATTTACAAATATTGTCCTTACATACCGTATAAATAGTCTTCAAATGAAAATCAAACCGTTATAAAAACATATTAAAAAACAACAACATTCCAACGAAGGTCTATTCACAGTAATCTTCAAGATTCTGTAAAAAAAAAAAAAATAGGTGATATTTTGCCAGAGAAGCTGATATATGTTCAACATTCCAACAAAGGTCTATTCCAACTTAGCTTGTGTGGTCATAAGAGATCAAATGGAGTCATCCACTCCCCTGATGCAATTCGCCTCTATGTTGCGACCTCCTGTTGCAATTCCATCGAGACCTTCTGCGTCTACTCCTTCAACGGGATCTTCTATCCCCACGACTTACTCGGATGCGGTCGTTCCGAATCAGTTTGTATCGAAGCCAGAAATAAAAAATCATTTCGAAAAATATTCTTAAATTCAAGAATTTTCAGTTGAACCCAAATATGATGATCATGCCACCGAGATCATCAAAAAGGCATATCCATCTAGTTTATTTTTCATACCTAAAACAACTCAAAAACCCGTAGATATTACAATTTTATCCTTGTAGACAACTCAAAAACTCATAGATATTACAATTTTTCATAATACTTATGTTAGTATATCTTCAAAACCCATTTTCCTCTTGAAATGTACTTTTGCAAACAAATATTAAAAATATTAAAAATCAAATGGTGTGAACAAAATATTTACATGGAAAACAGCCATTTACTAAAGAAGACCCTGAGCTCACTGCTTCAAGCGGCACGCGTCTATTTTTGGGTCCTTTCGTTTGAGTGTCCCTACATCAATTTTAGTTTAAAATCCTATTTTGTTTTTTTTTATTATTAAAATTATCCTTTTGTTTCTTTTATTGTGTTTTCTAGTATGTGTTTGGTGAACATTTATTCTTTTTAATGTACTTTAAAACTTTGGGGAAAAAACATTTAAATTTTGATAGGGCAGTTTTCTGTTCACTTTTTAGAAATGTCAAAAAGAGATTCAGATTCCAGTGTGTCAGAGAATGTTATAAGGAGAGAGTCGATTGAACAACTATCTATCTCAATAATTGATTCAAAGAGGGTTAGGACTCAACCTACAATATAATCATTATGAGCGGATACGTTTCAACCAATTAAACTATAAGCCTCTACGGATCTCTACATGTAATTCGCTCACTTCGAAAAGCTGAGGAAAGAGGAGGTCGGTCATTTCCAAATGCTTCTTTCGGAAAAGCACCGGAAAGGCCTATGAAATCAATTGTACAAGTAAATAGAGTTGTAGATTCGTAAGAAAGGAGAGGAGCCATTTAAAACAAATAAATATTTTTTCTCATCCATTTGAAATTCATTAAGAATAAACATTTTAGGTTAAAAGAGAAATATTCTTTTTTTCTTAAACAAAAGTCTTATTAAATACTTTTGAATTTTTATAGATCAATTAGAGGTTAAACTTGTAAGTCTAATTCATACCATTTATGATTTTTTTATTATCAAGAATTTAATTAAGTTAGTCGGTTCAATCTAGTGGACCCAAGAATTGAACCAAACAAACTAGTTAATAACATGAATGAGTGGAATCATTTTCAGGCAAAATAGAAGCAGTAGTGGAGGGTTTGGTTGAAGATGAAAATGTCATTTCAAATTATTATTTCAATAACATACAACAATATATAAAAATTAACTATAAAAAAAAAATATAAAGTTATTATTTCTTATTCATGTCTCGAAATGCCTGTATCTCCAAGTGTTCCAATTAATACTGGAAGGTTACTTTTGCAACCACTCTAAAGACGCTCAAGATCACAACGAGCTAGATAGAACAATTTAGAACTTTTAATTCAATGACTTGAGTTTGACATTTGATAGGACCTCTTTTCTTATCCCATGATTGCTTTAGTTTTAAAAGTTAATATTAATTTATCGAACATGACTCAATTGACAAAAAACATGAAAACCATCCCAAAATCAATTTGATCAAGGGGTTCTATGGTGTAGTGGTTAGCATTTTGGACTTTGAATCCAATGACTTGGGTTCATTTTGGGTGTTCAAAGATCATTTCACTAGAAGACCACAAAACACATGGAGTTATGGAATGATGGGAATCGAAGAATTTTCATTACGGGTGAGTTCTAAGAAAGATAGGTCCCTACCATGCTACCAAAGATACACCCATTTAGGTCCCTACCATGCTACAAAAGATACACCCATTTCTACCTAAATTGTGCCTCAGACTTCAGAGCTTGGAAAAAGAAATTGGATGTCCATATATAAATATTTCCTTCCAAAACTCATTCATTAGCTTGAGATGAAGGAGAAGAACAGAGTTAATGAAGGAATAGGGGGCTTAATATGGTCTCGATCGCCCCATTCAATAAACTTGGAATGGGTTTTCTCTTGCCAAGAAAAACGAGAGACCGTGAGGATTACTTCTTCATTGAAATTCCATAGATAAGATCAATGAAGGAATTAGGGAAAAAACTCACTTTACAAGGCGGTGGAAGCTTCTATGGGGCCACAAAAGTCCCATCTTCCTCCCCTATTGGAGGAAGAAGATGATGACGTGGTCAATTCAATTAAACCGGCCGTGACACCCTATACAAAAAATCTCTCACATTTTGGCTTAATTGAACCTATTCTGGACCGATTCTCATGAAAGCAGACCGTGTCAAAGGGAATACATGAAGCCCTTTACAAAGGTATTAGACTATATCGCAAGGGACACATGAAACCTCGAACATAGCTTTGTTGTGAAGAACGCATGAAACTTCGAACATAGATATGAATCGAGTTATTCATCTACCATACGTCTCCACAGGTTTTCCTGAAGAAATAAGAATAATTACCAAGAACTAAGAACTAAGTATGAAGAACAAAGAACAAGGAATCAAGAACAAAAATCCAAGAACTAAGAATTTAAGAATTCAGAACCTTAGAATTAAGGTCCTTATGAAAAAATTAAGAAGGTAAGAACTTAGAACCTGTTCCAAAGTCCTCCATATAGAACCCGTACTTAGATCTCATGATAAAAACCTAAAGGCCACGGTTCTCATGACAAGAAAACTTAGAACCTGTTCCAAAATCCTCCATATAGAACCCGTACTTAGATCTCATGATAAGAACCTAAGGGTCACGGTTCTCATGACAAGAACCAAGATATCATTAAGAAAAGAGTGTAGTACCCTAGCACCCACTATGAACATGGTTAAAAACTTACAACTACGCTACTTACTGAGTCATACTTACTCCATATTTTCCATATTTTTAAGGTAACTAAGAACTAGTCAAGGTTGAGAACGAATCAATAGGAGTCCTAGACGAACAACACCCATCAAAACTATTTTTAATGTTTCAAAATGATTTTTTTGAATCATTCCCTTATTTTGTACTATGAACATATAAACTCTATTTTGAATATAATGTAAATATATATCTACATTATATTTTAAATCATTCTTTTTTATTTTGAGAACTTTTTACTGTGTTTTCAACTTCTTTTAAGTCGTGATCCGTGCTTCGAAAATTCATAGAAAACGGGTCATGACTTCATAAAAAAATAATTTTTTAGTATGAATATAAATGTAAGTTGCATTCGTATAAGGACAAAACTATTAGTACCAAAAATATTTATGAACATTCAAAACTAGTACCCTTAACATTTTAAAATAAAGTTCTTAATATTAGTATACGATGAAAACAGTTGATCATACTTCATAAATCATCTCCCTTTTACGTTTCCTCTCACTTCTCTTCTTCAACCTATGCCCAACAATACTTTATTTCCTTGGTTTTTCCTTTCACTTTTTAAATACATGTAACAACAGAAAAAATAAAAATAAAAATAAAAATAAAATAAAAATTATAATAATAACAATAATAATAATAACTAAGTAAATAAATTATAATAATAACTTAAAATAAATAAATAAAACAAAATCAGTTAAATAATGAAAGAAAGAGTGAACCTTCAAATTCCTTATGAGATCTCAACCATCTTCTGAAACCGCACTTACCACAGAAGATTTATAGGAGATGGTGTAAAATTTACTTGGAGAGAGATTTGTCGATATGTTATATATCAGATCTCCTCTTCTTTTAACCAATTATTTAGTTTTATTTAACCGTTTACAAGATCGTTATAATAACAGAAAAAAAAAGAATAAAATTGAATGAATTGACGTTTTAGAAAGATACATCCGGATCAATAGAAAAAAAAAAGTAAAATTGATTAAATCGGCCAAAATTAATTGCTAACCTAATTAAAAAAATGTAACAAATAGAGAAAGAAAATTAGGAACAAAAAAATAAAATAAAGGGGAACACAGACACACAAAAGCAAGATTTGGAAAGTGTTAAAATAATTTTAAATTGTTTTTACACAAATAATATTATAACAAATATATATAAGTATTTCAAGACTTTACTCGTGCAATATTTTCATGAAATCTAACCCAATATAGAGAATTGAACTTGAAATTGATGTGTTAACATAGGTTGACTTGGATGCAAATGACAAAATCGAATTTTCATTAATAACAAATTGGTGACACCAACCTAAACTAATTAGTAAGTGACTTTACTATCAATATGGTTATATTTGATGTGTGAATTGTTTGTGAATCGTTATGCTTATGCTATGTTATGATATGTGAAATACTTACGATACGATGTATTCAATGATGTGTTATGATATGTGAAATACTTATGGTACGATGTATTCAATTATATGTTTGAGATAGGATACGAGAATGATGCACTAAACGTAATGTAACGATAAGAGTAAGATATGTTCATGAAACGTTAAGGTTAGGCTACGTATCAAAGTGTTATGGATATGAGAGATTTAATAAAACGATATGGTCACAATCGATTGATAAGAGAATACGATTAGATTATGGGAAGAAAGGGTTAGGATTATGATTGATTGATAGAACGATAGCGGTAGGTTATGTTGCTGTAACGATTTGACTAAAGTACGTTCATGTAACGATATGACTGTGATACGTATAAGAACGTTAAGGCTATGATAAGTTAGGGAACGATATGACCATGAAGTGTTTATGATATGATATGATATGATTATAATATGACATGTGAATGACGGATATATATATGTTGTCATATGATATGAAAATGATATGAAATATGTTATGGTATGAGATTTGTGATAAATTGACATGTTTATGATATGATATATTGTGATGCAATATGTTCTGGTATGATATGTATATGATGAAATGTTATGTTAAAAGCATGAAACGTTATGTTATGTCTCCTAAATTTTGTGTATACAACATGATATGAACGACATGAAATCACGATAAATGACATGAAATATAACCCCGTTAGAATTGTGTATGATATGAGAAATGAAAAATGAGAAATAATATGATATGGGGACTAAAAAATGAGAAATTATATTATATGAATAAGAAATGATAGCGGGGTTATATTTAATAATGTTGAAAACAAAAAAATACCGGACCTCATGCATTTGTGTGCTCATGCATTGGGGGATACCCCTATTTCATCAAGAGGGTACGGACGCATACACCACTAGGCAGGTGAAGTATCATTACGTTTTACATAATACTGCAGTGACGGTTACTAATTCTAATGCGTGTCCAGCATAAGGAGCTACCAGAGCAGACTCGCCCGACAAGAAAAGGGGTCCAGTGGTGTACGAACTGTCTGGTGAGCACATACTCGCACGTATGGGCTGTGTGTACAGTATATGGTACACATCCAAGCTCCATTAGGATAGTGTCGTAGGAAAAGAGACTGATATGATAGATCCCGTCATTGCATTCCCATGTTCTTGCATTTAACCCCCAATAGTTGGATCACTTACTGAGTATTTCTTAAAATACTCAAGCCACGTGCTACCTCTATTTCAGGTTAAGGAAAAATATTTCTGTACCGCTGACGACGACATCAAAATTCGAGACTATGGCACATGCATAGAGTAGTCGTATTTATTTTCTTAGACTTAGGCTAGAATATGATGTTTTTAATTTAAACATTTATTTGTTTTATTTAGTCTTTTGTTGTGTGGTTTTTAAAGGTGTTCTCAAAACACATAACTCTATGACTGTGTTTTAAGATGAATGTGACGTTCTATGAAAGTTTAAAGGAAATATTTCCACATTCAATGTTCATGATAGGTATATTATGGCGACCTTAAATTATGTAGAAAATTTAGGGTTGTTACAATACTCTTATGTCATTCATAAATCTCTAAAATGTCTCCCATTTTCTTTTGTTTTCTTTCTCTTAAATATCAAAAACATAAATGCCTCCCATTTTCTTTTGTTTTCTTTCTCTTAAATATCAAAAACTTAAATAAAAAGGAAGAGCTCTCTCTAAAATACTCGTTTTTCCCCGTAATTTCACATAATTTAACATTTTTTAAACCTATAACTTAAAGAATCCTAGGTTGATATATTTGTAGTTTCATGTAGTCTTCATAAGTTTGATGGCGACACTGCCTATTGTCGAGCTTGGTAATATGAGTTTGTAACCCATCCGTTAGGGTTCTTTGAATGATTTTCTAGCTTATCGTTTCCATGTTGGGAGTTGGGCCATGGGTCTTGAGTGAAGGAACTCTTGGTTTACCGTCCTTAGAGTTGAAGGAAGTGTCATAAGGCTAATTTCACAGAGTTACATTGCCTTTTGGATAACTATTCTTTTCCATTTTATTTCATTTTTGTTGAAAAAGGGCATGAAGCTAGTTTCTCATAGTAGCATTGTCTGTCACTCCTATGGGTGGAAGGATAGTAAGTCGATTCTCCTTGACCAAATTATACCTATTGGGTAGTTCTAAGTCCGAAGATCATTTTATTCAATTCCTTTTATCATTTTTTAATGTTTTCAAAATATTAAGCTGCACAATCTTTTTTTTTTTTTTTTTTTGTTAAAAATTGGAATTATAATCCTTTGCTTAAAGCCTTAGACTAACTTTGATTCATTTTCAAATGCACGCGCACAAAGTAGAAAAATGAAACCGGGTAAGTTACAAAAACAAAACAAATATATTTGGGAGGTACAATGAAAATCAGAAAATAATACAACCAAATGTATTTCAAACATGGAAAACATCATAAACAATGTCTCCATTTTACAGAACTAATAAAAGAAGGGCCTAATATAGTAGAGTAAATAAACAAAATTGTTAGGGTGTGCCGAAGGTGATTGATGGATGTTGACTTTGACCCATTCTTTTCCTACCGGTTTTTTTTTTTATTTTTCTCAGTTTTAAAACTATCTCAACCACTTTTCTCTTGTACAACTGTTTATAATTTTACATTTAAGGCCCTTATAAAAATTTCAAAAGTTTAAAAAGTAAAAGAGAAATGTAAAGAGATTTGTGTATGAGTTGGGTGTTATGATTATAAGTCATGTGGAAATCAATTTTGGAGATGAAATTAAAGTATTAATGTTGATGTCATATTTCCTGAGTTTTGGGATATTGTTATTAATGCGATCAGTAGTTCTCTGGAATCTTAGAAACTAAAGTTTGATGAAATCTAAGATGCAATTCTCAACTATAATATTCGCAAATGAGAAATTGGAGAATCATCAGAGGTGTTCTTAACATTGACCAAAGGAGAAGAAGTAAATGAAGGCCCAAACAAACGTGGCCGATCAAAATCAAAGATTTAAAAAAAAATCTCCAAATAGACCAAATGCAACCTATTTAAGTTGCAGAGAAAAAGGGAAATTTCAATCGGATTGCACAAAACAAAAGATGAAACTTTATCACAAATCCAGAGATGACAATGATCATGTAAATTTAGTAGAAGATATTAGGTAAGCTCTAATTCTTTGTGTGGATAGCTTAGTTGAATCCTAGATTCTTTAATCAAGTACATCTTTTTGTTCGTCTTGAAACAATAAACTTTTTAAAAATTTAAATTCTTAAATTTTCGGGAAAGTACATCTTGATGACAACAAGATCTTGGAGATTGAAGGAGAAATGGATGTCTGCATACAAACTTCTGTCGAAAACTAGTGAACATTGAAGGATGTTAGACATATTTCTAATCTCAAATAAGAATCTTTTATCTGTCAGTCACTTGGACAACAAAGGTTATACAGTGGAGTTTTGAAAAAGTTTGCGGAAGATAGTGAAGGTTGTTATGGTGGTAGTATGTGGCACAAAATCTGGGCGTTACAAGGTGTATAAACAATGCTAAAGTTGTTGAGAGTGATTCTAGTTCAAGTTTATGACACAATAGACTTGACATATCAGTGTTAAAGAAATGAAGGTGCTGGTTGCAAAAAGAGCTTTAAAGCGTATGCAATTTGTTGATATGGATCTCTGTGAGAGCTATGTTATAGGCGAACAAAACAAGTTAGCTTCAAAAAGGTTGATAGAGAATCAAAGAAAGATCAAGTGGAATTGGTTCATACAGATGTTTGAGGACTATCTTCAGTTTCATCACTTGGTGCATCCAAGTTCTATGTTCCCTCTATTGATGATTTGAGTACCAATGTATTTGTTTATTTCATGAAACACAAGTAAGATGTATTTGTCAACTTTAAGAGATGGAAAATTAAAGTTGAAAATCAAACTGATTTGAAGATTAAATATTTGAGGTTTGACAATGTAGGAAGGTATAATAAGTCAAAATTCAAAGCATTCCGTGTGACTGATGGAATCGTATTAATAAAGATCGTTCTCGACAAGGAAAGACAAAATAGTATTTCTAAAAGAATAAACAAAACATTGAAAGATTGAGTAAGGAGTACGAGGATTCATTCTAGGTTGTGAAAGACATTTTTTGTTTTCTGAGAATTAAAACAAACTTGATGCTAAAGTTGTAAATTGCTACTTCTTAGGTTATGGTTCTAACATGTTTTCATATAGATATTTCTTTGGTTCATCACGTTTACCAACCATGTGATCCGGCAGGTATTCACAAGAGAGTGCTTTAGGATTAGAATGGATGTTATGTATTGTGGGTGGAAAAGGAAGTGAGCTAATGGGGAACCACTCTCGCGAAACGTCCTAGGGTGAGGGTCAACATAAGGACATAAACCATGACTTAGCAACAAACTGATCAAGGCTGAGGTACTTAGATCTCAAAACCTCATAATCAAGACCCTAATAATAGAATCAATAATGTTATGCCTTATGGACATGTTTAAAGCTGTGTACACTAACTTTAGCTATGGATAATATCAAGAGTTTGTTTTATCTATGGACAAGATCAAGAGTTTACAAGTAACCTACTTAATGAGTATTTTATATTTACTCTAGCCCTTTTCTATTTTTTTAGTTAATGAATTGATACTTGTCGAGAATGGGAGCAATCTAGCACAGGCAGTCATAAGGACAACATGGGTACGAGAGTCTTTACTAGTTTTTGTGTCTTGTGTCTCAACTCCATATTTTGTAAACCTTTTTTTTTTATATGTTAAACTTAAACTTATATTTTGTAATATAAATATGTAGGTATGTTATATGTTTTTTTTGTTTTTTTTTTTAGTTTTCTTTGTTTTTAAAAGCAAAAAATTTCCCATATTTTTATCCTTTCTACATCAACCCACATTGTGATTCGTGCGTCAAATAGCTCAAAACTCGGGTCATGATAGATTAGTATCATAGTAGGTTTTAGGTCCCGTAGAATTGTCTAGATTTAATATTTAATAATAATTCTAATTATTTTATTTACAATTTAATATTATCCATTGTGTAAACCATCAAAGGTTATTAACGTAATCTTGAATAGTATGTACTTAACATGTACAAGGATAATGTTCAAATAATAACTTAAAAGTTTTATAGTATATTGAAGATGATGGTTGTCTTATCCTGTAACACTATTGATACGACTAACTTTGTAATTGTAATAGTCCAAAAAAAAAAATAATAAATAAATAAATAAAATTATAAAAAAATAAATACTTAAAAATAATAACAATAACCAATAAATAAATAATAAAAAGGATTACTTACAAAAATAATAATAATAATAATAATAATCATAATAATAATAAAATTAAATTAAAAAAACTTACCCACCTCTCTCTCTCCACTCACCTCTCATCTCAACCCCATTCTCTCTTCTCAACCCACCTCAGAATATCACATTTCGTCCAAAAATAAATAGAACAAATGAAAAAGTAAAATGACTTTCATCATCACCAGACTTAGATATATGATGCAGATTTGGAGAGAGATTTTGGTCTGTTATGAGATAAATTAATTGATTTTTGTTAGCATCCTAAATTATAGGAAAATAAGGTTAGAATCAATAAAATTTTGGTCTACAATTTTATAAATCTATAAATCAGTAGCCAAACAATCGATTAAAATTGGCCAATAATATTTGTTTATCTAATGAAAATAAATATAGAGGAAAAGTAATATCCGTTTACAGAATGAAAATATGAAAATCAATTTACAGAATAAAAATTTGTTTATGTTTATAGAAGGAAAATAATTACAGAGAGGAGAAAAGAAGATTGAGGAAAGATTTGGTGAACAAAATTTAAAAATAAAAGGCAAATATAGAGGGGAAGGAACCCATTAAATTTTGTTTAGTAACAATATATTCCCTACAACCACAGTGAGAATGGGAAATAAGATATTTAGTGAAAATAACATTATATATATACAACATTTGAGGACTTCTAACCATGGACTAATGTAAATTAGAGAAATAATTATATAGAGTTCAAACTTCAAACTGATGTCATGACTCACATAGGTTAACTTAGATTTTAAAGGACAGAATCAAACTTTCATTAAGGATAACTTCGGGACATCAACCTAAGCTAATCAGGTAAGTGACCTTACTATTGGCATGATTATATTTGATGTTGACACGTGTCCATGGTTCTGCACGTGTCATGTATACTCATATGTGTGAATTATTTTTGAATCAATAGGCTTATGATATGTTATAATATGTGTATTGTATGATAATACTTACGGTACGATGTGTTCAATGATATGTTTGAGATAGGACACGAGAAGGATGCACTAAACGTAATGTAACGATAGGAGTAAGACATGTTCATGAAATGTTAAGGTTAGGTTACGTATCAAAGTGCTATGGTATGAGAGATTGATAAAAATGATATGGTTACGATCGATTGATAAAAGTATACGATTAGTTTATGGGTAGAAAGAGACAGGATTATGATAGATTGATAGAACGATAGCATTAGGATGTGTTCCTGTAACGTAATGACTAAGGTATGTTCAGGTAACGATATGATGGTGATATGTCTAAGGACGTTAAGGTAACGATATGATTGTGATATGTCTAAGGACGTTAAGGCTATGATAAGTTATGGAAGGATATGACCATGAAGTGTTTACGATATGATATGATTATGATACGACATGTGAAGAACGAATATATATATATAGTGATATGATATGAAAATGATATGAAATATGTTATGGTACGAGACATGTGATCAATTAACAAGTTTATGATATGATATATTGTGATGTGATATGTTATGTTTAGATTATTTTATGTGACCGTTGAGGTAATTGTTGTATGAATCGCACGTTATGAAATGATATGTTAAAAGTATGGAGCGTTATGTTATGTCTCCTAAATTGTATGTATACATCATGTTATGAATGACATGATATCATGATAAGTGACATGAAATACAACCCATTAGATTTATGCATGATATGAGAACTCCAAAATGAGAAATAATATGATATGAATGTAAAACGATAGAGGGGTTATATTTAATAGTGTCGAAAATGGAAAAATATTGGGACCTCATGCATTATGTGTGCTCATGCATTGGGGGATACCCCTATTCCATCACGATGGTACGGATGTGTACACTAATGGGCAGGGGTACGATCATTATATTTTACATAATGCTGCCGTGACGGTTATTAGTTCTAACGTGTGTCTGGCCTAAGGAGCTCCCGGAGTATGCTCGCCCGACAAGGAAAGTGGCTCAGCAGTGTGCGAACTGACTAGTGAGTCCTACTCGCACGTATGGGCTGTGTGTAGGATATATGGTTCCCATCCAAATTACCCGACAGTACCATAGGAAAATAGATTGAAAGGATAGGTCCAATCATTGCATTTACATGATCTTGCATTTAACCCCAATAGTGGGGTCACTTACTAAGTATTTCTTTCAATACTCAAATACTCAAGTCATGTGCTACTGTATTTTTCAGGTTAAGGCAAGACATTCTTGTACCGCTGACGACGACATCGCAACTCGAGACCATGGCACATGCATAGGGTAGTGGTATTTATTTTCTTAGACTTGGGCTAGAATCGGATGTTTTTAATTTAAACATTTATTTATTTTATTTAGCCTTTTGTTGTATCGTTTTAAAGGTGTTTTCAAAACATGTAAGTCCATGACTTTGTTTTAAGATAAAAGTTACGTTCTATGGAATTTAAATGAAGTCTTTCTGCATTCGATATTCATGACATGCATACAGTAGCAAGCTTAAATTAAATAGAAAATTTTGAGTCGTTACAGTAATTGTTACAAATTATTTGATCCAAATATTTTATGTGGTGACATATGAGTGGGGTATCAAATACAATAAGTTTGTAAATTCGTTAATTGAGAAGATTAGTATTTGACAAGAAAATCAGTTGGGACTTGATCTTAAAATTTTGAGTGAGTTATGAATTCTTCCCTATAGGTTTGACCTTTGATTTGAATGGATTAAAATTACTTTTGCAACCGATTCAATATGCCTACCCGTGTGGGAATTGACAAAATAGATAGCTTAGAACATAATTTCACGAGATAGAATTTACTCCTATAAAATATATGGTAGGTAGATTTTGAGACTTGAAGAATGGGTCATCACCCTCTCAAAGACCAAATATGGACTTGATTTATGATTGGTTCATAAACAAATTGTTATTAAAGAATGAGGGGTAGTAAAGCAGAAAAATATAATTAGTGGGGTAAAACAGATTTCTAACCCAGTTGTAATTACGAACCGCTCATGAAAGATTGATTTGCTTGTAATAATTATATCAATGAACTTTGTATTAATTATAGAGTTTAATTTATTAACTTTGTATTATCGAAGCTTATAATATCACGACCGATTTTCACCTGTAGTTGCTACTAACTCAAAGCTTGAAAACTTAAATGACAAAGTAGGCTAAAAAAAATTTATGTTTAAAACAAAACATAAATATATTTTATTTACATTGAATGCATTGGGATGGGTAAGTTAAACAACTTAAAACAATAAAATAGTTGAAAAATGTGTGACTTTGTAGTGCACTTGCTCCATATTTGCTTCCTTCCTCCACAAACTCCTACATGTCACCTGTAGAATATGAATATTACATTAATAATTTTGGATGGTTTACCTAATGGATAATATTAAATTGCAAATGAAATAATTAAAATTATTATTAAATATTAAATCTAGACAATTCTACGGGACCTAAAATCTACTATGATACTAATCTATCATGACTCAATTTTTGAGCTATTTTAAGCACGAATCACGATGTTGGTTGATGCATAAAGGATAAAAATATGAAAAAATCTTTTGCTTTTAAAAACAAAAAAGACTAAAAAAAAAAAAAGCATATAACATACACACATATTTATATTACAAAATATAACTTTAAGTTTAACATTTTTTTTTTTTTTAAAAGTTTACAAAATATGGGGTCGAGACAAAAGACACCAAAAAACTGGTAAAGACTCTCGAACCTAGGTTGTCTTTATGATCGCCTGCGCTAGATTGCTCCCATCTTTAACAATCGTCAAGTCATTAACTAAAAAAATTAGTAAAGAACTAGAGTGAATATAAAATATTCATTGAGAAGCCTGCTTGTAAACTCTTGATCTTGTCTATAGATAAAGCTAGTGTAAAACGCTTTAAACATTACCATAAGACATAATATTATTGATTTTGTTTGAGGAGGGTCTTAGTTATGAGTTTTTGAGACTTAAGTATTGAATCCTTGATCAATTTGTTGCTAAGTCATGGTTTATGTATATATGTTGTCCCTCGCCCTAGGACGAGTTTGAGGAATCCTAATTAGCGGTCACTTCCTTTTCCACACAAAATACATAGCACTCCTCCAAAGAATACCTAGATCACATGGTTGGTAAATGTGTTGAACCAAAGAAAAATTTATATGAAAACATGTTAGAACCATAACCTAAGAGGTAGCACTTTACATTCTTAGCATCAACTTTGTTTCAATTCTCCGAAAACAAAAAAATGTCTTTGTCAACCCATAATGAATCCTCATACTTCTTACTCAATCTTTCAATATGTTGTTTATCCTTTTAGAAATACTTTTTTGTCTTTTCTTATCGAGAACTGTCTTTATTAATATGCTTCTCTAAGTTACAAGAATGCTTTGAATTTTAATTTATTATATTCTCCTACATTATCAAACGTCAAGTATTTGATCTTCAAATTAGTTTGATTTTCAATTTTAGCTCTCAATCTCTTGAAGGTAACAAATACATCTATCTTGTGTTTCATGAAATAAACAAATACCTTCGTACTGAAATCCTCAATAAAGAGAACTTAGAACTTGGATTCATCAAGTTATGAAACTGAAGATAGTCTCCAAACACCTGTATGAACAAATTTCAATTGATCTTTCTTTGATTCTCTATCAACCTTTGTGAAGCTAACTCGTTCTGTTTGCCTATATCATAGCTCTGACAAAGACCCATATCAACAAATTGCATACGCTTTAAAGCTGTTTTTGCAACCAGCATCTTCATTTCTTTAATACTATATGTCAAAGTCTATTGTGACATGAACTTGAACTAGAAGCACTCTAAGCAACAAGAGACATGTTTATACAACCTGTAATGGTATATAAAGTTCTAGATTTTGTGCCACGTGCTACCACCATAACATCCTTCACTATCTTCCACAAACTATTTCAAAACTCCATTGTATAACCTTTGTTGTCCAGCTGACCGACCAATAGCAGATTCTTATTGAGACTAGAAATATGTCTAGCATCTTTCAATGTTCACTGATTTTCGGCAGAAGTTTGTATGCATACATCAATTTCTCCTTCAATCTTCAAAGTCTTATTGTCAGCCAGATGCACTTTCCCAAAAATTCAAGAATTTAAATTTCTAAATAGTTTCTTGTATGGAGACGAATAAAAAGATGTACTCGAATAAATAATCTAGGATTCAAGGCTATCCACGCTAAGACATAATCATTATCATATATGGATTTATGATTCTGTTTTTTTTTTTTTTTTTTTTTTTTTGCAATGGGATTGAAATTGCTTTTTTTTTTTTTCTCTCCAATTCCAATGAAATTGCCTTTTTTTTTTTCTCTCTCCAGATAGGTTGCATTTGATCTATTTGAATTTTTTTTTTTTTATTTTGATGGGTCATGTTTGTTTGGCTCGTTCATTTATTTTCTTCTCCTCTGGTCAATGCTAAGATCACCGCTCGATGATTCTCCAATTTCTCATTTGTAAATATTATGGTTGAGATTTGCATCTTAGATTTCATCAAACTTTAGTTTCTCAGATCCCTAAGAACTACTGATCGCATTAATAACAGTATCTCAAAACTCGAGTAAAGATGACATCAACATTAATACTTTAATTTCATCTTCGAAATTGATTTCCACATAACTCAATTGACTCATAATCATAACACCCCACCGATATACAAACCTCCTTACATTTTTTTTTTTACTTTTTGAATTTCTAAAATTTTTATAAAGGCCTTAAACTTAAAATTATAAGCCCATGTAAAAGAGAAAAGTGCTGAAATAATTTCAAAACTTAGAAAAAAAAAAATACAAAGGAAAAAATTGGTCAAAGCCAACATCCATCAATCACCTGCATAAGGGGTAAAAAAATTTTTTTTTTTACTACTATATAGGGCTTTCTTTTATTTGTTTTGCACAATCAAGATATTGTTTATGAAGTTTTCTATGTTTGAAATAAATTTGGTTACATTATTTTCTGATTTTGTGGGTACCCTTCAAAAATTATTTATTTCTTTGAAAGGTATGAGTTCGCAACTTACATGATTTCATTTTTCTACTTTGGCTTCGTGCATTTGGAACTGAATCAAAGGCTTTAGGCATATTGTTATAATAAACATTTTTTTACACAAAAAAAATAAAAGAGTGATTGTGTAGGTTAATATTTTGAAAACATTAAAGAACTACCCAACACGTATAATTGGGTCAAGGAGAATCGACCTACTATCTTTTCACCAATAGGAGTGAAAGGCAATGCTACTATGTGAAACCAGTTTCATGTCGTTTATTCAACAATAAGGATGTTTGCATGCATTTGGAAATGAATCCAAATGAAAAAAAAATTAAAGAAAATGGAAAAGAATGGTTGTTCGAAAGGCTATGCTACTCTGTAAAATTAGCCATATGACGCTTCCTTCAACTTTAAGGACAGTAAACCAAGGGTTCCTTCACCCAAGACCCATGGGCCAACTCCCAACCTGGAAAGGATAATCTAGAGAATCATTTCAAGAACCCCAATGGATGGGTTACAAACACATTACCAAGCTTGACCATAGGTAGTGTCGCTGGCAAACTTATAAAGACTACATGAAATAAATAAATCCTCATGAGAGAATAAATTTCAAATCATTTGAACAACGTAAAATTAACATGACACTAATACTAAGGTCTAAAGCATAAAACACGTGAATAAATTTCAAATCATTTGGACTAGCAACTACAAATGATAGATCCATTATAAGGGCATTTGGTCTAGTGGTATGATTCTCGCTTCGGGTGTGAGAGGTCTCGAGTTCAATTCTCGAAATGCCCCGATAACTATATTTGATTGAAGCATTCAAGATATTATGTTGGTTTTAATGAAAGAGATAATAATATTAAAACACTCGAGAATGATTTCTCGAAATTAAAAACTCACACTAAAACACGTTCCTCCAAACCAATTCCTATAGCTTGATGAGAAAAGGATATGGAAGAGGTTCCATGAAGAAACCAGGCGAGGAAAATGATTTTGGACGAACTTTGGTGGTGAATATCTTAGGCTAAGATACACGAAAAGGTATGAAACTAATCCCAAACTCTTTCGTGTAATATCATCTTTAAGTTTCATGAAGAAATCGAGGGGAGAAACAGCAAGATCGGAGCTGTGGAAGGCCACTTTCAGACGGCGGCGCAAAGGACGCCCGCGTCTTCTTCCTGTCGAGAAGAAGATGACGTGGCCCAAAATTTGACCTCCTCTCGGTGTTTCTCAATTTTAACTCCCTTTCGGATCGGTTCTCATGACAAACTTTATTGTTCCAGAAACTATTCACAATAAGGAGGCTGTGGAAGGAAAGTTGAAGTAATTCGGGTACCAGAAGCTCAAGAATGGAGGTCCCGAACGTCGACGATGAGGGAAGTAGCCACCTTGGACTTTTCTTAAGAAATACTTGTAGGAATCACTTGGATTTTTATATGAACTTTAAACCAAGTATGAAACAAGGGTATATGAAAGAAAAATCCAATGAACCATGAGTTAAGGATCTAAACCGACCAAATTGCTCGGAATTTAAGGAACGTTAAGATAACCCACTAAATGAGCTCTGATGCCTATGAAATCTTAATGATGAGCATAATATATCATATTAAGATTATGTATATAATTTGGTGGTTATTAAATAAGGATAAGTAGGTAAACCAAGAAACGGGAAAAAATTACCATAATGCCCCCAAGGATATCTACCTACGGTTCGTGAACAAGATGACCTCGAAATACTATGAAACTCTACAATAGATCTTATTTTATGATGCTTGATGAGGTGGTGAAGTTTGAAAGCCTTGGAACTCGTTAAGTAGCGAAACCAAGAATTAGGGATAAAATGACCATAATGCCCCTAAGGAAGACTACCCATGGGTTAAGCCCTAAATGACCTCCCAACATTATGAAATGTTGTATGAATCCTTATCTCAAGATGTTGTATAAGGTAATGAAGTTTGGTAGTCATTGGGAAACGTTTGATAGCGAAACCAAGATATGGGGAAAAAAAAAAACGTACATCACGATCCACATGACTTTACCTCCTAGGATGACTAACGAGGTACCCATGAAATAAGAGATTCTCCACAGGTACCCTTGGTTGCTAATAAGATTCTAAGTGCATAAGGTCACGTTGGGTTATTCCTAAGAAGAATTTTAAGTTCCAAGCTTGACCCAAGACTTTATGCATAAACCTAGGATCCCCAAAAATACAAGGAAACACCTAGGTTAATGCATATGGTATGCTTAACAAGTTGCTAGGATCCATGCCCGAAGTAACCGTTATCTCCCATCACGAAGTGTACCACGAGATCCCTATTCCTCTTTAGGTGAGATGCCCTGCTATATGTACCATGAGCAGGTTGTCATGATGGACTTATTATTTTCCTCACCTAAATGAGATGCCCTACAACACGATATGCCAGCAGGATGCCACGTTTATGATAATGTCACCAATGCACTCATGGGGAGAAAACTAAGGGTTACTTTAGAAAAGTTTCAGGACCAAAACACGATGTATGACATGACAACCTCTAAGGGTTAGTTCCTGAAAACGAAACAAGAAGTCATATCCTAACTCAAGGTCTAAATATGCTCCAAATCACCAACCATGTCCTATAAGGCCTATTTTATATAACACGAGGATAAGCTCAAGATTTCAAGTTTGTTGGAGCAAGTTTTCGAACATAAGCCAAGATGGAACTTAAGGAGAGGCCTAAAGAAAACATGTCAAGATTCAAGGCTTTTCTAGAACCCTCTAAAGAACTTCGTAGGAATCTATGACCTTCTAGAACAACTCACGCTGAGATGGGTTCATATGATTACGAATGCATGTTACAAGGTATGCTTCAAGAAAATAAGAACCTTAGAAACTTACAAGATTAAGAGCCAAGAACATTACAAAACAAGCTTTACAACTACCAAGATAAGAAGAATGCTAGGTACCACTCAAAGATGAGGACCAAAGTCTTTAGACATGAAAAATCAAGAATGCTAGGTAATACTCTAAGCATGTCTAATTGTGGCCCATAACTCCCACCACGCAGTGCTTTCTAAGGAGGCCTTTTTCCTCTTCTAGGTGGGATGTCCTGCACCGTGTTTCCTTTGCAGGATGTCATGTTTGGCCTGATTCCCCTCACCTTGATGAGATGCCCTTCGTCATGTTATGATTTGCAGGATGTTATGTTCATGTATGCACCGATCACGCGACCTATATGGTCTATGTCAGATCACGCGACCTTTATGATCTATGCCATATTCATGCATGCATCGATTACGTGACCTTTATGGTCTATGCCATGTTCATGCATCCATTGATCACGTGACCCTTTATGGTCTATCATGGGGAGTAACCTATGGCCACGATGGAGAAAGAAGAGAGTAAGTTACCCTAGCCATGAATTAAGAACTCCTAAGACCTCCCACCGTACATCATGTTTATGACTTAGACTACGCTGCTTGGAACGTATGAAGCCTTGAGCGTAGGTCTTAAGACTGTGTCACTTGGAACGCATGAAGCCTCGAACACAGGATGACAAGTTTATGTATAGTACCATCAGTCCTAAGGGGAGTGTCTTGGAGAACAAATTAAGAAACATAACAAAATCTTACAACAAGAACAAGAACAAAAACAAGAACATGAAAGGAAAAAGTGTGGTACCCTAGCATATCAAGGACATGATTAAGAGCCTACAAGTAGGTTGCTTACTAAGTCTTTGTACTCATTCCTTATTCTCCATTTTTTCAGGAAATAAGGAGTTGGTCGAGGTCGGGAGCGGATTCTGGAGCAGGTGCCATAGACAAACCTCAACCTGTCGTCCTTCAACCCTTTTGTGTCGTTCCTTAACTTGTGTTTTAGCTAATTTGTTGTGTTTTAAAATACTTTGTATAAACTTTATTTTTATATAATTTAAAATTAATGTTTTAAATTTTTTTGTTTTTTGTGAAAAATTTACCCGTCTTTTTAAAGTCATCGAGTCTGCCCGGTCCTTATAGTGAAGCTAAGGGAGACATCACAAATATGACCATCCTGAAAACGTTAGAGTCGAGTTAATGGAGAAGGATTTGTGAAGCTAGAAGAGTCATCTCACCATACTGAAAACTTCAGGATACTAGCAAGAGAGTCCATCACAAATGTGGTCATACATCAAGGGAGAATGAGTGTTAACCTATATAGTCATCCCTTAGAGGATTCGTGAAGCTAAGGGAGCCATTACAAATGTAACCATACTGAAAACATAAGGATGCTAGCAAGAGAGTCCATCACAAATTTGGCCATACTGAAAATTTCAGGATGATAGCAAGAGAGACGAGCTATTTCAAGGAGAATGAAAACTTCAGGAGGATGCTAGAAAGAGAGTCGAGCTTGCTAAGGAGAATTAATGTTAACCTATATAGTTATCCCTTGAAGGATTCGTGAAGCTAAGGGCGCCATCACAAGTGTAGCCATACTGAAAACTTCAGGATACTGGCAAGAGAGTCAATCCCAAATGTAGTCATACTGAAAACTTCAGGCTGTTAACAAGAGAGTTGAGCTAAGTAAACCATTACAAATGTTGCAATACTTAAAACTTCAAGATGATAGCAAGTGAGTCGAGTTAAGGGAGGATATATGTTAACCTATATACTCATCCCTTGAAGGATTCGTGGGAGCAAAAAAAAATTATGACAAGAGAAAGTTAAGGAAATAAATTATGAAGCCAAGTCACATAAGCAATGGTAAAAGAAATGACAACAATTTTAGAAGTGTTGGAGAATACGGTGAAAGTGAGGAATGTGTATTTTTCTTGTAGGGCTTGGTTTTAAGTGTAGGGTAGGGGGGGGGGGGGGGGGGGGATAAGTTGCGTTAGAAATATAAGAAATGTGTGATTTGTATAATATTTTGATAAATTAAAATTTTCAAGTATGACATGCAAATTATAATCCAAATCAGCAAGTCACGTGGGTCATTGACTACCCAATTAGAAACTTTCTAGGTGGACGACTTATTCCATTTCAACCCTAAATGAGAAGAAATGAACCATATAAGAGGGAAAGAGTTTCCTAAAAAGAGTCACAAAAGGAGAATAAAAAACCCCACACAGCAGAGGGTTTGACTGCGGTAAAAACTAGAGAGAAGGATGAAGAAGAACCATAATTCAACCGTTGATAGCAGAAGAAAAATAAGACCAAGAAGGATAGATCAAGGCAAGAAGGTAGAAGAGAGAGCTAAAAGAAGGGGAAATGGAAAAAAAAAAAAACATAACAGAGGGTTCTGCTGATGAAAAAACAATAGAGAAGGATGAAGAAGAATCATAATTCAGCCGCTGTTGACAGTAGAAGGAAAAGAAAATCAAGAAGGATAGATTAAGGCAATAAGGTGGACGAGAGAACTAAAAAGAGGGGAAACTTCCATTGAAGGACAGCAACAAATCTTGATAACTCTATCATCCTTTACTCTCTTTTCATATTTTATTAATTTTCATGATTAAAGTTTTGATTCCTCTAGTTAAATCATTTTGTTTGGATAACTAAACCTTATAGGCAGGAGAATTTTATACGGTTTAAGCATGTTGACGGTGTGATTTTAGTTTATTAAAGAGATGTTATTGGTGATTTATTTGTTTGTTTAGTTTGCCACTTTATATACATAGTTGTTGTCTTAGCCGAACCTTTTCATTATTGCTGATTTTCTCATTGCTCTCGATTTTTTGATAGCAGTTACCACTTTGCATAAATTTTACTTAAATAGTTTAACTACATCAATATCAATTAAATGTTACCAAAAACTCATTTAATTTTTGGCAACCAGAGTAACAAAAAAAAAAAAAAACTCTATGGAATCGATAATTTAGTTATTACTTACTACTTCGTATAGTGTATGCTTGCACTTATTCTTCTGAATTTTAAACCATTTTACTACAAACCTTCACAAGTGATCAGGGTGCGGTTCAATTAAACAAGCTGAAGGTCCAGGAGTCTAAGCCCTTCTATGGGCTGAGACATTAAGGTTTTGGAGAATTTTATCCTTGATCTTGAATAGTACTTATGCAAAGTTGTGGTGAGATCTAAGTACATAGACATTCAAGATGGCCGATGTAGCATGAACACTTTGGAGAGTTTAAAACAAGAACTCCGCTCATAGTTCTTCTCAGAGAATATTGAGATAATAGTAAAAAAGAAGTTGAAGGGAAATAAGCCATACTAGGAATATATGAGACTATCTTAAGCAAATTTTTAGGCTTATGTTGGAAATCGTTACATGCTTGAGAACCATAAAGTCTTCAGTATTGTTAAGGGGCTGAAGTCATGGGTGAAGCCAAGCTTTATGAACAAAGGTTCAAGACCTTTCTACAGCCTATGCTATAGCAAAACGACTATTTGACTTTAGCAACAATCATTCCCAAGACAAAAGGTAGAACTAGGCTTTCATAAGTGGGGGTAATATAAACTATCGACCCAACTTCTTCAAAGGTGGGGGCAGACGACATATTTGAAGGTAGAGGAGGGGAAAGTGAGTCTTTCTAACAAAGTGGTATAACTCAATGGCAGAGTTCTCACAGCTAGAATAGTCATAATCAAGGTTCCTTGTCTTGCTTCATATGCAAGGGGTCCCATCGAGAATCTGAATTCCCACAGAAGGCAGCAATGTATGCCTTCCAAGAAAAAATTGGAGCAAATATAGAAGATGGAAGGAATTGAAACACAATTACTTGAGAACGTTGAATACCCCCACTTGAGGGAACCATAGTACTTATCCACCCTCCATAAGAGAATTGAAGAGATAGAAGAACCAATAGAACACAATCTTGTGTATGTCGAGGCCTAGGTTAACCACAGAACATCCATGAACACTTTGGACCCACCCACAACTCCATGATAGAGATAAAAGTGAAACCTTAGTAGATTTTTTCAAAACTTTGCACAGAGAAGTGATGGAGAGAATTGAGAAACAAAATTTCAAAATTGTTTCAAGTATTAAAAAAGAAAGGAATGAGCTCATTTTTCAACTCGGTGACTGGATTTGGATAAAAAATTTCAAGGAGTGATTCTCATCTCAAAGGAAGACAAAGTTACATCCAAGAGGGGATGACCTTTACCAAGTTCGGGAAAGAATTAATAACAATGCCTATAAAATTGATCTTTTAGGAGAATTTTCAGTAGTATAATATATCAAACTGATAGTGTTTTTAAACATTTGAGTTCATCAATGTACAAATTTTATCATAGTAAGGCCAATAAGGGGAATTCACAAATTGTTGGACAACAAAGTTGACACCAAGAAATTAATAAAGAGATATGAAAACTTGATCCGAGAAAAGCCTAAGTTTGAAAAAATCTTGGTGGCTAAGGACTGTGTAGTATTATGAAAGCTAGTTAGATTGAGTCTTGAAAGACTTGTTGTCGACATCTTCTTTACTTTTGTACACAACTTGTGTGACTCAAGTGAAACTATCAAATTAGAACTTACCCTTAGGGAATAATTTCAATTTTTTTTTTCTACTTCGGTAGTAATTACCGCTACCCCTATATAAAAATATATGAGAATAATCAAACTTTGCAGCAGTCTAGATGTAAAAGATATAATAATAATTCTTGCGTATGGATTTCATTAACATCTCATTTCTTTAATGATTAATGCTCCATAAGTACTATTGATTATACTAACAATTTCTATGAATATCAAATAAAATAAATGAAATAATGATAATACACTCAACGAACAACTAAATACAAAGCAGAGAACAAGAACATTTGGTCTAGTGGTATGATTCTGGCTATGGGTGCGAGAGGTCTTGAGTTCAATTCTCAAAAATCCCCCTTCTATAGAATTTCTTCTTATACAAATATGTGCCTCATTTAGGGGTGTACATTTATACAAATAGTACATTCAACTGAGGCAGTTTGATTTTGGGTTCATGGTACAAAAACCCTTTTTTTAAAAAATATATGTTATACTAAGAAGTTATACTTTGTTTAACCTCCCAAACATTCACCGAAGGTATTCAAACTTGAGGGAAAAAACCATATCGAGTGGGAGCTAGAAATGATAGGTGGTCAAGAAAGAGCATTTGGTCTAGTGGTATGATTCTCGCTTAGGGTGCGAGAGGCCCCAAGTTCAATTCTTGGAATGCCCCAATGTTTTTAATCTTTGTTTATTTAAGAGTCTCATACTATAACGAACTTCTCTTTCCTATTGAAAAAAAATGGGGGAGATAGAGAGGATAGCTACCACATTAGACACATAATTCTCTTATTATTGATTAACATGATAATAGTAAACTTGCAAAAGTGATTTGTCATATGATTATCATTTTTAGCACAATCAAATGCTAACCACCATGAAAATGATTCTAATTCAAATAATAGATACATTATAAGGGCATTTGATCGAGTGATATAATTCTCGCTTTGGGTGCGAGAGGTCGCGAGTTCAATTCTCGAAATGACTCCACAACTATATCAAATTTTGAAGCATGCAAAATATTAGGTTTTCAAATGGTCATTAGATTCTCTTGAAAAGGGCTTCCAAGTTGAAAAGGGGGGCACATATTCCGCCAAGTGTGGGTTTGCCCTCTTTAAAGAAGTGTCAAGAGCTCAAACTCTCAGGAAAGGGGCACATATTCCGCCAAAGTGGGTGAACGACGACCTCAAAGAAGTGTCACAGAGCAAGAAAAGGTAGGGACGCAACTGCCTTTAAAAAAGTGTTGTAGAGCAAGAAAAGGCTGAACCCTGAACAGATACCTGCAAAATTATGTTGCACTAAAAATCTGAAAGTTGAAAATCTCCATGTTTACCTGCATTATGCACTAAAAATCTATCAGACTTTCTATCAAGTAGGGTACATTAAAGGAGTTGAAATCTCCATGTCCTCCATGCCTATCAGACCGAGTAGAACCTTCTAAGATTACCTCCCAAAGGATATAGATAGATTTCAATATTTAAGTCAAAGAAAAATTTCATCTCAAAGGCCTCTCACCTCGTGGTTCCCGAGGTAAATAAGCTAAAATTACAACTGCAAGACCTCAATATCTCACCTTGGGACTTTCTCTTATTCATGAAGAAAAATGATGAATCAATGCACTTGCGCATAGACGGCAAGGAGTTGAACAAAGTGACTATAAAGAACAAATGCCCCATTCTACGTAACGATGACCTATTTCACCCGGTACAAGAAGTCACAGAATTCTCCAAGATTGACTTGGGGTCAAGCTAGCCTCACGACGTTGAACAAAGTGACTATAAAGAACAAATGCCCCATTCTACGTAACGATGACCTATTTCACCCGGTACAAAAAGTCACAGAATTCTCCAAGATTGACTTGGGGTCAAGCTAACCTCACGACGTTTGCCTTCAACTCTATGGGCGGTAAACCAAGGGTTCCATCCCGAAGACCGAAGACCCATGGCCTAACTCCCAACATGGAAAGGATAAGCTAGAAAATCATTCCAAGAACCCTAACGGATGGGTTACAAACTCACATTACCAAGCTCAACAATAGGATGTGTTGCCAGCAAACTTATAAAGACTACATGCAATTACAAATCTATCCAGGTAGGATTCTTTAATTTCTAGGTTTTAAAAATGTTAAATTATGAGTTATAAAAGCTAAGTTATGTTTTTGAAAACTAAAATTAAAAATAAAGTAGTTTTCCAAAACTTAATTTGTTGTAAAATTTTTGTAAAATTTTGCTTAAAATTCAAATGTTTTCTCGAAAACCATGAAGCTATTTGTAGAGAAATGGAAAGTAAACAAACCTAATTTAAAAAATAAATAAATAAATTCTACTGTGTGACGGATAATGTGAAATTAACATGACATTAATACTAAATTCTAAAGCATAAAACGCGTGCATACATTTTAAATCATTTGGCGGAGAAAAACACATGGACTAGCAACTAAAAATGATAGATCCATTATAAGGTCATTTGGTTGAGTGGTATGATTCTCGCTTCAGATGCGAGAGGTCTCGAGTTTGATTCTCGAAATGCCCCATAACTATATCAAATTGAAGCATTCAAGATATTATGTTTTCATATGTGTTCATCACCGATGGAAGTGTTTGAGTAAAAGATAACAGGGACATTACATACAAAAAAAAATATTCATAAAAAATATTATTCTTATTGTTCAAGTGAGTTGGATCACAAATGTAATATGGCATGAGTCAAGGGAGCCACAAAAGATGTGAGTAACCGACCGCCTTCGTAGAAGTATTCATAACCAACGGAAGTGTCTGAATCAAAGTTTATGGGGACGCGTACATATTGAAAATGTTCATAAAAGCATCACAAATGTGAGTAACCAGTGAATGACCGCCTTCGACGAAGTGTTCATCACAAAAGAATTATCCTTATTGTTAAGGTGATTTTAAGGGAGCCATCACAAATGTGACCGCCTTCAAAGAAGTGTTCATCACAAACGGAAGTTTCTAAATCAAAGGTAACGAGTATGTACATTACTGAAAATCATTGGCCTTAAGTTCTTATCATGAGTTATAAATACATGATTGTATATGGAGAACGTTTGTTCAAGGTTCTAAGTTCTTAAATTCTTAGTTTTTTTTTTCATAAGGACCTTGGTTCTAAGGTTTAACTTCTTCGATTCTAAATTCTATTCTAAAAAGCTTTGTTCTAAGGTCCTCAGTTTTTAAGTCTTAGTTCTCGATTTCTTGTTCTTATTTATTGGTACTTGGTTCTTGGTTCTTGGTACTTGTTCTTATTTCTTTTCCTTTAGACACTTTTAAGGGATACTTGTGCAGTTTTATTGTAGATGAATAATTCGATTCAGAACTATGTATGAGGTTTCATGTAAAGCTTGGTTCTAAGGTCCTGAGTTTTTAAGTCTTAGTTCTCGATTTCTTGTTCTTATTTATTGGTACTTGGTTCTCGTTTTGGTACTTGTTCTTATTTCTTTTCCTTTAGACACTGAAGGGATACTTGTGCAGTTTTATTGAGATGAATATGTAGAACTATGATGAGGTTTCATGTACTCCTCGCAACATAGTCTATGTTCCAGGTTTCATACGTCCCTTATGATATAGTTTGATGCCTTTGTTAAGGGCTTTCATGTCTTCCTTGTGACACAATCTACTTTCAAGAATCATAAAGAATTTTATGAGAATCTGTCAGAAAGAGGGTCAATTAAACAAAAATGTAAGAGTTGTCTTGTTTAGGGGTGATGCGGCCGGTTTAACTGAATCAGTCAATGCATAATCTTCTTCCTCCAATAGGGCAGGAAGATGCAGTATGCCTCCGTAGGTCTTAAAATGAGCTTCCACTGCCTTGTAGAGTAAGTTTTTTGCCTCAAATCTTTCATGGATTGTATATATGGAATTTTAAAGAAGTAATCCTCACAGACACTTGTGGACTGTAGCCTAGATATTTGTCGTCAAAGATGGCTGAAAATCATTTTCTTAGTTAGATCAAGCTCATACAAAATTTTATTGGATGGACGATAAAGATCATATCAAGCCCTCTATTCCTTCATTAATTCTCCTTCTCTCCATCCCCTCAAGCTAATTGATGCATTTTTTAAGGAAAAATTTATACGTTGGAATCCAATTTCCTACTCCAATCTCTCGAGTGTGAGGTATAATTTACGTAAAAATGAGTGTTTCATGGGCAGCACGATAGAGACCTTCTCATGCCTTGACATCTTCATGAAGAACATCCCTCTCATCTCTAGGAACTAAATTGGATTGCTCTTAACCAACGAAATAGTCTCGAGGGATGAGCTAAGAGTTACCTATACATGCTTAAAACATTCTTTTATTCCCCTAATTTTAGAACTCCAATGGTTTCGTAGTCTTCTAGTAAAATGATCCTTGAATACTCAAAAAAAATTTGGAAGAGATTTCGATGGATAAATTTTCATAGACATGAATTGAATTTCGAAAACACTTCTAAAACACTTTGTTAAAATTTAATTTTGTATAATTTTTATGTTTTATGTCAGTTGAGTCATGTTCTATAAATTAATATTAGAGATAAGAAGAGAGATCCTATCAAGAGTCAAATCAAAGTTCTTTATTGAATTTAAAGTTCTAGAGTAGTTTTATCTAGCTCGTTATGTAACGAGAAATTTTTAGAATCTGTTGAAATTCATATACATTAAACACATACTTGGAAACATATTAAAAGAAACAAAAGACTATTTTAAACTAAAATTGATGTAGGTGTCACTCAAATGAGAGAACTCTCAAAAAAATAATCATATGCCGCTTGGAGCGGCGAGCACACGGTATTCATTAGTAAAAGGCGAAAGAATAGTTCGCTGTGTGCTAACCGCATGGCTTCGTGAAAGTAAATAAATACGTTGATGGCCTTATATAGGCTTTGGACAGTTTCTTCCGCAACTTGTTTTCGATGTGGGACTTTTACCCACCAATGAGTATTAATTATTATCTTTTCCATTGTATCGCAAATATTTATCAGTTTATTTCTTCTCTTTTATAAGAGATTCAAAATTTGGTTTGTTAAGAACTATAAATTTCAAACTTTAATGAATTCTTCTCAATGTTGGATGATTTTGGGAATTCAACTCGTATGGGTGTGATGATTAAATATGGAGTGTTATGGTATTAAAAAGAGAGGTCGTGGCTTAAATGTTCAAAGGAAACTTTTTCTAAAGTTATTCTTTTTGCCAAAGTTCACTCAAATTTTATTCCTTAGTTCTTTCTAAATAAGTAAAGAAAATGAGTGGGTACGTTTCAACCAATTAAACTATAAGCCTCTACGGATCGCTCACTTCGAAAAGCTGATAGAAAGAGGAGGTCAGTCATTTCCAAATGCTTCTTTCGGAAAAGCACGGGAAAGACCTATGAAATCAATTGTACAAGTAAATAGAGTTGTAGATTCGTAAGAAAGGAGAGGAGCCATTTAAAACAAATAAACATTTTTTCTCATGTATTTGAAATTCATTAAGAATAAACATTTTACGTTAAAAGAGAAATATTCTTTTTTTTCTTAAACAAAAGTCTTATTAGATACTTTTAAATTTTCATATATTAGGGGCTAAACTTGTATGTCAACTTAATTCATAAAATTTATGATTTTTTTATTATCAAGAATTTAATTAAGTTAGTCGGTTCAATCTAGTAGACCCAAGAATTGAACCAAACAAACTAGTTAATAACATGAATTAGTGGAACCATACAACAATATATAAAAATTAACTATAAAAAAAATATATAAAATTATTATTTATTGTTCATGTCTCGAAATGCCTGTAGTCTCCAAGTGTTCCAATCAATACTGGAGGGTTACTTTTGCAACCACTCTAAAGACGCTCAAGATCACACCGAATAAAACAATTTAGAACTTTTAATTCAAGGACTTGGATTTGACATTTGGTAGGACCTCTCTTCTTTTCCGATGATTGCTTTAGTTTTAAAAGTTAATATTAATTTGTCGAACATGACTCAATTGACAAAAAACATGAAAACCATCCTAAAATCAATTTGATCAAGGGGTTCTATGGTGTAGTGATTAGCACTTTGAACTTTGAATCTAATGACTTGAGTTCAACTCTCGGTCGGACTTTTAAGCAATCCAAAGAAAGTTTGACAAGTTTTAAAAGATCATTTCACTAGAAGTATTTTTTGGGTGTTCAAAGATCATTTCACTAGAGGACAATAAAACACATGAAGTTATGGAATGAGGGGAATCAAAGAATTTTTATTACGAGTGAGTTCTAAGAAAGATAGGTCCCTACCATGCTACCAAAGATACACCCATTTCTACGTAAATTAAGGAAATTGGATGCCCATATATAATTTTTATTACGAGTAAGTTCTAAGAAAGATAGGTCCCTACCATGCTACCAAAGATAAACCCATTTCTACGTAAATTAAGGAAATTGGATGCCCATATATAAATATTTCCTTCCAAAACTCATCCATTAGCTTGAGGTGAAGGAGAAGAATAGAGTTAATGAAGGAATAGGGGGCTTGATATGGTCTCCCCCATCCAATAAACTTGGAATGGGTTTTCTCTAGCCAAGAAAACGATTTTTCAGCCAACTTTGATGGCAAATATTTAGGGTTGGTCCACGATAGAACGTGAGGATTACTTCTTTATTGAAATTCCATATATAAGATCAATGAAGGAATTGGGGAAAAAACTCACTTCACAAGGCCGTGGAAGCTTCTATGGGGCCACAAAAGTCCCATCTTCCTCCCCTATTGGAGGAAGAAGATGATGACGTGGTCAATTCAATTAAACCGTGACACCCCTACACAAAAAATCTCACATTTTGGCCTAATTGAACCTATTCTTGACCGATTCTCATGAAAGCAGACTGGGTCAAAGGGAATACATGAAGCCCTTTACAAAGGTATTAGACTATATCGCAAGGGACACATGAAACCTCGAACATAGCTATGTTGTGAAGAACGCATGAAACTTCGAACATAGATATGAATCGAGTTATTCATCTACCATAGGTCCCCACAGGTTTCCCTGAAGAGTGTCTAAACGAAAAGAAATAAGAATAATTACCAAGAACCAAGAACTAAGTACGAAGAACAAAGAACAAGGAATCGAGAACAAAAATCCAAGAACTAAGAACTTAAGAATTCAGAACCTTAAAACTAAGGTCCTTATGAAAAAAATTAAGAAGGTAAGAACTTAGAACCTGTTCCAAAGTCCTCCATATAAAACCCGTACTTAGATCTCATGATAAGAACCTAAGGGCCACGGTTCTCAAGACAAGAACCAAGATATCATTAAGAAAAGAGTGTAGTACCCTAGCACCCACTATGAACATGGTTAAAAACTTACAACTAGGCTACTTACTGAGTTGTACTTACTCCATATTTTTAAGGTAACTAATAACTAGTCAAAGTTGAGAACTAATCAATAGGAATCCTAGAGGAACAACACCCATCAAAACTATTTTTAATGTTTCAAAATGATTTTTTTTTAATCATTCCCTTATTTTGTACTATAAACATATAAACTCAATATAATGTAAATATATATGTACATTATATTTTAAATCATTTTTTTTTATTTTGAGAATTTTTTACTGTGTTTTCAACCTCTTTTAAGTCGTGATCCGTGCTTCGGGAGCCCATAGAAATCGGGTCATGACTTCATAAAAAAATATTTTTTTAGTATGAATATAAATGTAAGTTGCATTCGTTTAAGGACAAAACTATTAGTACCAAAAATATTTATGAACATTCAAAACTAGTACCCTTAACATTTAAAAATAACGTTCTTAATATTAGTATACGATGAAAACAGTTGATCATACTTCATAAATCATCTCCCTTTTACGTTTCTTCTCACTTCTCTTCTTCAACCTATGCCCAACAATACTTTATCTCTTTGGTTTTTCCTTTCACTTTTTAAATACATGTAACAACAGAAAAAATAAAAATACAAATAAAATAAAAATTATAATAATAACAATAATAATAACTAAATAAATAAATTATAATAATAATTTAAAATAAATAAATAAAACAAAATCAGTTAAATAAGGAAAGAAAGAGTGAATCTTCGAATCTCCTATCAGATCTCAACCATCTTCTCCACTTACCACATCATATTTACAGGAGATGGTGTAAAATTTACTTGGAGAGAGATTTGCCATAAGTTATATTATCATATCTCTTCTTCTTTTAACCAATTATTTAGTTTTATTTAGCAGTTTACAAGATATGTCGGGATAATAACAGAAAAAAAAGAGTAAAATTTGAATGAATTGACATTTTAGAAAGATACATCCAGATAAATAGAAAAAAAAGAAAAGTAAAATTGATTAAATTGGCCAAAATTAACGGCTAAGCTAATTAAAAAAATTTAACAAATAGAGAAAGGAGATTAGGAACTGAAGTAAAAGAAAAATAAAATAAAGGGAACATCGACAAATATATAACAAATATATATAAATATTTAACAAATATATATAAACATTTTAAATTGTTTTTACATAAACAATATTATAACAAATATATATAAACATTTTAAATTGTGTTTACACAAATAATATTATAACAAATATATATAAACATTTAAGACTTTAATATTGCATGAAATCTAACCCAGTATAGAGAATTGAACTTGAAATTGATGTGTTCACATAGGTTGACTTGGATGCAAAGGACAAAATTTAATTTTCATTAATAACAAATTGGTGACACTAGCTTAAGCTAATTAGTAAGTGACTTTACTATCAACATGGTTATATTTGATGTGTGAATTATTTGTGAATCGTTATGCTTATGATATGTTATGATATGTGAAATACTTACGGTACGATGTATTCAATGATATGTCTGAGATAAGATACGAGAATGATGCACTAAACGTAATGTAACGATAGGAGTAAGATATGTTCATGAAACGTTAAGGTTAGGCTACGTATCGAAGTGTTATGGATATGAGAGATTTAATAAAACGATATGGTCACGATCGATTGATAAGATAATACAATTAGATTATGGGTAGAAAGGGTTAGGATTATGATTGATTGATAGAACGATAGCGGTAGGTTACGTTGCTGTAACGATATGACTAAGATACGTTCATGTAACGATACGACTGTGATACGTATAAGAACGTTAAGGCTATGATAAGTTAGGGAATGATATGACCACGAAGTGTTTATGATATTATATGATTATGATATGACATGTGAATGACGGATATATATATGTTGTCATATGATATGAAATATGTTATGTTACGAGATTTGTGATAAATTGACATGTTTATTATATGATATATTGTGATGCAATATGTTATGGTATGATATGTATATGATGAAATGTTATGTTAAAAGCATGAAACGTTATGTTATGTCTCCTAAATTTTGTGTATACAGCATGATATGAACGACATGAAATCACGATAAATGACATGAAATATAACCCTGTTAGAGTTATGTATGATATGAGAACTGAAAAATGAGAAATGATATGATATGGGGACTGAAAAATGAGAAATGATAGCGGGGTTATATTTAATAATGTTGAAAACAGAAAAATACTAGACCTCATGCATTATGTGTGCTCATGCATTGGGGGATACCCCTATTTTATCAAGATGGTACAGACGCGTACACCACTAGGCAGGTGAAGTATCATTATATTTTACATAATATTGCAGTGACGGCTACTAATTCTAATGCGTGTCCGACATAAGGAGCTATTAGAGCAGACTCGCCCGACAAGAAAAGGGGTCCAGCGGTGTGCGAACTGTCTGGTGAGCCCATACTCGCACGTATGGGCTGTGTGTAGAGTATATGGTACACATCCAAGCTCCATTAGGATAGTGTCGTAGGAAAAGAGACTGATGTGATAGGTCTCGTCATTGTATTCACATGTTCTTGCATTTAACCCCAATAGTGGGATCACTTACTGAGTATTTCTTAAAATACTCAAGCCACGTGCTACCTCTATTTCAGGTTAAGGCAAGACATTTCTATATCGCTGACGACGACATCGAAACTCGAGACCATGGCACATGCATAGAGTAGTCGTATTTATTTTCTTAGACTTAGGCTAGAATAGGATGTTTTTAATTCAAAAGTTTATTTGTTTTATTTAGTCTTTTGTTGTGTCGTTTCTAAAGGTGTTCTCAAAACACATAAGTCCATGACTGTGTTTTAAGATGAATGTGATGTTTTATGAAAGTTTAAAAGAAATATTTTCGCATTCAATGTTCATGATATGTATATTGTGGCGACCATAAATTATGTAGAAAATTTAGGGTCGTTACAATACCCTTATTTAATTCATAAATCTCTAAAAGGTCTCCCATTTTCTTTTGTTTTCTTTTTCTTAAATATCAAAAACATAAATAAAAAGGAAGAGCTCTCTCTCAAATGCTCTTTTTTAGGAGTAATTTCACATAATTTAACATTTTTAAAACCTATAACTTAAAGAATCCTAGGTTGATATATTTATAGTTTCATGTAGTCTTCATAAGTTTGATGGCGACACTGCCTATTGTCGAGCTTGGTAATATGAGTTTGTAACCCATCCGTTAGGGTTCTTTGAATGATTTTCTAGCTTATCGTTTCCATGTTGGGAGTTGGGCCATGGGTCTTGAGTAAAGGAACTCTTGGTTTACCGTCCTTGTCCTTAGAGTTGAAGGAAGTGTCATAAGGCTAATTTCACAGAGTTGCATTGCCTTTTGGATAACTATTCTTTTCCATTTTATTTCATTTTTGTTGAAAAAGTGCACGAAACTAATTTCCATAGTAGCATTGTTTGTCACTCCTATTGGTGGAAGGATAGTAAGTCGAATCTCTTTGACCAAATTATATCTATTGGGTAGTTCTAAGCTGGAAGATCATTTGTTTCCATTTTTTTTTATCATTTTTTAATGTTTTCAAAATATTAAGCTACACAATCATTATTTTTTTTTATTAAAAGTTGGAATTATAACTATCTACTTAAAGTTCTAGACTAACTTTGATTCATTTTTAAATGCACGCACACAAAGTGAAAAATGAAATCAGGTAAGTTGCAAACTCTACCAAACAAATACATGTTGGAAGTACCAATGAAAATCAAAAAATAATACAACTAAATTTATTTCAAACATGGAAAACTTCATAAACAATGTCTTAATTTTGCCGAACTAATAAAAGTAGGGCCTAATATAGTAGAGTAAATAAATAAAATTGTTAGGGTGTGGAAGTTGATCCATGGATGTTGACTTTGAGCCATTCTTTTCCTACGGTTTTTTTTATTTTTCTCAGTTTTAAAACTATCCCAAGCACTTTTCTCTGGTACAACCGTTTATAAGTTTACGTTTAAGGCCCTTATACAAACTTCAAAAGTTTAAAAATTTAAAGAGAAATGTAAAGAGATTTTTGTATCAGGTGTTATGATTATAAGTCAATTGAGTTATGTGGAAATCAATTTTGAAGATAAAATTAAAGTATTAATTTTGATGCCATATTTACTGAGTTTTGGGATATTGTTATTAATGCGATGAGTAGTTCTCCGGGATCTTAGAAACTAAAATTTGATTCTCCCGGATCTTAGAAACTAAAATTTGATTCTCCCGGATCTTAGAAACTAAAATTTGATGAAATCTAAGATGCAATTCTCAACGATAATATTCGCAAATGAGAAATTGGAGAATCATCAGTGGTGTTCTTAGCATTGACCGAACGGGAAGAAGTAAATGAAGGGCCCAAACAAACTTAGCCGATCAAAATCAACGATTTAAAAAAAAATCTCCAAATAGACCAAATGCAACCTATTTAAATTGCAGAGAAAAAGGGAAATTTCAATCGGATTGCACGAAACAAAAGATGAAACTTTATCACAAATCAAGAGATATAATGATCATGTAAATTTAGTAGAAGATATTAGGCACGCTCTAATTCTTTGTGTGGATAGCTCAGTTGAATCCAAGATTTTTTATTCAAGTACATATTTTTATTCGTCTTGAAACAAGAAAGTTTTTAAAAATTTAAATTCTTAAACTTTCGGGAAAGTGCACCTTGCTGACAACAAGACTTTGGAGATTGAAGGAGAAATGGATGTCTACATACAAACTTCTATCGAAAATTAGTGAACATTGAAAGATGTTAGACATATTTCTAATCTCAAATAAGAATCTTTTATCTGTCAGTCACTTGGACAACAAAGGTTATAAAGTGGAGTTTTGAAAGAGTTTGTGGAAGATAGTGAAGATTGTTATGGTGGTAGTACGTGGCACAAAATCTGGGCGTTACAACGAATGCAATTTGTTGATATGGGTCTTTGTGAGAGCTATGTTATAGGAAAAAAGAACAAGTTAGCTTCAAAAAGGTTGATAGAGAATCAAAGAAAGATCAAGTGGAATTGGTTCATACAGATGTTTGAGGACTATCTTCAGTTTCATCACTTGGTGAATCCATGTTCTATGTTCCCTCTAATTGATGATTTGAGTACCAAGGTACTTTTTTATTTCATGAAACACAAGTAAGATGTATTTTCCAACTTCAAGAAATGAAAAACTAAAGTTGAAAATCAAACTGTTTTGAAGATTAAATATGTGAGGTTTGACAACGTAGAAGGATATAATAAGTCAAAATTCAAAGCATTCTGTGTAACTGAGGGAATCATATTAATAAAGATTGTTCTCGATAGGAAAGACAAAATAGTATTTCTAAAAGAATAAACAAAACATTGAAAGATTGAGTAAAGAGTACGAGGATTCATTCTAGGTTGTGAAAGACATTTTTTGTTTTCGGAGAATTGAAACAAACTTTATGCTAAAGTTATAAATTTCTACTTAGGTTATGATTCTAACATGTTTTCATATAGATATTTCTTTGGATCATCACGTTTACCAACCATGTGATCCAGCAGGTATTCACAAGAGAGTGCTTCAGGATTAGAACTCATGTTATGTATTGTGGGTGGAAAAGGAAGTGAGCTAATGGGGATCCACTCTCCGAAAACTCGCCCTAGGGTGAGGGTCAACATAAGGACATAAACCATGACTTAGCAACAAACTGATCAAGGCTGAGGTACTTAGATCTCAAAACCTCATAACCAAGACCCTAATAATAGAATCAATAATGTTATGCCTTATGAACATGTTTAAAGTTATGTACACACTAGCTTTAGCTATGGATAACATCAAGAGTTTGCTTTAGCTATGGACAAGATCAAGAGTTTACAAGTAGACTACTTAATGAGTATTTTATATTTACTCTAGTCTTTTATTATTATTTTTAGTTAATGAATTGACATTTGCCAAGAATGGGAGAAATTTAGCACAAGCAGTCATAAGGACAACTTAGGTTCGAGAGTCTTTATCAGTTTTTGTGTCTTTTGTCCATACTCCATATTTTGTAAACCTTTTTTTTTTTATGTTAAACTTAAACTTATATTTTGAAATGTAAATATGTATGTATGTTATTTATTTTTTATTTTTTATTTTTTAGTTTTAGTTTTCTTTGTTTTTAAAGGCAAAAAAATTCCCATATTTTTATCCTTTCTGCATGAACCCACATAGCTCAAAATTCGGGCCATGATAGATTAGTATCGTAGTAGGTTTTAGGTCCCGTAGAATTGTCTAGATTTAATATGTAATAATAATTCTAATTATTTTATTTACAACTTAATATTATCCATTGTGTAAACCATCAAAGGTTATTAACGTAATCTTTAATAGTATGTACTTGAAATGTACAAGGATAATGTTCAAATAATAACTTAAAAGTTCTATAGCATATTGAAGATGTTGGCTGTCTTATCCGGTAACATTATTTATACAACTAACTTTGTAATTGTAATAGCCAAAAAAAAATAAAAAATAAAAAATAAAAAATAAATAAAAATAATTATAAAAAAATAAATACTTAAAAAAAAAATAATAAAATAAAAAGTAATAAAATTAAATTAAATTAAAAAAAATTACCCACCCCTCTCTCGACTAACCTCTCATCTCAACCCACCTCAGAATATCACATTTCGTTCAAAAAATAAATAGAACAAATGAAAAAGTAAAATGACACTTTCATCATCACCAACTCAGATATATGATACAAATTTGTAGAGAGATTTTGGTCTGTTATGAGATAAATCTTATCTCATAATTTCTTTTCCTTTATCAAATATTTTAGAAGATCAGATCTCATCTCCCCATATCCAATTAATTGATTTCTGCCAATTAATTGATTTTTGTTAGCATTCTAAAGGAAATAAGGTTAGAATCAATAAAATTTTGGTCTAAAGTTTTATAAATCTATAAATCAGTAGCCAAACAATCGATTAAAATTTGCCAATAATATTTGTTTACCTAATGAAAATAAATATAGAGGAGGAGTAATATCGGTTTACATAATGAAAATATGAAAATCCATTTACAGAATGAAAATCAGTTTATGTTTATAGAAGAAAAATAATTACAGAGAGGAGGAAAGAAGATTGAAGAAAGATTTGGTGAACAGAATTTAAAAATAAAACCACACGGGAAGGAACTCCATTAAATTTTGTTTAGTAACAATATATTCCCTACCACAACAGCAACAATATAAAATAAGATATTTAGTGAAAATAACATTATGTAAATACAACATTTCAAGACTTTAAGCAATGGACTAAGGTAAATTAGAGAAAAAATTTTATAGAGTTCAAACTTGAAACTTATGTCATGGCTCACATAGGTTGACTTGGATTTTAAAGGACAGAATCAAACTTTCATTAAGGATAACTTCTGGACATCAACCTAAGCTAATCAGGTAAGTGACCTTACTATTGACATGATTATATTTGATGTTGACACGTGTCCATGGTTCTGCACATGTCATGTATACTGATATGTGTGAATTATTTTTTAATCGATAGACTTATGATATGTTATAATATGTGAATTGTATGATAATACTTACGGTACGATGTGTTCAATGATATGTTTGAGATAGGACACGAGAAGGATGCACTAAACGTAATATAACGATAGGAGTAAGACATGTTCATGAAACGTTAAGGTTAGGTTACGTATCAAAGTGCTATGGTATGAGAGATTGATAAAAATGATATGGTTACGATCGATTGATAAAAGTATACGATTAGTTTATGGGTAGAAAGTGATAGGATTATGATAGATTGATAGAACGATAGCATTAGGATGCGTTCCTGTAAGGTAATGACTAAGGTACGTTCAGGTAACGATACGACTGTGATATGTCTAAGGACGTTAAGGCTATTATAAGTTAGGGAAGGATATGACCATGAAGTGTTTACGATATGATATGATTATGACCCGACATGTGAAGAACGAATATATATATATATATATAGTGATATGATATGAAAATGATATGAAATATGTTAAGGTACGAGACATGTGATCAATTAACATGTTTATGATATGATATATTGTGACGTGATATGTTATATTTAGATTATTTTGTGTGACCGTTGAGGTAATTGTTGTATGAATCGCACGTTATGAAATGATATGTTAAAAGCATGGAGCGTTATGTTATGTCTTCTAAATTGTATGTATACATCATGTTATGAATGACATGATATCATGATAAGTGACATGAAATATAACCCATTAGAATTATGCATGATATGAGAACTGCAAAATGAGAAATGATATGATATGAATGTAAAACGATAGAGGGGTTATATTTAATAATGTCGAAAATGGAAAAATATTGGGACCTCATGCATTATGTGTGCTCATGCATTGGGGGATACCCCTATTCCATCACGATGGTACGGACGCGTACACTAATGGGCAGCGGTACGATCATTATATTTTACATAATGCTGCCATGACGGTTATTAGTTCTAACGGGTGTCTGACCTAAGGAGCTCCTGGAGTATGCTCGCCCGACAAGAAAAGTGGCCCAGCAGTGTGCGAACTGACTGGTGAGTCCTACTCGCACGTATGGGCTGTGTGTAGGATATATGGTTCACATCCAAATTACCCGTTAGGACAGTACTGTATGAAAATAGATTGAAAGGATAGGTCCCATCATTACATTTACATGATCTTGCATTTAACCCAATAGTGGGGTCACTTATTGAGTATTTTTTTCAATACTCAAATACTCAAGTCATGTGCTACTGTATTTTTCCGGTTAAGGCAAGACATTCCGGTACTGCTGACGACGGCATCGCAACTCGAGACCATGGCACATACATAGGGTAGTGGTATTTATTTTCTTAGAATTGGGCTAGAATAGGATGTTTTTAATTTAAATGTTTATTTATTTTATTTAGCCTTTTGTTGTATCGTTTTAAAGGTGTTTTGGAAACACGTAAATCCATGTCTTTGTTTTAAGATAAAAGTTACGTTCTATGGAATTTAAATGAAGTCTTTCCGCATATGATATTCATGACATGTATATAGTAGCAACCTTAAATTAAGTAGAAAATTTTGGGTCGTTACAATAATTGTTACAAATTATTTGATCCAAATATTTTATGTGGTGACATATGAGTGGGGTATCAAATACAATAAGTTTGAATAAGACTAGACTACTAAATATTTTTTTCTTCTCTTTGTAAATTCGTTAATGGAGAAGATTAGTATTTCACAAGAAAATCAGTTGGGACTTGATCTTAAAATTTTGAGTGAGTTATGAATTCATCCCTATAGGTTTGACCTTTGATTTGAATGGATTAAAATTACTTTTGCAACCGATTCAATATGCCTACCAGTGTGGAAATTGACAAAATAGATAGCTTAGAACATAATTTCACGAAATAGAATGTCACGACCCGATTTTCGAGACTTCGAAAAATAGAATCGTGACTAAAAAGACGAAATCAAAAACAAATAAAAATTCAAAAGAAAATAAAATAGAAGGTAAAAATCCGGCAAAATTAAAAAAAAAGAAAAGGAAATCAAGGACACCAAAATTAAATATAAAATCAAAGTCAAATGCTACAAATATGAATTACAAATATAAAATGAAATACAAAAGACTCCAAATATGAAAACGGACAAAGAACTCTAAAAGACTGACAAGGGACTGACGCTCCGGAACGACACCCCTCTATGACAGTGCAGCTCTCGAACACCTCCCCGTATCGACTGATACTTGAAAAAAAAGGGATAAAGGGGTGAGTATAAAAATATACTCAGTAAGCAAACTACTTGTAGGCTCTTTCAGCATCCTTATCTTAGTAGGTATACACGGTCTTATCTCTGGGTTCTAGTGAGTGCGAATCACGCTACAACTCTCTTTCCTATATATTAGGAGGCTTGCCCCTCTTATGCGGGTGAGTATAAAAATATACTCAGTAAGCAAACTACTTGTAGGCTCTTTCCGCATCCTTATCTTAGTAGGTATACACGGTCTTATCTCTGGGTTCTAGTGAGTGCGAATCACGCTACAACTCTCTTTCCTATATATTAGGAGGCTTGCCCCTCTTATGCAGTGAAATGATTAGTGTTCTGAGGTGAGACGCGACCTCATAAGTAAATCTGAGGGGATCGTATGGCTGGATCTGAATACATAACTCTCTCTGAACATCATCCATGGAGGTTAGCTGACAACCCTCACACGGGACCATACATCCACTAAATTCGGGGTGCGACCCCCTGTGTGCCGGTCAGCTACTAAGTCATCCTAGTGGTTCCATGTCCCTCGCTCAGGGACGAGCTTTTACGGCCCAAGAGTCTTGTTCAGAAGACCCCTGAGCTATCACCACTAGGTCTGGGCACCTGTCACACTTCCCTATCCGGATCTGCCAGGCTGAACGATCTCCGTACCAGAGCTCTGTCTCGACCGTACGGTATCAGAGCAGAGAGAGAAGTGGCGGTTCTGATGACACTATCCACAATGCTCAATTCTAGCGGGCTACCTATAGTTACCGTTGTGACCTACTATTCTTTCTAGGGTGAAACTTGGTGGCTTAGACTTGGATTCATGCATCTCTAGGATTCTCGTGCAAGGTCTCACAAACCTAGCGGGTTTGGAATTCTGGGCTCTGGATCCGCTGGTAATCATTTTGCGGGTCTAAATGCACGGTATTCTAGAGGTCCCCCAATCTAGGGTCTCGTCTAGCCTATTTAGTCACAAGCATCCTAATCTAAGCTCATAATTTCTTCGTATTCAACAAGAAAGATAACACAAGCAATTATCATGAATAGGAGTTAACACGCAGAGGTTCATGCAATATTAACAAACATGCTCAACGGGAAGATAACGTCCATCTTCACTCGGAGCGCAGATTTCACAAGTTTTCCATCCTCCTCATGCATACATACATTATCAGAAAGATTACATAATAATTCATATGTAGAAGCCATAGATTTCCTTATTTATTTCATCTTCATGGTTTTCATACTAATATGCTAGGTTCGGTTAGCTAGGTTTATGAGTATGATAGCATGCATGCTTATTCCAAGCGTTTCCTACAAGTACTGCTCATGGGAATCCAAATGGCTACTTACTTGGTTGACGCGTGCCTTCCCAAGCTCAAGTTTTCTTGATAGAAAGAATTCCAAAAATTCTGGAATTTTCTTGATAGGTCATAATTCACATAAAAATAGGGTCAGAGTTGAAATCGGGGCAAAAAACAAGCAAACGGAGGCAAAACGAAAAAAAACGAGTACTCACGCGCCTACACGCGCCTGCACGCGCGACTGACGCGCTCTGAAGGGTGTATTACGTGTGCGTAACTACGCGCTCCATTCTGCGAAGTCGCGGGTTGAGACGGGTCAGTTCGGATAGGCCAGAGCGGTCTTGCCGCGGTTCGGTTCGCGTGGTTCCCGAGTCGCGTGCGGAGAACTAGTTCAGACTCGGGTTTACCCGAATCCGTGCCCTGACGCGTGTCGCCTAGCCTATGGGACACACCTCTCCACCCGCAGTTTGCCACGTGTCGATCACGGTTCCGCCTCGCTCCTCCGTACGCTGGCCGACGCTTCTCTCTCCTGCGTGTGTTTCAATTTTCAGATGTTAGCGTTTTTGCGTTTTCGATCTATTTTCTTCAGATTTTCTTATCTTTCAATCCGTAATTCATATCAATAAAGTTTCTTCACGAACATGGTAGATATCATATTCTACTTCCACAATATATTTTTTCTTTATTTTTTCCTTGAGCACAAGAAGGGTTAAGGCCGTCCAAAGAGACGAAAAAACTCACATTTTCTATTTTCGATCGGTTTACCCGAACTTTGACTAAACTCCGATTTTCGTTCAGGAACTTCAAGAAGCCTGTGTGAATCTTATTTTAGTTATGTACCTCAAAAACTCCCGATCTAACACTCAAGAAACTCCTCAAATCTAGATAAAATCGAAACAAGAAGTTCGAAACTTTACTTTGTCCATTCTCAAATTTTCTTGCCAGAATGAGTGAATCCACCACCCAAACTCCTTTTTCAGCACCGAGAGAAGTATTGCTTCGAAGTTTCTTGCCTTGGATTCGATCTCCAACGGCAGTTTGTCTTCTCTGCTCTTCCTCTCTCCCAAACCCTAACTTCTTCTCATTTCTCCTTTCTCTCTCTCTCTTTATTTTTTTATTTTTTTCTTTCTCTTTCTCTTTCTTCTTAGAGCCTGAACAACTAGACCCTTTAACTAAATGTAGGGGCAAAATGACCCTTTGTTGTTCTTTTTATTTTTTATTTATTTATCTTAAAATTCGGGTTTTACATTAACAAATTTCAAATGGATGGGACAAAATGTTTATTTGTTTCAAATGTCTCCTCTCCTTTCCTACGAATCTACAACTCTCTTTACTGGTGCAATGGATTCTATAGGCCTTTCCCATGCTCTTCCAAAAGAAGCATCTGAAAATGATTGGTCTCTTCTTTGCGTCTGCTCTTCCAGAAGTGAGTGAATTGCATGTAAAGATCCATATGAGCTTATAGTTTAATTGGTTGAAACGTACCGCTCATAACGATTATATTGTAGGTTTGAGTCCTAGCCATCTTTCAATCAATTATTCAGATAGATAGTTATTCAGTCGACTCCCTCCCCCACAATGTTCTCTGCGACACTAGATTCTCTTTATGACATTAAATTAAACTAAATCGAAATCTCAAAAGACATAAAGTAAAAGCAATAATTACATAAACAGACAAAATAAAGTAAACACTTTATTTCGCATAGTGGAGAAGCATGGTAAACATGTTGCATCTTCTTTTGAAGCATCTGGTCTGCAACTTTATTAAATGAGCTTTAATAATAAGATGATATGAGGCGTATGATGTGATATCTTATATGATTACTTGATGACATTAGATAATGATGTGATGATGTGATGTTGTGATATGTACATGATGTTGACATGATGATGATGATGATGCATAATAATAAGATGATGCATAATAATAAGATGATGCAAGACATATGATGATGTTTCATATTAAGATGATGTGCATGTATTAAATGTCATGATGCGTTATAACGATAAGTTTTCAAAGGTACAACCCTAGTTAATGTTAATGATGATGAATGTATGAAGGCCAATGCGTACATGTTACTTAGAGTAATGTGTGAACGGTGTATAGGGTTGTGTCATAAAGATGATTTAAGATGAACACTATAAGGACCTCATGCATTTTGTGTGTTCATATACGTTGGAATACTTCCCATTTATGATGATGAGTACGGATGCGTACACTATGATGATGATGATGGTCATTCCTCGTATGACACTGAGGGGTCTGCTAACCTCCGGACGTCGCTACAGACAGCTAGCTCGACTATAATGGGTCGAAGAGGGTGCGAACCGCCTAGGACCCACGTTCACACGTATGAGTCGTGCGTAGGGAAGTACTACACATCCATTTTTATCTGGACTGGAGGCCACCCCTATGATGACTTTTAATGAAAGGTCCCAGATCATGAGTTGCATGCGTTTGCATTCTCTAACCCCAACAGTGGGGCCACTCTATCATGATTGTTAAATAAAGTTTATTTATTTAATTTAGTATTTGGTTTGGTTGTTTTAAAAATGTTTTTGAACACATAAGTCATGACCGCGTTTTAAGAGGAAGTTTATATTTTAGGATGAAATTTTAAATGTTTAATTTTGAATATGAGTACAGATTATGATAAAGGTAGCGACCGTAGGTAAGTGATAATTTAAGGTCGTTATATAAATTCTCTAAAATTGTTTTCTCATTTTTTTCATCTTTCACATGATCGGGCACCAATTTTTACCAATGGACTTACCACGAAAGTCCTCCTATTGCCAGGACCATACTCGCAAATAGCCACAGCAAACACATGCTCTGCATGATTCTAAGACTGCAACATTGAGGAGACCACAGCTCTTTCATGGAACAATAGATTTGGATTTCTATTTTGCTTCTCATATTTTTACAAGACTTCTTTTTAATAAAAATAGTTTATCGCTTATTTAGTCTTTTGATGCATAGTTTAAGGATGATCTCGGTCCATTGGATCAAAATAATCAGCAACGTATTGATCATCTAATTGATTAAAGTGGCAGTGAAGCCATATGTTTTCTATTTCTCTTTCTACTTTGATAGTTTAATAAAAATTGTGGTCGATTGCCTTGGATGTTACAAATCTGGAGGTTATGAATCCAAGAATCGATCATTGAGGTCATATATTGTATCTTCCTCTTCCTTGATGGAAGGAGAAGATGTTGAACGGATTGAAGCGACCTCTTGGAGGAGCTTTTAAAAATCAATCAACTTCTCAAGATGTTTGAGCTAAAGCAGCATATAGCCTAGACACCATGGACTTTTTGTTCGAAAATACTCGTAGGAATCGCTTGAATTTTCATATGAACCCTAAAACAAGTATGAATTAAGGATGTATGAAAGAACTGTGAGTTAAGACCCTAAACCGATCAAATAGCTTGAGATTTCAATAACGTTAAAATAACCCATTAGATGAACTCCGCTGCCTATAAAATTTTAATGCTGAGAATATTATAGCATTTTGAGGTTATATATGAAATTTAGCGGTCATTGGATAAGGATAAGTAGGTAAACCAAGAAACGGTGTAAAATGACTATAATGCCCCTAAGGTAATTTACCTTCGGTTCATGACCTAGATAACCTTCAAATGCTATGAAAATCATCAGTAGATCTATTTTATGATTTTTGATGATGTGTTGAAGTTTTAAAACCATTGAAACTCGTTAAATAACAAAACCAAGTATTAGGTGTAAAATGACAACAATGCCCCTAAGGAAGATTACCTATATGGGTTAAGCCCTAAATGACATCCAATTATTTATGAAATATTGTATGAATCCTTATCGAAGGAGGTTGTATAAGGTAATGAAGTTTGGAAGTTATTGGAAAACGTTAGGAAGCGAAACCAAGATATGGGAGAAAATGCTCATCACGATCCACAAGACTTTACCTCCAAGGATAACTAAAGAGGTATCCATGAAATAAGAGATTCCCCACATGTACCCTTGGTCTCTAATAGATTCTATGTGCACAAGATCATGTTGGGTTACTCTTAAGAAGAACTTATAAGTTCCAAGCTTGACCCAAGACGTTATGCATAAACCTAGGATCACCAAGAATCCAAGAAAACACCTAGGTTAATGCAAATATTATCTCCCTTATCTCCCTTAACGAAGTGTACCACGAGGCCCCTATTCCTCTTTAGATGGGATGCTATGGTATATGTACCATGAGCAGGATGCCATGATAAACTTATTATTTCCCTCACCTAAATGAGATGCCCTACAGGAAGCCACGATTATGACAACGCCACCTATGCACTCATGGGGAGAAAATTAAGAGTTACTTCGGAAGAGTTTTCAGGGTTAAAATACGATGCATGATATGACAACCTCTAAGGTTTAGTTCCTAAAAATGAAAAAAGAAGTCATATCCTAGCTGAAGGTCTAGACATGCTCCAAATTACCAACTATTTTCTATTAGGTCTATTTTATATGACATGAGGATGAATTCATGATTTCAAGTTGAATGAAGAAAGTTTGGAAACTAAACCAAGATGAAACTTAAGATACGCCTAAAGGAAGCACCTCAAGATTCAAGACCCTTCTAGAACCCTCTAAGGAATCCATTATGAATCTATGACTTTCTAGAATAACTCATGCTAGTTATTATCGGTTTATATGATTACGAATGCAGGTTACACCTTATGCCTCAAGAAAATAAGAACCTTAGAAACATACAAGATTGAGAACAAAAAATAATACCAAACAAGCTCTAACTACCAAGGCTAGAAGAATGATAAGTACCACTCAAAGATAAGGGACTGAAGTCCGCAAACACGAAAATTCAAGAATGCTAGGTAATACTCTAAACATGTCCAATTATGGCCCATACCTCTCACCACGCAGTGCTTGAAGAGGCCTAAGTTTTCTCTTCTAGGTGGGATGCCCTGCACCATGTTTTCTTTGCAGGATGTCTTGTTTGGCCTTATTTCCCTCACCTAGATGAGATGCCCTACGTCATGTTATGGGTACCTAATGATTTGCAGGATGCCATGTTCATGTATGCACCGATCACGCGACCTATATGGTCTATGCAAGATCACGTAACCTTTATGGTCTATGCCATGTTCATGCATGCATCGATCACGTGACCTTTATGGTCTATCATGGAGAGTAGTCTAAGGTCACGATGGAGAAAGAAGGGAGTAAGTTACCTTGGCAAAGAAATCAAGAACCTCCTAACACCTCCCATGGTACATCATGCTGATGACTTAGACTAAGCTGCTTGGAACGCATGAAGCCTTCAGCGTATGTATTAAGATTGTGTCAGTTGGAACGCATGAAGCCTCAAACACAGGTTCATAAGTTTATGTCTAGTACCGTAAATCGTAAGGGGAGTGTCTTGGAGAACGAATTAAGAAACGAAACAAAACAAGAATAAGAACAAGAACAAGAAAAGAAAAAGTGTGGTACCTAGCATATCAAGGACACGATTAAGAGCCTACAAGTAGGCTGCTTAGGAGTTGGTCGAGGTCGAAAGCGGATTTTGAAAAAAGTACTTTAACTGTTGTGTTGTTTTTAAATACTTTGTATAAACTTTATTTTGATCTAATATAAATATAATGTTTGTTTTATTTCATAAAACATTTACCCGTCTTTTTAGAGTCCTTTAGTTATGTATGTCTGAACTCATGTTTTAAACGATGTTTTAAATAGTTCTATACAAAAAAATTGGGTTTTCACACTTAAACATGAAGTCCATTTCTTAAAGGTCCTACCGGAAGTTGTACCCAAGTAATTCGATTCAAAGTCCAAAGTGCTAACCACTACACCATAGAACCTCTTGTGAAAATTTATTTTTGCATTGTTTTCCTATTTTATGTCAGTTGAGTCAAATTCCTAAATTAATATTAACTTTTAAAACTAAAGTATGAGATAAGAAAAGAGGTCCTATCAATAGTCAAACTCAAGTTATTGGATCCAAAGTTTTAGAGTTGTTTTATCTAGCTCGTTGTGATGTGGAGTGCCTTTAGAGTAGTTGCAGAAGTAACCCTCCGGTGTTAATTGAGAAATAAGTGGTGAAAGCTAGATTTATCTTTAAAGTGACATTTTCATTTGGAAGATGAGATCTTCAACCAAACCCTCCATTTTTGCTTCTATTTTGCCTGAAAATGTTTCCACTAAATCATGTTACTAACTAGTTAGGTTTGGTTCAATTCTTGGGTCCATTAGATAGAATCGACCTAGCTCAATTAAACTCTTCATAATATAAAAATCATAAGTTTTATAAATTAAGTCAACTTAAAAGTTTAATCCTTTATTTTTTTTTTAGAATATTTAACTTTGTGTCTAGTTGATCTCTCAAAACTTAAAAGTATCTAATAAGACTTTTATTTAAGGAATTTTTCCCTAAAACTTATGTAAGACTTCATGTTTATTATTAACGAATTTCAAATGAGTGATTTGATATATTATAAAAGACAACATATTTATTTGTTTCAAATATCTTGTGTTGACAATTTTTTTGTCAAGTATTGTGAATATTATCGTTGAGAATTAATAATCGCATTAGATTGAATTCCATGAATAACAATATCTCAAAACTCTAGTAAAGATGACATCAAAATTAATACTTTAATTTCGATCTTCCAAATTTATTTTCACCTAATTCAGTTGACCTATAATCATAACACTCATTGATATCCAAATCTTCTTACATTTTTCTTTTACTTTTTAAATTTTCAAATTTTTTATAAGGGCGTTACAGGTAAAATTATAATTTGGTGTACAAAGAAAAATGTTTGAAATAGATTCAAAACTTAGAAAAAGAAAATAATAGGAAAAGAATTGGTCAAAGTCAACCTCCATTACGTGTAGCACATATGATAACAATTTTTTATTTTTTTTACTCTACTATATTAGGCCCGGTTTTACAAGATGGAGATATTGTTGATGGAGATATTGTTTATGAAGTTATCCATGTTTGAAATTAATTTAGGTGCATTATTTTTTTATTAGCATTGGTACCATCAAAATTTATTTGTTTCTTTGAAATGTTTGAGTTTGCAACTTACAAGTTTTCATTTTTTTACTTTGTCTACCTGCATTTAGAAGCGAATCAAATTTAGTTGAGTGCTTTAAGCAGATTGTTATAATTCCAATTTTTAACTCAAAAACAAAAAAAATTGAGTGTGTAACTTCATATTTTTAAAACATTAAACAATGATAAATGAAATAGAAACAAATGGTTGTCAGCTTAGAACTACCTTATAGGTATAATCGACCAATTATCCTTTCATCAATAGAAAACTAGTTTCACGCCGTTTATTCAACAATAAGGGTATTAGCATGCATTTGGAATTGAACCCATATTTAAAAAATTTAAATAAAACAGAAAAGAATTGTTATCCCAAAGGTAAAAGGCAATGCTACTGTGTGAAACTAGTCTCAAGATGCTTCCTTCAACTCTTAGGGTGGTAAACCACCGGTTCCTTCACCCAAGACCCATGGCCCAACTCGTAACATGGAAAGGATAATTTAGAGAATCATTCCAAGAACCCTAACGGATGGTCGATAGTGTCGCCGGAAAACTTATGAAGACTACATGAAATTACGAATATATCAATGTAGGATTCTTTAATTTACCCGTTTTAAAAATGTTAAATTATGTGAAATTACTGGCAAAGAAGAGCATTGTAGAGAGAGCTCTGCCTTTTTATGATATTTAAGAAGAGAGAAAACGAATGAAAATAGAAGTAATTTTAGAGATTACATTATTTTAGAATGTTAAGGGTACTTGTTCGTCTATGGCAACTGCTCTTAGTTACGTGAAAAATATGAATAACATGGAGTGAGTACATCTAGTTCTTCCGTTCTTAGTTTATGGATTTTTGTAATTATTCTTATTTTTTGAACTAGTGACCTCTTGATCAAATGCTACACTGAGTTGAGCTGGACCCATTTTGTATGATCTGAACCTTAGTGACCCCTTCTACAGAGTGTCGGTCCAAAAGTGACCCTGCCCAATCGGCTATGGACAAATTTTGTATAATCTCAACCTTATTAACCAGAGTGTGTATAATCTCAACCTTAGTTACCCGTTCTCCAGAGTGTTGATCCAAAATCAATGTCCAAAGTGCTAACCACTACACCATAGAACCCCTTGTTAAAATTATTTGGGCAGGGTTTCCCTGTTTTATGTTATTTGAGTCATGTTCGACAAATTAATATTAACTTTTAAAACTAAGGTAAGCATGGGATAAGAAAAGAGTCCCTATCAATAGTCAAACCTAAGTTATTGAATTCAAAGTTCTAAAGTTGTTTTATCTAACTCGTTGTGATCTTCTAATCTTAGGCGTCTTTAGAGAGGTTGCAGAAGTAACCCTCTAGTGTTGATTGGAGCTGTTCTTCTGCAACCACTCGAGTATTGATTGGAGCTCTTGGAGAATAACAGCCTTTCGAGGCATCAAGAAGAACAAGAAATGTTCACCAAACACATACTTGTAAACATATACAATAAAATCCATATACATTAAAAACAAATGTTTTGCAAACATAATAAAAAAAACAAAAGATAGAATTTAATAACAAAAGAAACCAAAGATGATTTTAAATTAGAATTGATGCAGAGGAGCCCCTCAAATGAGAGGACCCCTCCAAAAATAGGTATATGCCCCTTGGAGTGGCGAGCACACGGTATTCTTTAGTAAAACGTGAAAGAATAGTTCGTTGTGTGCTTACCACATGGCTCCGTGAAAGTAAGCGAATACATTGATGACCTTATATAGGCTCTCGATTGTTTCTTCGGTAACTTATTTTCGATGTGGGACTTTCACCCACCAAAGAATATTATTTATTATCTTTTCCATTTTTGTTTCTTTGTATAGGAAATCAATGGAATGTAGCCACATGGGATCCCAAACAAATATTTATCAATTTATTTCCTCTCTTTTATAATGGTTCAAAATTTTATTTGCAAAGAACTATAAATTTCAACCTTTAATAAACTTATTTGGGCTATTTTGCTATATTTTTACCTAGGGCGCCATTAATATAGGCTTTGAAAAAAAAAATATAAAGATAAGAACGTATGGCATTTATAAAATTTGATTTGAAGTGAAATTAAAGAAACTAAAGCTCAAAAGAAACAAAGTAAAAGCTATCGCTACCTAAATGGACTAAATAAAGTGAACGCAGTAATTCATATAGTGGAGAAGCGTAATAGACATGTCGCATCTTCATTTGAAGCATCTCGTCTGCAACTTTATTAAATGAGCTTCAATAAACGCACAAGAATTGCTTTCTCCTTCTTTCATCTTTGACATGACCGGGCAACAATGTTTACCAACGGACTTACAATGAAATTCCTCCTACTACTAGGACCATATTGGCAAACAACCGCAGCGAAAACATGCTTTGCAGGATTCTTGGACTGCAACATTGAGGAGACCACAAAGTTCTCATCAAACGACCGATTTTGATTTCTATTTTGCTTCTCATATTTGTACAAGACTTCTTTTTTTAAAAAAGGAAATAGTTTATCAAATATTTAGTCTCTTGATACATAGTTTAAGGATGATCTCGATCCATTGGATAAAAATAATCAGCGAAGTATTGATTATCTAGTTTAGTAAAGTGGTAGTGAAACAATATGTTTTCTTTGCTCTTTCTACTTTTTATAGTTTAACGAAAATTGTTGTCTGTTACCTTGGTTGTTACAAATTTGGAGGCTATAAATCCAAGAACGGATCATTGAGGTCATATATTATATCAATAGTGTTATCTCGAGAAGACAACCAACCTCTTCAATATATCATAGACCTTTTAAATTATTATTTGAACATTATCCTTATACATGTCAACTACATACTATTCAAGATTACATTCCTGATTCTTCGCATAATTATTAATATTAAATTGTAAATAAAATAATAAGATTATTATTAAATATTAAATCTAAACAAGTGTATTGGACCTAAAACATACTAATCTATCATGATCCGATTTTTTAACTATCTGAATCACGAATGTGGGTTGCCATACGATTATGCGTTGCCAATCAAAGACCTAACGTTAGATGTTGACTCCTCAGGAGAAAGAGTCATACGATCGAACAACTTGAAACATTTCGGTAGCTTTGAGAGCTCTATTACACACATGGAAAGATGTGTCAAAGAGTTAGACATTACACAAAAGATTGTACTGAAACACTTTAGCGATTAGACAAAACAATCCAAGACCACTACACCAAAAATCCTTTGTCGTCTAGTGGTTAGGATATATAGCTTTCACCCAAGAGATCTGGTTTAATTCCCAGTATTTGAATTTTATTTTCTTATTTCTTTTATTTTATAGTTTCATCTTTTGTCACAAATTATATTTAAACATTACCTACGTTTGACAGGCACTATAATGGTCCACTTCAATATTATTTTAGATTAAAAAGACTTATGAATTTTGTACCTTTGTTAGTATTATGTTATAGATATTTAGTTCAATTTTAATAAGTGAGGTTGAGGTGATTCAAATGGTTAATGCGATAATCCCGTCGTTTAAAAGGTCTCACTTGTTGAACGCCATCATCGCTGAGATGGATGAGATGAAAACCCGAGTGAGTTTGACAAGGAGGGCCGTAGAGAACCACATACCAAGCCAAGCTCATGTTGGACTTAACGAACTAAAAATCCAAGAACCCAAACCCTTCAATGGAAACCAGGATGTCAGGGAACCAGGATGTCAAGGAATGAGAAAACTTTATTTTAGACGTAGAAAAATACTTGAAGGCTATAGGAACTTGTTCAAAGGACCTGAGAGCTACGTTGGCCACAATGCATCTCATGGACGATGCAAAACTATGTTCGCACTCGAAGGTGAATGGTATAAAAATGGGTCATGCACCATAAACTCATGGGAAGATCGTTGATGGAATTGATGCAATCGACGCTCCCCTAGATGGGTTGCCAATGAAAGACCTGACGTTTGATGTAGACTCCTTAGAAGAAAGAGCCACACGATCAAACAACTCCAAATGTGGCGGTAGCTCTAAGAGCTCTATCACACACATGGAAGGACGTGTCAAAGAGTTAGACATTACAATAAAGATCATGTTGAAACTTTTCAGTGATCGGATAAAAGACTTAAGGACAACTACACCAAAAATCTATTGATGTCAAGCGGTTAGGATATCAGGCTTTCACGTAGGAGACCTGGGTTCAATTCTCGATAAAACTTCGTACCTTTGTTAGTGTTATGTTATAGATATTTAGTTCAATTTAAGCAAGTGGGGTTGAGGTTTGAGGTGATTCAAATGGTTAAGACGATAATTTGCTCCTTTTCAAGGTCTCTCTTGTTTAACACCATCATGGCTGAGATGAGCACCCAGAACCTAACCAATAGATGAGCACCCAGAACCTAACCTCTATTGGTTAGTTTTTGCTCCTTTTCAAGGTCTCTCTTGTTTAACGCCATCATGGCTGAGATGAGCACCCAGAACCTAACCTCTATTGGTCAGTTGGATAGCACAGGTTATGCAATAAATTTTGGGAAGAGTTTGTTGAAGTATTTGGATAGCACAGGTTATGCAATAAATTTTGGGAAGAGTTTGTGGAAGTATGCAACAATGTTTGGGAAGAGTTCGTGGAAGATGCTGAATAGCACAGGTTATGCAACAAAGTTTGGGAAGAGTTCGTAGAAGATGCTGAATAGCACAAGTTGTGCATCAAAGTTTGGGAAGAGTTGCAACAAAGTTTGGGAAGAGTTCGTGGAAGATGCTGAATAGCACAGGTTATGCAACTCGTGGAAGATGTTGAATAGCATAGGTTATGCAACAAAGTTTGGGAAGAGTTCGTGGAAGATGCTGAATAGCACAGGTTATGCAACTCGTGGAAGATGCTAAATAGCACAGGTTATGCAACAAAGTTTGGGAAGAGTTCGTGGAAGATGCTGAATAGCATAGGTTATGCAACAAAGTTTGGGAAGAGCTCGTGGATGATGCTGAATAGGATAGGTTATGCAACAAAGTTTGGGAAGAGTTCGTGGAAGATGCTGAATAGCACAGGTTATGCAACAAAGTTTGGGAAGAGTTGCAACAAAGTTTGGAATTCGTGGAAGATGCTGAATAGCACAGGTTATGCAACAAAGTTTGGGAAGAGTTCGTGGAAGATGCTGAATAGCACTGGTTATGCAACAAAGTTTGGGACTAGTTCGTGGAAGATGCTGAATATGCTGAATAGCACAGGTTATGCAACAAAGTTTGGGAAGAGTTGCAACAAAGTTTGGGAAGAGTTCGTGGAAGATGCTGAATACTGAATAGCACAGGTTATGCAACAAAGTTTCGGAAGAGTTGCAACAAAGTTTGGGAAGAGTTCGTGGAAGATGCTGAATGCTGAATAGCACAGGTTATGCAACAAAGTTTGGGAAGAGTTCGTGAAGATGCTGAATGCTGAATAACACAGGTTATGCAACAAAGTTTGGGAAGAGTTTGTGGAAGATGCTGAATGTTGAATAGAACAGGTTATGCTGAATAGGATAGGTTGTGCAACAAAGTTTGGGAAGAGTTCGTGGAAGATGCTGAATAGCACAGGTTATGCAACAAAGTTTGGGAAGAGTTGCAACAAAGTTTGGAATTCGTGGAAGATGCTGAATAGCACAGGTTATGGAACAAAGTTTGGGAAGAGTTCGTGGAAGATGCTGAATAGCACAGGTTATGCAACAAAGTTTGGGAAGAGTTCGTGGAAGATGCTGAATGTTGAATAGCACAGGTTATGCAACAAAGTTTGGGAAGAGTTGCGACAAAGTTTGGGAAAAGTTCGTGGAAGATGCTGAATATGCTGAATAGCACAGGTTATGCAACAAAGTTTGGGAAGAGTTGCAACAAAGTTTGGGAAGAGTTCGTGGAAGATGCTGAATGCTGAATAGCACAGGTTATGCAACAAAGTTTCGGAAGAGTTCGTGGAAGATGCTGAATACTGAATAGCACAGAATTTGCAACAAAGTTTCGGAAGAGTTCGTGGAAGATGCTGAATGTTGAATAGCACAGGTTATGCAACAAAGTTTGGGAAGAGTTCGTGGAAGATTGTGATGGTTAAGCCTCCAAAGTTCGTCCAAAATCATTTTCCCGCCGAAGCTAAGACAAGGAATTCTTGTCGGGCAGCCGATTACAAGGGTTTACAAGGGTTTATAATAGGTCCAAAATCATTTTCCCGCCGGAGCTAAAACAAGGAATTCTTGTCGGGCAGCCGATTACAAGGGTTTATAATAGACGCTGTGGTTCTTATCATAGTGGCATTTTCGTAATTATCCATTCTTCCAGGAGTATTTTGGTAATTTGCCACTTTCTGTAAATATCGTTGATAATTGTTAAAATGACATTTTCGTCCTTCTCGCTTTCTTTTCCTTTCCAATTCTTTTCCATAAGTCTTAACTCCTTAACATTACTTGTTAGGGTATAAGAATGACTTGGTTGAGATCCTCATCCTTGCTTAATCCTTTAATTTCCTCCATTTTGATCCTTTGGGTCTTACATGGGCTGCTTATTCTTGTTGGATCTAATTCCCTTCATTTATGGGGTGTTACAAATTCTCCCCCCTCAAGAACTTTCGTCCTCAAAAGTTCATTGTGCTTAATTTCTTGCATCCTTATTGTTGGGGTGTCGATACTTAACCCCGATCTTTTAATTGCTTAGGGGTTCCTTTTTCGGCTTACCCTGCTCCAGCTTATCCTTGTCCTTGTTTTCTTAATCCTTAACTTATATCTTGAGGCCAAGTACCAATTTCGGCATTAGTTCTTCTCAATTGTCTTCTCAACGTCCTATGTTGAGATGACTAAGCTTTCTTGCATTGGCTTATATCTTAGGACTTATCTTCTTTTCCCATCAAGCCTTATCATGATAAATCTTGTTCCTCAAGGTTGTATCTTGAAGACTTCCCTTCTTCTTTCTTATAAAAGGCTTACCAATGGGTTGTTAGGGGCTTAAGTCTTTCATAGGTTTCTTATCCTTTGAGTTTTCTTTGTTCTTATCTTAGGTTATCCTCCTTAATAACCTTATGGTCCTTTAGAGTCTTAGGTTCCTTTGAAGGAAACCACTTAACTTGATATCTTACATGGGTTTCTATGTGGAATACTTGAGTTAAAAAGTCGAGGATAGAGGCGTGCCTTTTTTCTGCTTGATAAAGACTATTGGCTTCCGTAGCTATGGTACATCCTTACCTTCTTCGGGTGCCTCTTGGCCCTGCTAGTTCTACTTTTGGTTCTTAACTTGTCCTTGGTAATTTGGGATTTGTCACCTCGTTTTTTCCTTTTGAGACATTTAGGACTCCTATGGCCTTCTGGTCCATAGTTGAAGCATACATTAGTCCTTGCCAAGCATTCTCCCTCATGTACTCGTCTACACTTAGGGCATAAGGGTTTGTCTTCCTCTTGTGCTTGGCGCTTGTTGCTTACTTATGGGACCTTTGGTGGGTCTTTGGAACATTCTTATGAAGCTTTCTTTTTCATCATACTTGCTGCACTTTCTTGTTCTTTGGGTTGTGCATGTCTATTGGAGTGTCGGTCTTTAGTTCAATTGCATAGTCACATGAAGCATGAGCTGCTATTGATCCTTTTATATCCTCTCTTAAGCCCATCATGAAACGGAGAGTCCTTTTCTTCTCCGTGTATACTAACTTCGAGAAAAACCTAGATAACTTATTGATCTCTAAGTCATATTCTTCTACAGTCCTTTCTCCTTGTGTATGGCCTAAGAAGGCTTCTTGGTTTGTGAACATGGCCACTACGGCGTAATGCTTAGAGAATTCCTCCTTAAAGTGATGCCAAGGGATGATTCCATCTTCAGTGCTTAAAGTCTTTGAAGCTGACTTCTACCTAAAATGTGCCTTTTATTTAAGCATGCATGTGGCACAATGGACCTTGAGCTCTTCAAGGCAGTTCATATATAGGAAGGCGGTCTCTATAGCTTCGAGCCATGCCTTTGCTTTTGCAGAATCAACCATGCCCCCATCACATGTAGGTAGGTCAAACTTCCTAAATTCCCTAAAAGCGGGATTCTCTTGTAGTCCCTTGGAAACTTCTAGGGGCTTGAACTCCTTGAGTTGCCTTAGGAGCCTTTACTATATGGCTCGCTTGAGTTTCGAGGGTTGATTTCATTGAAAGACTGTAGGGACTCTAGTAAACGTGAAGGTGGACTGTCCTAGAGGCGTAGTTTGACTTGGGTTAGGCTCTTGTTGAGTTACTATTTCTACGTTCTTGGCTTGAGCCATTCCTTTTTCAGGGGCTCCTTCTGTGGAATTCTTTGAAGTCATCCTTCGGTTTTCTTGCATAGATAGGGTTCTCTTCTTGGTGGCATGTTATTAGTACTAGAAAAACACTCAAGGTTACTTACTTACCCTTGGGGTTTTCAGGTTATCTTAAGTCTTATCTTAAATAATAACCCTTTGATCATGTGCCCAATAACTTAAGGTTCTAAGCATACGTAGTCTTAAGAATCTTAAGGCATACTTATCTGGCCTTGGCAGGGCGTCCTCTTGAGCTGGGCCATAGAGAAACCTTGGGCTTTGATACCACTCTGTAAAAACCAGGCTGACTCGATGACTTTAAAAGACGGGTAAATTTTTTAACAAAATAAAACAACCAAAACTTAAAAAAGATTCATTTATTATTATATCGAAACAGAGGTTGTACAAAGTATTTTAAAACACAACACAATGTTAAAACACAAGTTAAGGGACGACGGGTGAGGTTTGTCTATGGCACCTGCTCCAATGTCCGCTCCCGACCTCGACCAACTCCTTATTTTCTGAAAAAAAAATGGGGAATAAGGAATGAGTACAAAGACTCAGTAAGTAGCCTACTTGTAGGCTCTTAATTGTGTCCTTGATATGCTAGGGTACCACACTTTTTCTTTTCAAGTTCTTGTTCTTTTTCTTGTTGTAAGTTCTTATTATGTTTCTTAATTCGTTCTCCAAGACATTCCCCTTAGGACTTACGGTACTAGACAAAAAGAGTTGAGGACGACGGGTGAGGTTTGTCTATGGCACTTGCTCTAGAGTCTGCTCCCGACCTCGACCAGCTCCTTATTTCCTGAAAAAAAATGGGGAATAAGGAATGAGTACAAAGACTCAATAAGCAACCTACTTGTAGGCTCTTAATCGTGTCCTTGATATGCTAGGGTACCACACTTTTTCTTTTCATGTTCTTGTTCTTATTGTAAGTTCTTGTTATGTTTCTTAATTTTTTCTCCAAGACACTCCCCTTAGGACTTACGGTACTAGACATAAACTTGTCATCCTGTGTTCGAGGCTTCATGCGTTCAAAGCGACACAGTCTTAATACTTATGCTCAAGGCTTCATACGTTCGAAGCAGCGTAGTCTAAGTCATGAACATGATGTACCGTGGGAGGTTTTGGGGGTTCTTGATTCATGGCTAGGGTAACTTACTCTCTTCTTGCTCCATCGTGACCATAGGTTACTCCCCATGATAGACCATAAAGGTCACGTGATCGATGCATGCATGAACATGGCATAGACCATAAAGGTCGCATATTCTAACATAGACCATATAGGTCGCGTGATCGGTGCATACATGAGCATGGCATCCTGAAAATCATAACATGGCGTAGGGTATCTCATCTAGGTGAGGGAAATGAGGCCAAACATGACATCCTGCAAAGAAAACACGATGCAGAGCATCCCACCTAGAAGAGGAAAAAAGCCTCCTTAGAAAGCACCGCATGGTGGGAGTTATGGGCCACAATTGGACATGTTTAGAGTATTGCCTAGCATTCTTGAATTTTCATATCTAGGGCCTTTAGTCCCTTATCTTTGAGTAGTACCTAGCATTCTCCTTATCTTGGTAGTTGTAAAGCTTGTTCTTGATTCTTAATCTTGTAAGTTTCTAAGGTTCTTATTTTCTTGAGGCGTAAGTTGCTCTACGCATTCGTAATCATATGAACCCATCTTAGTGTGAGTTGTTCTAGAAGGTAATAGATTTCTAGGAGATAGACTCCTAGGGAGTTCTTTAGAGAGTTCTAGAAGAGTCTTTGAGTTTTGACATGTTTTCCTTAGGCGTTTCCTTAAGTTCCATCTTGGCTTATGTTCCAAACTTGCTCCAACCAACTTGAAATCTTGAGCTTATCTTTGTATCATATAAAATAGACCTTATAGGACATGGTTGGTGATTTGGAGCATACTTAGACCTTGAGCTAGGATATGACTTATTGTTTCGTTTGGATTTATTATTTCCCTCACCTAAATGAGATGCCCTGCAACACGATATGCCAGCAGGATGCCACGATTATGATAATGCCACTTATGCATTCATGGGGAGAAAACTAAGGGTTACTTTGGAAGAGTTTTCGGGACCAAAACACGATGTATGACATGGCAACCTCTAAGGGTTAGTTCCTGAAAACGAAACAAGAAGTCATATCCTAGCTCAAGGTCCAACCTTTAGAGGTTGTCATGTCATACATCATGTTTTGGTCCCGAAAACTCTTCCAAAGTAACCCTTAGTTTTCTCCCCATGAATGCATAGGTGGCATTATCATAATCGTGGCATCCTGCTGGCATATCGTGTTGCAGGGCATCTCATTTAGGTGAGGGAAATAATAAATCCATCATGGCATGCTGCTCATGGTACGTATAGCAGGGCATCTCACCTAAAGAGGACTACGGATCTCATGGTACACTTCGTGATGAGAGATAACGGTTACTACGGGCATAGATCCTAGCAACTTGTTAAGCATACCATTTGCATTAACCTAGGTGTTTCCTTGTATTCTTGGGGATCCTAGGTTTATGCATATTGTCTTGGGTCAAGCTTTGAACTTAAAAGTTCTTAGGAGTAGCCTGATGTGAATTTTTAAAGCCATTGGAACTCGTTAAGTAGTAAAACCAAGAATTATGGATAAAATGACCATAATGCCCCTAAGGAAGACTACCTACGAGTTAAACCTTAAATGACCTCCCAACATTATGAAACCTACATGACGATCCACATGACGATCCACATGAATTTTTCCCCATATCTTTGTTTCGCTATCTAACATTTCCCAATGACTCCCAAACTTCATTGGCTTATACAACATCCTGAGATAAGAATTCATACAACATTTCATAATGTTGGGAGGTCATTTAAGGTTTAACCCGTAGGTAGTCTTCCTTAGGGGCATTATGGTCATTTTACCCATAATTCTTGGTTTTACTACTTAACGAGTTCCAATGGCTTTAAAAATTCACCACCTCATCAAGCATCATAAAATAAGATATACTGTAGAGTTTCATTGCATTTGGAGGTCATCTAGGTCATGAACCGTAGGTATATATCCTTAGGGGCATTATGGTCATTTTTTTCCCTGTGTCTTGGTTTACCTACTTATCCTTATCCAATGACCACCAAATTTCATACATAATCTTAACATGATATATTATATTTAGCATTAAAATTTTATAGGTATCAGAGTTTATTTAGTAGGTTATCTTAACGTTCCTTAAATCCCGAGCAATTTGGTCGATTCAGGGCCTTAACTCACGGTTCTTTGGATTTTTCTTTCATCTATCCTTGTGTCATACTTGGTTTAGGGGTCATATGAAAATTTCTAGAATCATTTTCCTCGCCGGAGATAAAACAAGGGATTCTTGTTGGGCAGCCGATTATGGGGGTTTTCAAGACTCGATTTCGTCACGTAACGTATTTCATATCCTTACCCCAAGCTATAGGAATTGGTTTGAAGGAACGTCGTTGAGTGTGGGACCTTAATTTCCAAAAATTATTTTCGGTATGCAACTCACCCGAAACGCTGGATTTTCGATCTCTTGGGTAGCTTGTTTTACGACGTTTCGGCTCACGATTCCTTCATAGAACTTGTGGGTAATCTAGTTTAGAAACTATAGGAATAAGTTTGAGAGGAAACGGTGGGGAATAGCTCTCGAATTTGGAAGAAACCCGAGAGTAGGAGACCCACAATCTAAACGCTCATAACTCTCGAATGTGTGCTCGACCTTGCTCGAGTTTTCTTGTTCCATATTGTTGCCCCATCTTCAGACTTCATAGGAGGAGCTTAATCCGACATTGAGAGCTCCAGAATCGTCGTAGTTTGAAGATTGAATCTTATGGATAATTCGTCGGAAATATCTGATCCGATTAGAGGCTTACCGACTTTTGTTTTGCATAATAGTCGTTGGATGTGATGATTTGTCCATCTTCTAGAACATATCCAATTTTCGGGAAGATCCAACGGCTGATATTTGAGTTTCGAGAGATTTTGCTCTGATTGCCATGGTAGACGCTCTGATCATACACATGGAAGGACGTGTCGAAGAGTTAGACATTACACAAAAAACCATGCTGAAACTTTTCAGCGATCTAACAAAAGACTCCAAGACACTTACATGAAAAATCCACTCCAAGACACTTACATGAAAAATCCATTGTCGTCCAGCGATTAGGATATCTGGCTTTCACCCAAATCTATTGTCGTCCAATTATTAGGATATCTGGCTTTCACCCAGGGGACTTGAGTTTGATTTTTGGCAATGGGATTTTATTTTCATGTATATTTTTTTTATAGTTTCATCTTTTGTCACGAATCAATTTTATACCTTTATTAGTATTATGTTATAGATATTAGGTTGAAGTTCAACAAGTGGGGTTGGGGTTATTCATATGGATAATGTGATAATCTAGCATAACTATTACCGATCGTTTTCAAGGTCTCTCTTGTTGAACGTCATCATGGCTGAGATGAGCAACTGAGTGAGTTTGACAAGGCAGGTCATAGAGAACCACACCCCAAGCAAAGCTCATGCTGGGCTTAACAAACAGAAAATCCAAGAACCCAAAGCCTTCAATGGGAACCGAGATGCCAAGGACTTAGAAAAATTTATATTTGACGTAGAACAATGCTTGAAGGCTACTGGAACTTGCTCAGAGGACCTGAGGGTTACATTGGCAGCAATGCATCTTATGGACAATGCAAAACTATGATGGCGCTCCAAGGTAAATAATATAAAAAATCAGTCATGTACCATGTACTCATGGGAAGATCATTGATGGAATCGATGCGATCGACGTCCCCTATGGATTGCGAATCAAAGACCTTACGTTTGAGGTTGAATCTTTAGAAGAAAGAGCAACACAATTGAACAGCTCAGAATGTGGAGGTAGCTTTGAGAGCTCTATCACACACATGGAATGACGTGTCGAAGGGTTAGACATTACACAAAAAATCATGCTGAAACTTTTTAGCAATTTGACAAAAGACTCCAAGACACTTACATGAAAAATCCATTGTCGTCCAGCGATTAGGATATCTGGCTTTCACCCAGGAGACTTGGGTTTGATTCTCGGCAATGGAATATTATTTTCATGTATATTTTTTTTATAGTTTCATTTCTTGTCACGAATCAACTTTATACCTTTGTTAGTATTATGCTATAGATATTAGGTTCAAGTCCAACAAGTGGGGTTGAGATGATTCATATGGATAATGTGATAATCCAGTATAGCTATTACCGGTCTTTTCCAAGGTCTCTCTTGTTGAAACGTCATCATGGCTGAAATAAGCACCCAATTGAGTTTGACAAGGCAGGTCGTAGAGGACCACACCCCAAGTCAAGCTCATGTTGGGCTTTAACAAATAGAAAATCAAAGAACCCAATGCGCCAAGGAATTAGAAAATTTTATATTTGAATAGAACAATGCTTGAAGGCTGGTGGTGCTCGAAGGTAAATGATATAAAAAATCGGTCATGCACCATAAACTGATGGGAAGATCGTTGATGGAATCGATGCAATTGACGTCTCCTAATGATTGTCAATCAAAGACGTTACGTTTGAGGTTGAATCCTTATAAGAAAGAGAAACACGATTGAACAGTTTTGAATGTGGAGGTAGCTATGAGAGCTCTATCACTCACATGGAAGAACGTATCGAAGAGTTAGACATTACACAAAAGACCATGCTGAAACTTTTGAGCAATCTGACAAAAGTCTCCAAAATAACTACACAAAATATTCATTGTCGTCCATCGGTTGGGATATCGGGCTTTCACCTAGGAGACCCAAGTTTGATTCCCAACTAAGGAATTTTATTTTCATATATATTTTTTTTATAGTTTCATCCCTTGTCATGAATTATATTTATACTTTATCTACGTTTGAGAGGCACTATAATGGTCCAGACTTTATGAACTTTAAACCTTTGTTAGTGTTATGTTATAGATATTAGGTTCAAGTTCAACAAGTGGGGTTGAGGTGATTCAAATTGTTAATGTGATAATCCAGTTGAACTGTTACCGGTCGTTTCCAAAGTCTCTCTTGTTAAATGTTATCATGATAGTACTGTGTTTAAAAAGTTTTTTAACACCCTTCCACTCTTAAGAAGTTCAAAAATAATCTTAGAGTTAGTATTGTATTTACAACATACCCATGAAAGTATAAAGATAGCATTAACAACCTTTACTTTTATAAAAAAAATCAAAAAGTTTTTTACTGTCAATATATAGAGGGAAACCATCTATGGACACCTCTAAGATTATCTCTTTTTTTAATATTACTTTTAAAAGTTTATTATTATTTTTGAGATGTGGTACTAACCGTATGATTATTTTTTATGTTTTTTTTAAAAAAATATTGGGTATGAATTAAACTTTTTAAAATTCAACAATATTTTTCAAACACTTTTGAAAGTTAAAAGGTAGTTTGAAGATTTTTGGAAAATTCAACCATATTTTTGAAAAAAAAAATTAATAGTTTCTATAGATTTTTTTTAAAGATGGAGTGTATTATTGAAATTTCGAAAAATTTATGAATATTTTTTTAGCTAAAGTACAAAGTTCAATAATATTTTTATTATTTTAGTTTATAATTTTAGAAAAAACAAAATACAATTTTTTTTTGATTAAGTTAATATTAATTTTATTAAAATATATATTAATTTACTTGGAATAAAATTAAAACTAAAAAATCAATTTATTTAAAACTAAAAAATCAATTTATTTTAAAACTAAAAAGTATACTCGACTAAAACAATGCTATCCCTTATTGTTAACTAAAAAGAATTTAATTCCAAACTATCTTCTAATGGACAAATGATTTGTTAGCCTCCGTTGTAAAATTTCATTTCATCAATTTAAGTCACGTTCAACTACAATTATAAATATCGTATTTTAAAGTATTGATGAGTAAAGTAAATATGTTGAAGCTATCTATCAAAAATGTTTCAAAATAAAGTGTGAAGAAGTGTTTTCTTCCATTCTAATTCCAATTAAGGAGGTCAATGACAAAAAAGTACAAGAAGCTCGAATGTTTGCAGTGGAAGAGAATAACAAGATTCATGGACATTGTTTCATTTACAAGCTGTATCATGTGTCTTATTCATAGTTACTCAAATCTCTTCGAATTGGTGCGCCTTTCGCATCAGAGACTTCTTTGCCTTGAACCGAGCTCTTTGCAATAGCGATCTTACTAAACACTCTTCGCTTGCTAAAACATTTGCTTGACATAATTGGACAAAAGGACGGTATGGACGACCATAACTCACTGTATTGGTCTCTTATCGTGCAGGTGCAACGTTGGATCTTTGTTCATACCATATTCATTAACTATAATATGGCAAGAAATTTTTTATGTTTGGATTGGGCTTACCATATTCTATTGTTCTTATATATCTTTTGTTTATGAAAATTGTTGATACATCCATCTCAATGTTCCTCAGCGGGTTCCTCCATGTTTCAAACATCACCCGTGATCGATTTTGTGTAATGATATAATCAAAGGAATGAGAAGGGGTCTTATTTAGACAAAATTATATTTTGTTTGATAATTATTGTTGGTAACATAGATTAATTGAATTATAAGCATTTTTAAATTCAAAAAGTATTTAATAACAAATTAGTTGTACACTTTTACTTATAATCATATTGACACTGTTTATATAGCGATAAGGAAGGGAGGGATAGAAAAGATACTCATAATATCATTATGGCTATGCAATTTTTTATAGATAAAAGAGAGTAATACTCCCACAAATACACACATATATATATCGAGAGAGAGGGCTTATTATAAGTAGAGATAGCATTCTAGTAGTTGTACCGCTACTTGGGGACAAGGAACTCAAGAACTTCTTCGAAAGATAAGAACTTATATGCGAGTGGCGATGGATATATCACATGCACAAAAAGTAAGTTCTGCGCCTTTGCAATAAAAGACCAAGGAATACCCATCGTCATTAATAATATAAATTCTACGAGGACGACGTTCTCTAGTCATACTGACTAGACCGTTCACCACACACTTGTAAATGAAATGATGTCCAATATTCTCGTTATTCTTTTCAACTACAAACCTTCCTGCATTTTGCACTACTAGGACATGGACATCCTTAATTGGTACTAGAACATCTAAAGGCAACCCTTCCACACCGCTCATTCTAACACCTTTGGTAAATAGTTCCAAGAGACTTTGTAAGGCTGACTTTGTTCATGAATACTTAAGAGTTTGATATTTATAGTTGTAGTTGAACGCTACTTAAATTGATAAAGTGAAATCTTATGACAGAGGCTAATAAAACGTTTGTCTATTAGAAGATAGCTTAGAATTAAATTCTTTATAGTTTGAGATAATAGTTGTATTGTTTAAGTTAAACAATTGAGACTAGTGTTACTCGTACTTAGTATATTTTTAAGTTCAAAAGTAAAATATATATTTTTGCTTTAATTGCATTAAAAGTGGTTATTTCTAAATTTCATTATTTTAATATGTTTTTATGTTTTTTTTTATATTTATTTTTGTGATTTAAATTTTTAATGTTCTATTAATAAAATGAATGGTAATATTTTGTTTTCCTAAATTTATATAGAATATAAAGAGGAGAGGAGAGAGAAGAACTATTACTCATATCCTCACATCCCATCTTCATTCAAACATTTGACTATGAATAAATTTTGATAGTAAAATACATTCAAACATTTGACTATGAATAAATTTTGATAGTAAAATACACATTAAACTATTTTAAGTGAAAACTATTTCTATAGACGAATTCAAGTCCTTTCAGATTGTTTTGTTTTCACTAACATACTTCTTAATAAAAATTTCAAGACGTCACATAATATAGAATTGGTCTAAATAAAATAGGCTTGACTATGGAGTTTTTATGATTGAGCACTAAAAAGAACGGTGTACCTTATACTTTCAATTCTTTGAGCTTTTTTTAGCCATCCTATTCTCATAATCAATTTTATTCCGATATTGTTTTTGGTTCATTCATGTGCTCCTCTTTTACTAGAGTATCACATCTTTCCTAACTAAAGTCTTTGTATAATAAATGTTTCACATGCTCATGATAAGTTAGAGGCAAATTTTCCCATTTTAGTTATCTTGTATTCAAAGATTTAACTTTTCCCCTCTAGTTTTAGGCACTAATCTTTTAAAGTAAAAAAATCATATACAAGAAATTAGAACATAAGATTTCAAAGGCGTATTGCTCTACTATTGTATTTTTTATTTGTATGATCGTTTGGCGAAATTATGTCTAGGCCTACTAGACTTGAATTACCCAAAGTGTACGGTAGAGGACCAAGTAGTCATCAAATCTCTCCCTTCCCAAGTATTGTAATTTCTCTTTCCCACATGTTTTCATTGACTTATAATGCAATTGACTTTCACAGCCATCTTTTATGAGAGGGGACAACCATTCAACAAGTGTTAGTGCTGCCAAACCATCTATTTGGACTCACCAACCTGCAAAAACTTACGCCTACACGAGTAAAAGATGTAGATGATCCAAATTCTGCGGTGATAGGTACTCTACCTATACTTTGACATTTAGCCTTTCTATTGTTTGATTCGAGATTCACATATTCCTTTATTTCTACATCATTTTTACTACAATCGATGCTTGACTTATATCTTTTTAGTTGTTTATTTAAATACAGGGTGGGGTTAGTATTGTGGCTAGTAAAAATGTTAGAGCTAGCCAAGGAGAGATAGCATGTTACTCACTAGTTGTTGTCCTAAAATTTATAATAAATGAAAGAATTTGATGTTATTGTAAGCATGCCTAGTTGACTAAATTTTTTCTACAATCGATTCCTTTAAAAAAGAAGTGGTGTCTAGTCCTCTGACACACCAAATTAAAAGTTCAGGGAGTTATATGAGGGCTACCCATAGAATTATGTTCGCGCTAAAAACCTGAAAGTTAAACAGTCAAGGAGCATGGAGTTTCCTAGCCTGTAGGGTCGACATTGAAGGAGTTGAAATCTCCATGTCCTCCATGCCTATCATGACCGAGTAGAACCTTCTAAGATTACCTCCCAAAGGTAGATAGATTTTAATATTCATGGTTACCGTCGAGATAAATAATATAAAATTATACCAGAAAGACCTACTGGACAAGGATTTCATACACCTTAATATCTCCCCTTGTGATTTTGTCTCTTATTCATGAAGAAAAATGATGAACCAATGCACTTGTGCATAGACGACAAGGAGTTGAACAAAGTGACCATAAAGAACAAATGTCTCATTCTACGTAACGATGACTTATTTGACCCGGTACAAGAAGTCATAGAATTCTCCAAGATTGACTTGGGGTCGAGTTAGCCTCATGACGCAGCCTTCAACTCTAAGGGCGAAAAAACCAAGGGTTACATCATCGAAGACCCATGGCCTAGCTCCCAACATGGGAAGGATAAGTTAGAAAATCATTCCAAGAACCCTAACGAATGGGTTAAAAACTCACATTACCAAACTCGACAATAGGCCGTGTTGCCAGCAAACTTATGAAGACTACATGAAATTACAAATCTATCCATGTAGGATTCTTTAATTTCTAGGTTTTAAAAATGTTAAATTATGAGTATTAAAAACGGAGTTATGTTTTGAAAACTAAAATTAAAAATTAAAGTAGTTTTCAATAACTTAGTTTGTTGTAAAATTTTGTGAAATTTTGCTTAAAATTCAAATATTTTTTCGAAAGCCATGAAACTATTTGTAGAGAAATGGAAAGAAAAGAAGCCTAATTTAAAAAATAAATAAATAAATTATATTGTGTGACAGATGACGTGAAATTAACATGACATTAATACTAAGTTCTAAAGCATAAAACACGTGAATACATTTCAAATCATTTGGCGGAGAAAAACACATAGACTAACAACTAAAAAAGATAGATCCATTATAAGGTCATTTGGTTTAGTGGTATGATTTTCGCTTTAGACGCGAGAGGTCTTGAGTTTGATTCTCGAAATGCCCCATAACTATATCAAATTCAAGCATTCAAGATATGAGGTTTTCAAATGTGTTCATCACCCATGGAAATGTTTGAGTAAAAGGTAACAAAGACATTACCTTAAAAAAAAAAAAATAAATAAAAATAAAATAAAATAAAATAAAATCATAAAAACTGTTATTTTTATTGTTCAGGTGAGTTGAATCACGAATATAATATAGCCATAAGCCAAGAAAAGTATCCTTATTGTTAAGGTTATTTTAAGGGAGCGACCACACCACATGGGTCACCTTCAAAGAAATGTTCATCACCAAAGGAAGTTTCTAAATCAAAGGTAACGAGGATGTACATACTTAAAATCATTGGTCTTCGGTTCTTATCATGAGTTATAAATACATGATTGTATATGGAGGACCTTTGTTCAAGGTTCTAAGTCCTTAAATTCTTAGTTTTTTTTTTCATAAGAACCTTGGTTCCAAGGTTTTGAGTTCTTCGATTCTAAATTCTATCCTAAAAAACTTGGTTCTAAGGTCCTGAGTTTTTAAGGCTGAGTTCTCGATTTCTTGTTCTTGTTTATTGGTACTTAGTTCTTGGTTCTTGGTACTTGTTCTTATTTCTTTTCCTTTAGACACTTTTAAGGGATACTTGTGTAGTTTTATTATAGATGAATAACTCGATTCAGACCTATGTATTAGGTTTCATGTATTCCCCATAACATAGCCTATGTTTCAGGTTTCATGCGTCCCTCATGACATAATCTGATACCTTTGTTAAGGGCTTTCATGTCTTCCTTGTGACACAATCTACTTTCAAAAATCATAAAGAATTTTATGAGAATCTGTCCATAAGAGGGTCAATGAAACAAAAATGTAAGAGTCTTCTTTTTTAGGGGTGATGCGGCCGGTTTAACTGAATCAATCACTCCATAATCTTCTTCCTCCAGTAGGGCAGGAAGATGCGACCTTGTATGCCTCCGTAGGTCTAAAAATGAGCTTCCAATGACTTGTAGAGTAAGTTTTTGACCTCAAATCTTACATGGATTGTATATATGGAATTTCAAAGAAGTAATCCTCACAGCCACTCGTGGACTGTAGCCTAAATATTTGTCGTCAAAGATGGCTGAAAATCATTTTCTTAGTTAGATCAAACTCATTTAAACTTTTATTGGATGGACGATAAAGAGCATATCAAGCCCTCTATTCATTCGTCAATTCTCCTCCCCTCCATCCCCTCAACCTAATTGATGAGTTTTTGAAGGAAAAATTTATACATTGGCATCCAATTTCCTACTCCAATCTCTCGGGTGTGAGGTATAATTTACATAAAAATGAGTGTTTTCTTTTCTCATGCCTTGACATCTTCGTGAAGAACATCCCTCTCATCTCTAGGAACTAAATTCGATTGGCCTTAACCAATGAAATAGTCTCCAGGGATAAGGGATGAGCTAAGAGTTACCTATACATGCTTAAAACATTGTTTTATTCCAGATTGGATGGATAAATTTTCATGGACATGAATTTAATTTCAAAAATCCTTCAACTTTATTTGGATTTCTTAAAAGGTCCTACCTTACTTTTGCATGATTTTCATGTTTTATGTCAGTTGAGTCATGTTCTATAAATTAATATTAGAGATAAGAAGAGAGGTCCTATCAAGAGTCAAATCCAAGTTCTTCGTTATTGAATTTGAAGTAATAGAGCAGTTTTATCTAGCTCGTTGTGTAATGTGAAATTTTTAGAATCCGTTGAAATCCATATACATTAAACACATACCTGGAAACATAATAAACGAAACAAAATACTATTTTAAATTAAAATTGATGTAGGTGTCGCTCAAACGAGAGAACTTCAAAAAAATAAGCATATGCCGCTTGGAGCGGCGAGCACACGGTATTCTTTAGTAAAAGGCGAAAGAATAGTTCGTTGTGTGCTCATCGCATGGCTCCGTGAAAGTAAATGAATACGTTGATGGCCTTATATAGGCTCTGAAAAATTTCTTTGGCAACTTGTTTTTGATGTGGGACTTTTTACCCACCAAAGAATATTATTTATTATCTTTTCTATCTTTGTTTTTTTGTTTCGCAAATCAATGGAATGTAGCCACGTGGGATCCCAAACAAATATTTATCAATTTATTTCTTCTCTTCCATAAAGATTCAAAATTTAGTTTGGATAGAACTATAAATTTCAAACTTTAATGAATGATTATCAATGGATGATTTTGGGAATTCAACTCATATGGAGTGTTATGGTGATAAAAGAGAGGTTGTGCTTCAAGGGCAATTTTTTCTAAAATTATTTTTTTACCTAAGTTGATTGAAATTTTATTTCTTAATTCTTTCTAAATAAGTAAAGAAAAAGAGAAGAAGATTATCCCATTTTTCTCTAATTTGACAAATTTGAAAACTTATTGATAAAGATTGATACAACTTATAACACCCCATCTTTTAAGATATGACTATTTTAATATTTAGGAGATTGATTTAAATTTAATTGGGTTAATGGGAGGCCTTGCTTAGTAAATTAAACTAAATCTCAAAAGACATAAAGTAAAAGCAATACTTACATAAACCGAGAAAATAAAGTAAACATTGTAATTCGCATAGTGGAGAAGCGTGGTAGACATGTCATATCTTATTTTGAAGCATCTGGTCCGTAACTTTATTAAATGAGCTTTAATAATAAGATGATGTGAGGCGTATGATGTGATATGTTATATGGTTACTTGATGACGTTAGATAATGATGTGATGTGATGTTGTGATTATGTACATGATGTTGATTAGATAATGATGTGATGTGACGTTGTGATTATGCACATGTTGTTGACATGAAGATGATGATGCATAATAATAAGATGATGCAAGACGTATGATGATGAAATGACTTAATATGATGATGTTTCATATTAAGATGATGTGCATGTATTAAATGTCATGATGCGTTATGACGATAAGTTTTCAAAGGCACAACCCTAGTTAATGTTAATGATGAGGAATGTATGAAGGCCAATGCGTACATATTACTTAGAGTAATGTATGAATGGTGTATAGGGTTGTGTCATAAAGATGATTTAAAGATGAAACTATAGGAACCTCATGCATTTTGTGTGTTCATATACATTGGGATACTTCCCCATTTATGATAATGGGTACGGATACGTACACTACGATGATGAATTGTCATAGCTCGCATGACACTCAGGGGTCTGCTAACCTCCAAACGTCGCTACAGATAGCTAGCTCGACTATGATGGGTTCAAGAGGGTGCGAACCGCCTAGAACCCACGTTCACATGTGTGAGTCGTGCGTAGGGAAGTATTACACATCCAATTTTATCTTGACTGGAGGCCACCCCTATAATGGCTTTTAATGAAAGGTCCCAGATCATGAGTTGTATGCATTTGCATTCTCAAACCCCAACAGTGGGGCCACCCGTATCATGATTGTTAAATAAATTTTATTTATTTAATTTAGTATTTGGTTGGGTGGTTTTAAATATGTTTTTAAAACATAAGTCCATGAAAGTGTTTTAAGAGAAAGTTTATGTTTTACGATGAAATTTTGAATGTTTAATTTTGAATATGAGTATAGATAATGATAAAGGTAGCGACGGTAGGTAAGTGAAAATTTAAGGTCGTTACATGAATGCTCGAAAATTGTTTTCTCATTTTTTTCATCTTTCACATGATCGGGCACCAATGTTTACTAACGGACTTACCACGAAAGTCCTCCTATTGTCAGGTCCATATTTGCAAATAACCACACCAAACACATGCTCAGCATGATTCTGCAATAGTGAAGACACCACAACTCTTTCATCGAACAATAGATTTGGATTTCTATTTTGCTTCTCATATTTGTACAAGACGTTAAAGGCTCTCATAGATACAGGAGCCGATCAAAATTGCATTCAAGAAGGAATAATACCTACCAAGTATTTTGAAAAAACTACTGAAGGCCTTAGAGGTACAAACAACAAGACCCAAAATTAAGTATAAATTATCAAAAGTCTATGTTTGTAATTATGGAATTTGCTTCCTAAATTCCTTCCTCCTAGTAAAGGACTTAGGACAAAATTAATCCTAGGTACTCCTTTCATTACTCAATTATACCCTTTCAAAATAACTGAAAAAGGGTTAGAATCAAAAGCCGTAGTAAAGAAGATAAAATTTAATTTCCTTTCCCCTACAAGATAAATAATCTTCAAAAGAATACCATTATTCAGTACATAAATGTATTAAATTACAAGGAAAGACAAATCTCTTTTCTAAAAGAAGAGATTTCATTCAAAAGAATAGAAGATCAGCTTCAAAGTAAAACTGTTCGGTCTAAAATCAAAGCTTTTACAAGACCAAATAGAAAGGGAAATCTGTTCTACTATCCCTAATGCCTTTTGGAATAGGAAGCAACATATAGTTAATCTTCCATATATCAAAACTTTCGAGGAGAAAACTATTCCCACGAAGGCCCGACCTATTCAAATGAATAAAGAATTACTAACATTCTGCAAGGCATAAATTAATGATCTTTTGCAGAAGGATCTTATTGGGCCATCCAAGAGTCCCTGGTCATGCGCGGCTTTTTACGTCAACAACCAATCACTTCAAGAAGGTTTTGGAATGGATTAGATATCCAATTCCAAATAAATCAGATTTAATGCAAAGAATTTCAAATGCAAAAGTATTTTCAAAATTTGATATGAAGTAGGATTTTGGCAAATCAAGATTTCAGAAAAAGACAAGTACAAAACGGCTTTCAACGTCCCTTTCGGACAATACGAATGGAACGTTATGCCATTTGGGCTAAAGAACGCTCCATCTGAATTTCAAAAAATTATGAATGATATTTTCAATCATTTTCAAGACTTTTCAATTGTTTATATTGACGATGTTCTGATTTTTTCTCAAAACATCGATCAACATTTTAAGCATCTTGAAACATTTTTGACAACCGTCAAAAGAAATGGTTTAGTTGTGTCCAAACCAAAAATTAAACTTTTTCAAACAAAAATTCCTTTTCTTGGATTTGAAATTCATTTGGGTCTAATTAAACCATTCAAAGATCCATTGCCTCAAATTTTCTGGATCAAATCACGGATAAAACCCAACTCCAAGGATTTTTGGGATGTCTCAATTATGTGTCTCATTTCCTTCAAAAGATCAGACCTATTTGCAAACAACTTTTTTAGAGGCTCAAAAAGAATCCAAAGCCTGGATTGAAGAACACACCAAAATAGTCCAAAAAATCAAATCCCTTGTCAAATCAATTCCGTGTTTATCTCTATAAACCCGAGGGCTAGTCTAATAGTGGAGACCGACGGATACCAGAGCATCCAAATTTCAAAGTGATTTAATTAACAAAAACTTTATTATCAAAACGGATTCCAGAGCATCCAAATTTGTTTTAGAAAAGGATGTAAAGAATCTCGTACCAAAACAAATTTTTGCTAGATGGCAAGCGATATTATCTTGCTTCGACTTTCAAATTTTACCTATAAAAGGGATCGAAAACCCCTTGGCAGATTACCTATCAACAGAGTTCCTACTCTCAAAGAAACACTCTCCCTAACTACTCTTCTTCATCTCTGAGATGACATGAAAGAAGACGGTGGAAAAAGGGAAGAAGCTCATTGGTTCTTCGAACACCCCTACTCCAATGACGTCTGACAGTTATGCAATGGATGCTGGTTTCACACTAGTGACCAGGTCTAAAGCAAAACTTGCTCAAAGACAAACGGAGGTTATCACTCCGACGAGACCTTCTTCCTCTTCAACACTGCCATCTGCCGTTACTCCATCGAGACCTACTGTCTCTTCCATTTCAAAGGGACCTTCTGTCCCCACAACCTACTCGGACGCGGTTGTTCCCGTTCGATTTTCTCCGGTTCCTGAAATCAGGACTTATTTTAAAAAATCTGTATCTCAACCAGAAGATCTAGTAGAGCCAGAATACGACGATCCAAAGATCAGCGAGGTTGTCAAAAAAGCTTATCCATCGGGATTTTTCTATATCCCGGAAGACCTTCATAAGACCAGAAGGTTTTATGAATTCATTTTGGTCGATAACAAGTCTGTCGAAATTACTCGTATTCCGAGTCGCGATGATCCTTCAAAAATCGCGTACTCAAAATTAAAGATCTTCAAAGTAATGAATCCGACGTATTGGAATCAAGATCCGTACACAGAGAAAACCTTTTCAAAACCTTTTGTTCCTCATTCTTTCTCATATAGAGATTATCAGATGGGATGGTTCAATATCATTTGGTATCAAAATTACGAGCACTCGTGGTTCATTCAATTTTGTCAGAATGCTCACAAAAGTAATTATCCATTTTGGTTTACCATTTTGGTTTCATTACTTGGTCCAAAATATCTTCAAAATTCCATTTCTATTTCTATTGGCTATGCGCTTTATTCTATATTTTCAAATTCCTTGGATTCTAACTGGTAATTTCCAAATTAAGGAAACTGAAGATGAAGTAAAACAGGTCTTCAAAGTAATCAAAATCAAATGGCGGGAAAAATACACTTACACCCACGTAGATCTCAAAGCAGTTAAGGTCTGGTTATCTGAAAATGGGCACCTTCAAGATTTATCCAAGAAGAAAATGACAGAGTTTCTTAATTCAAAGTCTAGGCTGCTTGCCGCATTAGCCCACAGAACATCTGAAGCCGATTTTCAAAAGCTTCTCCAAGAGGCCGCTTCAGTCGGTTCTACATCTTCTCTTTCTATAATAGAGGAAGAAGATACAATCTATGATCTCAACGATCCATTTTTGGATTCTCAACCACCTTGTTAAAAATCGACATTTACAAATGATTGAATAGTCGTTATCTTATCTTTCTTCTTTTTCAAAATTTGTCCGGACAAATCATTTGACTTTCTTTTCTCTTCTTTTCCTTTTTCATCAATCTCTTTGATGAAAATTCTAAATTATTTCATCTTTCTTTTAACTTTTATGTATAGGTTGTCATGCTACTATTTCCCTGTATTTTGCATGAATTATTTCCTTGTATTACTTTCACATGTATGTAAATTAAGCTAGGATGACAGAGTTCATGTAAATGTTAGAGCTCACGTCATTAAGCGTAAAGATGGAATTGAAGGAATGAAAAATGCTCATAATCTTGGTATCAGATGACGTACCAAACTTTGATGTAATCTTTATATGAATAAGGTTGAGGGATGAAGATTTTTGAAAGAGTTTTCTCCTTGTACCGATCTTGATTCCAATACATCAGGTTCATGACTGCGAAGATTATTAGCTTAAAATAAGTTATTTTTTAAGGACCATCCCGATTTGGGATATGAGTAATCTCCACCGATTTGGTGTCGACAAGGATAAAATTGTAATATTTACGGATTTTTGAGTTTTTTCAGGTATGAAAAATAAACCTGATGGTTATGCCTTTTTGATGATCTCGAAAATGTTGTGTTCATCATACTCAAGCTCAACTGAAAATTCTACAATTTGAGAAGGTTTTGCAAAATAATTTTTTATTTCGTGCTTCGGAGCAAACTAATTTGGAACGACCGCATCAGAGTAGGTTGTAGGAATAGAAGATCCCGTTGAAGGAGTAGAATCAGGAGGCCTCGATGGAGTTGCAACATGAGGCCACAACATAGAGGCGAATGGCATCAATTTTTTTTTGTTTGAGATAAGATGGTTCAAAGTCTCTTTTCAATGATCTTGAATCCATTTTAATAGTTTGTTTAATTAAATTTCTTGGAAATTTATGTATATAGAGTTCAATTTATGGTATAATTCCAGACTTCCGAATAAAATATGGTGGCTCTCTAAGGTGAATGATATAAAAAATTAGTCATGCACCGTAAACTCATGGGAAGACCGTTGATGGAATGGATGCAATCGATGCTCCCCTGGATGTTTGTCAATCAAAGACCTGACGTTTGATGTTGGCCCATAAGAAGAAACAGTCACATGCTTGAATAATTCGAAATGTGGAGGTAGCTCTGAGGGCTCTATAACACACATGGAAGGACGTGTTGAAGAGTTAGACTTTACAGAAAGACTATGCTGAAACTCTACAATAATCTGACAAAAGACTCCCGGACAATTACATGAAAAATTCATTGTTGTTTAGCAGTTAGGATATCTAGCTTTCACTCATGAGACCCTAGTTCAAATCTAGACAATGGAATTTTATTTTTTTATTTTATAGTTTCATCTCTTGTCATGAATTATATTTAAACTTTACCTAGGTTTGAGAGGCACTATAATGGTCCAGATGTTATGAACTTTGTACCTTTATTAGTGTTATGTTATTGATATGAGGTTGAAGTTTAACCAGTGGAGTTGAGGTGATTCAAATTGTTAATGTGATAATTCAGTCGAATATTTACCGGTCCTTTTGAAGGACTCTCTTGTTGAACGCCATCATGGCTGAGATGAGCACCCGAGTGAGTTTGACAAGGCGAGCCGTAGAGAACCACACCCCAAACTTAGCTCATGATGGGCTTAACAAACAAAAAATTCAAAAACCCAAAGCCTTCATTGGGAATCGGGATGCAAAAGAAGTAGAAAAGTTTATATTTGACATAGAACAATACTTGAAGGCTACATAAATTTGTTCAGAGGTCCTAGAGTTGCGTTGGCCGCAATGCATCTTATAGACGATGCAAAACTATGGTGGTGCTCGAAGGTGGATGATATAAAAAATGGGTCATACACCATAAACTCATCGGAAGACCGTTGATGGAATCGATTCAATCAACACTCACCTGGATGGATTGCCAATCAAGGACAAGGAATTTGGAGACATCAAGAAGGACAAGTAATTTTATATTTTTTTTTATAGTTAATTTCAATTATTTTTTAGAGGAACTATAATGGTCCATACTTTTTGAACTTGATACCTTTGTTAGTGTTATGTTATAGATATTAAGTTCAAGTTCAACAAGTGGGGTTGAGGTGATTCAAATGGATAATGTAATAATCAAGTATAACTGCTACCGGTCTTTTCCAAGGTCTCTCTTGTTGAACGCCATCATGTCTGAGATGAGCACTTGAGTGAGTTTGACAAGGCAGGCCGTAGAGAACCACACCCCTAGTCAAGCTCATGTTGGGCTTAACAAACGGAAAATTCTAGAACCCAAAGCCTTCAATAGTAACTGGGATGCTAAGTAATTAGAAAAAATTATATTTGATGTAAAACAATGCTTGAAGGCTACTGGAACTTGCTCAGAGGACCTGAGAGTTACGTTGATAGCAATGTATCTTATGGACAATCCAAAACAATGATGGCGCTCGGAGGTAAATGATATAAAAAATCGGTCATGCACCATAATCTCATGGGAAGACCGTTGATGGAATCGATGTAATTGACGTCCCCTATAGATTACCAATCAAAGACCTTATGTTTGAAGTTGAATCCTTAGAAGAAAGAGGAACACGCTTGAACAGCTCGGAAAGTGGAGGTAGCTCTGAGAGCTCTATCACACACATGGAAGGACGTGTCGAAGAGTTAGACATTACACAAAAGACAATGCTGGAACTTCTCAGCGATCTGACAAAAGTCCCCTAGACCACTACATGAAATATCCATTGTCGTTCAGCGGTTAGGATATTTGGCTTTCACCCAGAAGACCCGAGTTTGATTCCCGGTAATGGAATTTTATTTTCATATATATTATTTTTTATAGTTTCATCTCTTGTCACGAATTATATTTAATGTAACGACCCTAAATTTCTATATACTCAGAGTCGCTACTAACGTCTCATGCTCATCTATAATGCAGAAATATAATTCTTACATGAACATAATTTATAACGTAAACTTCGAAAAAACGTTTAGAATAACTTCTTCTCTGGAAAACACAACCATGGTCTTACGTGTTTAAATACGAAATACTCAAATTTAGAGAAAATAAAAAACAAATCCAAAATAATTTAAAACAATGAAATGCAAAACAACCTATTCTAACTTAAAACTAGATATTTAAATATGAATCTAGCCTATGCACGTGCCACAGTCTCTACTCGCGATGCCGCCGTCCTCCGTACAAGTACACCTTGCCTTGACCTGAAAAATGATGTGGCACACGACCTGAGTATTTCAAAGAATACTTAGTAAGTGGCCCCGCTATAGGGGCCCATGCAAATGCAAACACATGCAATCATGAATTACGAACCTATCTCGAATCATCTTAAGGGTGGCCTCCAGTCTCGGACAAATTGCATGTGTAGTACTTCCCTACACACGACTTACACGTGCGAATGTGAATCCCCAGGGCGCTCGCACACCCCCTGGACCCTCTGGTCAAGCTAATCTGTAGCGACGTCTGGAGATCAGCGGAACCCCATAGTGTCAAGCGTCTCATGAACACCCTCGTCTGTGTGCATTCGCACCTGTGCGCATTCGCGCTCATCATACGGTGCGCGTCCGCACTCATCATCTCTAGGGGAACTAGCCCTATGCTTATGAACATACAATATGCATGAGGTCCCTCTAAGTCATATTATACGTCTCTTCTGACACAACCCTCTAGTCTCATCTCTTGTTACACGATGTAATACGTGCTCGTGGATATTTACATTAATATCCTTTTCATACTCTTAGGGTTGTGTCCTATGTCGATCTAACGACCTGAGGCAATATGTAAAATAACATAATAAGGCATGTTCAACATGGAAAACATCATCATGTTAATAACATCATCATGCATACATCATACTCATCATAGAAGCCATTAAGCGCATCAAATATAACATGTATGTCATGCATTGAAACATAAATAACGTACATTTAACATACGTCACAACAAAACGTCATACTCATACATCATTATAAATCAAACAATCTTTAGCCTATCCTATAGTAAGGCCACTTACTTGATTAGCTTAGACTGGTATCACCAATTTATCAAGTTCGGTTTTGTTCTTTGTATCCAAGCCAAGCTATATGAACCATGACATCAATTTCAATTTCAATTCTCTAAATTTTACAGTGGTCCATGTGTTAAACTTCATGTGAGTATTAGAGACTTTATGAGTATTGAATATATATATTATATATTTCTCATCATCCTTTTTACTCTGTATTTACTCTGTCAAATTGTTTCTGTATTTATTTTAATTCTGCTCCCCAAATCTTCCATTTTCCTCCTCTCCTATATTTCTCTTTTCTTTTCTGTATTTATTTTAATTAAATATATATATTTTTTTCCACTCTTTAATTCTGTACAGATCTCTCTATTTTCTCTATTTAATTCTTTTCAAACATCTCCGTTTAATTCTTTTCCTATATTTCTCTTTTGTATTTTACTTAGTTAAATATATATATTTTCCTTTACCTCTCTCTTTAATTCTTTTCAAACCTCTAATTCTGTCAGTAGTTTTCAAACCTTCTCAAACCTCTCTGTTTAATTCTTTTCAAACCTCTAATTCTGTTGGTAGTTTTTAATCCTTTTCAAACCCTCTGTTTATATCTGTTAATAGTTTAGTAAAGGAAGAGGAGATCTGATTCTAAATAATTTAATAAAGGAGAAGATTTATGACATGATTTCTAACTGCTAACTAAAATCTAAATAACCGGTAATGGGAGAGGAGATCTGATTTTAATTAATTGGATAAAAGATTTTGATTTTCTTTTTCTTTCCTTAAAAATATCAAGAAGAATTTTTTTTTAATAAAGTACTCTTGGCCCTTTTCAACCCAGTTTGATTTTCTATAAGATATCTAAAATCTAAATAATTGAAAAAGAGATCTAAGATAACTTTTCTATCTCTTGCAAAAGATAAATGAGAAGGAGATCTAACTTAGGATAACTTTTCTTTTTCTATCTCTTTCCCTTCCTATCAAATCTGCTTGAACTGGGGCTATTTCCAATTTTTCTCTCCTAAAATATGCTATCTTTCCTTTGTTTCTTTTTCCCATTTTTCCCTTTCCAAAATCTGTCATTTTTCCTTTTTGTTTTGTTTTGTTTTTTTTTGCAGATCATTTTGGGTTGCAAGGTGTTGGGGAGATATTTGGGAAAGGTGGAGAGAGTCCGTCATTCACTTTTTTTTTAATTATTATTTACTTACTATTATTATTTTTTTTTTCGGGGTCATTACATTTAAACTATGAACTTTATACCTTTGTTAGTGTTATGTTATAGATATTCGGTTCAAGTTCAACGAGTGGGGTTGAGGTAATTCATATGGATAATGTGATAATCCAGTATAACTCCTACCGGTCGTTTCTAAGGTCTCTCTTGTTGAATGCCATCATGGCTTAGATGAGCACCCGAGTGAGTTTGATAAGGCAGGCAGTAGAGAACCACAACCAAAGCCAAGCTCATGTTGGGCTTAACAAACAGAAAATTCAAGAACCCAAAGCCTTCAATAGTAACCGGGATGCCAAGGAATTAGAAAATTTTATATTTGACATAGAACAATGCTTGAAGGCTACTTGAACATGCTCAGAGGACCTGAGAGTTACGTTGGAAACAATGCATCTTATGGATAATGCAAAACTATAGTGACGCTCGAAGGTAAATAATATCAAAAATCGGTCATGCATCATAAACTCATGGGAAGACCGTTGATGGAATCAATGCAATCGACGTCGCCTATGGATTGCCAATCAAAGACCTTATGTTTGATGTTGAATCCTTAGAAGAAAGAGCAACACGATTGAACAACTTGGAATGTGGAAGTAGCTCTTAGAGCTCTATCACACACATGGAAGGACGTGTCGAAGAGTTAGACATTACACAAAAGACCATGCTGAAACTTCTCAACGATCTGACAAAAGTCTCCTAGACAACTACATGTAATATCCATTGTAGTCTAGCGGTTAGGATATTTTGCTTTCACCCAGAAGACTCGGGTTTGATTCATGGCAATGGAATTTTATTTTCATATATATTATTTTTTATAGTTTCATCTATCATGAATTATATTTAAACTTTACCTAGGTTTGAGAGGCACTATAATGGTCTAGATGTTATGAACTTTGTACCTTTGTTAATGTTATGTCATAGATATGAGGTTCAAGTTCAACAAGTGGGATTGAGGTGATTCAAATGGTTAATATGATAATTCAGTTGAATATTCACCGGTCCTTTCCAAGGACTCTCTTGTTGAACGTCATCATGGATGAGATGAGCACCCGAGTGAGTTTGACAAGACAGGCCGTAGAGAACCACACCCCCAAGCCAAGCTCATGTTGGGCTTAACAAACAAAAAATCCAAGAACCTAAAGCCTTCAATGGGAACCGGGATGCCAAAGAATAAAAAAAAATTATATTTGACGTAGAACAATGCTACTGGAACTTGCAAAGAGGCCCTGAGAGTTACGTTGGCAACAATGCATCTTATGGACAATGCAAAACTATGGTGGCGCTCAAAGGTCAATGATATAAAAAATCGGTCCTGCACCTTAAACTCATGGGAAGACCGTTGATGGAATCGATGCAATCGACGTCCCCTGTGGGTTGCCAATCAAAGACCTGACATGTCGAAGAGTTAGACATTACACAAAAGACAATGCTGAAACTTTTCAGCGATCTGACAAAAGTCTCCAAGACACTAGATGAAATATCCATTGTCGTCCAGCGGTTAGGATATCTAGTCTTCACCCCCGAGGCTTAGGTTCGATTATCGACAATGGAATTTTATTTTCATATTTATATTTTTTTATAGTTTAGAATTTTATTTTCATATATATATATATATTTTTAGTTTCATCTCTTGTCACGAATTATATTTAAACCTTATCGATGTTTGAGAGGCACTATAATGGTCCAGACTTTATGAACTTTATACATCTATCAGTGTTATGTTAAAGATATTAGGTTCAAGTTCAACAAGTGGGGTGGAGGTGATTCATATGGATAATGTGATAATCCACTATAACTGTTATCGGTCATTTTCAAGGTCTCTCTTGTTGAATGCCATCATGGATGAGATGAGTACCTGTGTGAGTTTGACAAGGCAGGCTGTAGAGAACAACACCCCATGGCAAGCTCATGTTGGGCTTAACGAACAGAAAAAACAAGAACCCAAAGCCTTCAATGGGAACCGGGATGCCAACAATTCTTTAAGGCTACTGGAACTTGCTCAGAGGACTTGAGAGTTACGTTGGCAACAATGCATCTTATGGACAATGCAAAACTATGGTTGCGCTCGAAGGTAAGTGATATAAAAAATAATTCATGCACCATGAACTCATGGGTAGATTGTTGATGGAATCAATGCAATCGAAGTCCTCTATTGATTGCGAATCAAAGACCTTACGTTTGAGCTTGAATCCTTAGAAGAAAGAGCAACACGATTCAACAGCTCGGAATGTAGAGGTAGCTTTGAGAGCTCTATCACACCCATGGAAGGACATATCGAAGATTTAGACATTACACAAAAGACCATGCTGAAACTTTTCAGCGACCTGACAAAAGTCTCCAAGACACTAACATGGAAAATCGATTGTCGTCCAGTGGTTAGGATATCTAGATTTCACCCAAGAGACCCGTATTGGATTCTTGACAATGGAATTTTATTTTCATATATATTTTTTTTTATAGTTTCATCTCTTGTCACGAATTATATTTAATCTTTACTTACATTTGAGACTCACTATAAATGTCGAGACATTATGAACTGTATACCTTTGTTAGTATTATGTTATTGATATTAGGTACAAGTTCAACAACTGGGGTTGAGGTGATTCATATGGATAATGTGATAATCACTGGTTGTTTCCATGGTCTCTCTTGCTGAATGCCATCATGGCTTAGATGAGCACCCGAGTGAGTTTGACAAGGCAGGCCGTAGAGAACCACACCCAAGCCAAGCTCATGTTGGGCTTAACAAACAGGAAATCCAAGAACCCAAAGCCTTCAATAGTAGCCGGGATGCCAAGGAATTAGAAAAATTTATATTTGACATAGAACAATGCTTGAAGGCTACTGGAACTTGCTCAGAGGACCTGAGAGTTACATTGGCAACAATGCATCTTATGGACAATGCAAAACTATGGTGACGCTCGAAGGTAAATGATATAAAAAATCAGTCATGCGTCATAAACTCATGGGAAGACTGTTGATGCAATCGATGTAATCGACGTCCCCTATGGATTGCGAATCAAAGACCTTACGTTTGAGGTTGAATCCTTAGAAGAAAGAGAAACACGATTGAACTCGGAATGTGGAAGTAGCTTTGAGAGCTCTATCACACTCATGGAAGGGCGTGTTGAAGAGTTAGACATTACAAAAAAGACCATGCTGAAACTTTTCAGTGATCTGACAAAAGTCATTAAGACAACTACGTGAAATATCCACGGTCGTCCATCTGTTAGGATATTTATGTTTCATTCAGGAGACTTGGGTTTGATTCCTTGTAATGAAATTTTATTTTCATATATATATTTTTCTATAGTTTCATCTCTTGTCACGAATTATATTTAAACTTTATCTATGTTTGGGAGACACTATGATGGTCCAAACTTTATGAACTTTATACCTTTGTTAGTGTTATGTTATAGATATTTGGTTCAAGTTCAATAAGTGGGGTTGAGGAGATTCAAATTGTTAATGTTATAATCCAGTGGAACTGTTACGGGTCGCTTTCAAGGTTATCTCTTTTTTTAATATTACTTTTAAAAGTTCATTATTATTTTTGAAACGTGGTACTAACGGTACGATTATTTTTTAAGTTTTTTCAAAAATATATTGGGTATCAATGAAACTTTTGAAAATTCTACTATATTTTTTAAACACTTTTGAAAGTTAAAAATGTAGTTTTGAAGATTTTTTAAAAATACAACCCTATTTTTGAAAAAAAAAATTAATAGTTTCTATAGAATTTTGTTTTAAAGATTAAGTGTATTGAAATTTGGAAACTTTTATGAGTATTTTTTAGATAAAATGCAAAGTTTAATGATACTTTTATTACTTTAGCTTATAATTTTAGAAAAAACAAAATACAAATTTTTATTGATTCAGTTAATATTAATTTTATTATAATATATATTAATTTACTCGGAATAAAATTAAAACTAAAAAATCAATTTATTTAAAACTAAAAAGTATACTTGGTTGGACTAAAATAATGCATCCCCGGTACTAACTAAAAAGAATTTAATTCCAAGCTATCTTCTAATGGACAAACCATTTGTTAGCCTCCATTGTAAAATTTCACTTCATTGATTTAAGTAGCCTTCCACTACAACTATAAATATCCAATTTTAAAGTATTGATGAGCAAAGTAAATTTGTTGAAACTATCTATCAAAGGTGTTCAAAATGAGTTGTGAAACTATCTTAAGGATGTGAATGACAAAAAAGTGCAAGAAGGTGGAATATTTGCGGTGAAAGAGAATAACAAGATTCATGGACGTTGTTTCATTTACAAGCTGTATCATGTGTCTTATTCATGGTTACTCAAATCTCTTTGAATTGGTGCGCCTTTCGCATCAGAGACCTCTTTGCCTTGAACCAAGCTCTTTGCAATAGCGATCTTACTAAACACTCTTCACTTGCTAAAACAATTGCTTGACATAATTGGAGAAAAGGACGATATGGACGACCATAGCTCATTGTATTGGTCTCCTATCGTGCAGGTGCAATGTCGGATCCTTGTTCATACTATATTCATTAACTATAATATGTCAAGAAATTTTTTATGTTTTGATTGGGCATACCATATTCTGTTGTTCTTATATATCTTTAGTTTATGAAAATTGTTGATACATCCATCTCAATGTTCTTCAGCGGGTTCCTCTATGTTTCAAACATCAGCCGTGATTGATTTTGTGTAATGATATAATCAAGGGGATGAGAAGTGACCTTACTTGAACAAAATTATATTTCGTTTGATAATTATTGTTGGTAACATAGATAAATTCAATTATAAGCACTTTTAAGTTGAAAAAGTATTTAATAACAAATTAGTTGTACACTTTTACTTATAATCTTCATATTGACACTGTTTATATAGCAATAAGGAAGGGAGGGATAGAAAAGATACTCATAATATCATTATGGCTATGCCATTTTTCATAGATAAAAGAGAGTAATACCCCCACAAAAATACACACACATATATATATCGAGAGAGAGGGCTTATTATAAGTAGAGATAGCATTCTAGTAGTTGTACTGCTACTTGGAGACAGGGAACTCAAGAACTTCTTCAAAAGATAAGAGCTTATAAGTGGTTGGCGATGGCGATGGTATTATTATAACACATGCGGAAGCAATTTGGATCTTAGGCACTCTATGTACATAAATTATAGTAAATTAGCTAGCATGTTCAAAAGCATGAAAACTCAATGAGTTTGAATACTAACTATAATGGATAAAAAAAAATTAAAATAAAAATTGAGTCGTCGGCAGGACCGTAAACTCCGGTGAATGCCGAAGTTTTCGTTCGCACACGACCCACAAAGGGCGGGCGAAGTCGGGGTCGCCGAGGAAACGCGAGCCCGAACTTCACCCACCCCAAAGTACCTGCAAAGAAGGAAAAAAAATGGGATAAGTGAAAACGAAGAAACAGAGAAAACCCGACAAAACTCCGGCGAGGCCAAACCCTACGAAATCGACGTCAAAACCTTTATCTCACGCAACGAAAGTAATCTCAGAGACTTTTACACACACCAGAGGTAGATTTAGACGAGTCCTACACGTTCTACACCGTCGGACAAGGAAGACAGAGCACCGGATCCCCAAACTCTCTCAGATCCGGGAGTATTAGGCCTTTACGAACCAAAAAAATTCAAAAAACGGGATTAGGGGAAGAATGAGACTCGGAAACGGAGAAAAAGGAGGAACAAAAGGACGTCGAATCGACGTTATCGAGGTGAGAGAGTGGTCACCGGAAATCAGCGAGGAACCAGGCGAAGAAGATAAAGTCTGACCCGAACGCTGGACCCTCGCGACTCAGACGCCTCAGCCCAACCCAGAAAGCCAGTTAGGGCCCAACCCACCTACACAATCCTCTCCAACCTTGGCTGACCCATTACTCGCGACCAACCCAAACCTGCGCGCTCGACCCGAAAACCCACGCCTCGACCCGAGACCATTGCACATGTGTCACTCTCTGGTTGTGCCACGTGGCAACTCTACAGCGCGACACCCCTCAGCTCCGGCAGCTTAATCGGCTCGACGGCGGCTTATTCGGCTCGAAAAACCTGTTTCTAACCTGTTGGTCACTGTTCCGACCCTCTCGGACTTGATTTCAGCCCCGTTTAAGGTAAAATAGATTATTTTAAGGTCCTATGTCACAATTCCAAGTTGGATATTAATTATAATTGTGAAATACTAACAAAGGTGTCAAATGATCCAATAGGAACCAACGACCCACGGAAGCGTAAGACGTTTTACGAGGAGCTAGGAGCTTACGTTATATTTTAGGGAGTACTTCGGCTAAGGCCTACCAAGTAAGTGGCTTACCCCGTCGTAGGTTACGCGTTGTTGTTGTATGATGACACGTGCCCGTTGATTCGCACATGTCATTAAATTGTATGCTAAATTGTTGTGTTTAAATACGTAACCATGTGAACGTGAATGTATGCTATGTATGCTGTCTAGTCTGATGTGATATGTAATGAGAGGGTGGGGCCCCTTGTTCAAGACCTGGAGTCAGTACTTAAGGGAACAATCTCTCTACTATCCTTAAAATGATGTATGAGTGAATTCCGTCTTACGCCCTACGTCCCCAGCTATTCGCCCAGTCTTACCCCTGAAATGGGAGGTTTATTGAGTCGGCAAACTCGGGCCACTCTCTCCCATGCAAATCTAAGGATAATTCTGAATAAACAAGAGTTCATAGTTAGCTCAGGATTAAGATCGAGTTACCTAGGTCATTGAATGAAAAAAATCAGTCTTAACAGTAAACGACATTATAAAGTGAGAGTGGTTTTCTTAATGGTCCGATCTTATGCAATACTCATTGCATAGGACGCCTCCACTTACATGTCTCCATATGTACACTTTAGTGATCACATTGTTTATATCATATACAAAAGTGGGCCGCATCCATAGTGTCCCCAGAATAAGGTACTCAAACTTATCCGTGTACTATAGATCATTTTGACTATATACTTGAACTTGATCCACTCTTATGTCTCTACATATAGTTCAAGTAATCATACTATAGCCAAAGTGTTCTTAGTTTATTGGATTTAGATTAATGATCGTAAAAATCACGTTATTCAATAACAATCTTTATTGAATAAACATCAATAATAACTTTATTGAAAATAGAATATGTTTTTGTTTATAAACTATGAGTTTTAGGACATAAAACCCAACACATATATATCACATGCACAAAAAGTAAGTTCTGCACCTTTGCAATAAAAGACCAAGGAATACCATCGTCATTGATAGCTTCTATCACAATAATATAAATTCTGCGAGGACGACGTTCTCTGGTCATACCGACCAGACCGTTCACCACACGCTTGTAAATGAAATGATGTCTACTATTCTCGTTATTCTTTTTAACTACAAACCTTTCTGCATTTTGCACTAATAGGACATGGACATCCTTAATTGGTATTAGAGCATCTAAAGGCAATCCGTCCACACCGCTCATTCTAACACCTTTGGTAAATAGTTTCAAGAGACTTTGTAAGGTCGACTTTGTTCATGAACACTTAAGGGTTTGATATTTATAGTTGTAGTTGAACACTACTTAAATTGATGAAGTGAAATCTTACGACAGAGGCTAATAAAGCGTTTGTCCATTAGAAGATAACTTGAAATTAAATTCTTTATAGTTCGTGATAATAGTTCTATTGTTTAAGTCAAACAATTGAGACTAGTGTTACTCGTACTTAGTATATTTTTAAGTTCTAAAATTAAATATATTTTTTTGTTTTAATTGTATTAAGCATGTTATTTGTGAATTTCATTAAATTAATTTTAATATGTTTTTACGTTTTTTTTAATTTAGTTTGGTGATTTAAATTTTTAATGTTTTATTAATAAAATTAATTGTAATATTTTGTTTTTCTAAATTTATATATGAATATAAACAGGAGGAGAGGAGAGAGAAAAACATTACTCAAATCCTCACATCCCATCTCCATTCAAACATTTGACTTTGAATAAATTTTGATGGTAAAATACACATTAAACTATTTTAATTATAGAATTTATATATATATATATAATTTACTTCCCTTTCCCTTCTAAAAGTGAAAATTATCTTTATAGACGAATTTAAGTCCTTTCATCATGTTTTGTTTTCACTAACATACTTTTTAAAATAAAAAAATTCAAGACGCCACACAATATAGAATTGGTCCAAGTAAAACACGCTTGACTTTGAAGTTTTTATGATTGAGCACCGAAAAAAACAATGTACCTTATATTTTCAATTCTTTAAGCCTTTCTTAGTCATCCTATTCTCATAATCAATTTTATTCATATATTGTTTCTAGTTCATTCATGTGCTCCACTTTTACTCAGTATCACATCTTTCCTAACTAACGTGTTTGTATAATAAATGTTTCACACGTATGCTCATGATAAATTAGAGGCAAATTTTCCCATTTTAGTTATCTTGTATTCAAAGATTTTAACTTTTTCCCCTCTAGTTTTAGGCACTAATCCTTTAAAGTAAAAAAATCATATACAAGAAGTTAGAACATAAGATTTCCCATGCGTATTGCTTTACTATTGTATTTTTTATTTGTATGATGGTTTGGCAAAATTATGTCTAGGCCTACCGGACTTGAATTATCCAAAGTGTACTATAGAGGATCAAGTAGTCATCAAATCTCTCCCTTTCCAAGTATTGTAATTTCGCTTTCCCACATGTTTTCAATGCAATTGACTTTCACAATGATCTTTAATGGGAGGGGACAACTACTCATCAAGTGTTAGTGCTGCCAAACCATCTATTTGGACTCACCAAGTTGCAAAAACTTACGCCTACACGAGTAAAAGATGTAGATGATCCAAATTCTGTACTGATAGGTACTCTACCTATACTTCGACATTTAGTCTTTCTATTGTTTGATTCACTTTTCACATATTCCTTTCTTTCTATATCATTTGTACTACAATCTATGCTTGAATTATATATTATTTTTTGTTTGTTAAAATCTAGGGTGGGGTTAGTATTGTGGCTAGTAAAAATGTTAGAGCTAGCAAAATAGAGATAGCATGTCACTCACTTGTTGTGGTCCTAAAATTTATGTACATGAAAGAATTTGATGTTATCTTAAGCATGTCTAGTTGACCAAATTTTTTCTAACATCGATTCCTTTCAAAAAGAGGTGGTGTTTAGTCCTCTGACACACCAGATTAAAAGTTTAGGGAGTTATACGGGGGCTACCCGTAGAATTATTTTCGTGCTAAAAACCTGAAAGTTAGATAGTCAAGGAGCATGGAGCTTCCTAGCCCGTAGGGTCGACATTAAAGGAGTTGAAATCTCCATGTCCTCCACGCCTATCATTACCGAGTTCTGATATATGTTTCGAGAAAACCTTCTAAGATTATCTCCCAAAGGATAGATTGATTTCAATATTGAGCTTAAGTCAAATAAAAATTTCATTTCAAAGGCGTCTTACCTAATGGTTCCAGTCGAGATAAAGAAGCTAAAATTACACCTGCAAGACCTACTGGACAAGGACTTTATACACCTCAATATCTCACTTTGGGATTTTGTCTTTTATTCATGAAGAAAAATGATGAATCAATGCGCTTTTGCATAGACGGCAAGGAGTTGAACAAAGTGACTATAAAGAACAAATGACCCATTCTGCGTAACGATGACCTATTTGACCTGGTACAAGAAGTCACAAAATTCTCCAAGATTGACTTGGGGTCGAACTAGCCTCGCAACGCTACCTTAAACTTTAAGGGCAGTAAACCAAGGGTTCCATCACCGAAGAACCATGGCCCAACTCCCAACATGGGAAGGATAAGCTATAAAAACATTCCAAGAACCCGAACGAATGGGTTACAAACTCACATTACCAAGCTCGACCATAGGCCGTGTTCCCAACAAACTTATGAAGACTACATGAAATTACAAATATATCAATGTAGGATTCTTTCATTTACACGTTTTAAAAATGTTAAACTATGAGTTATAAAAACTGAGTTATTTTTTTAAAACTAAAATTAAAAATAAAAGTGTTTTCAAAAACTTAGTTTGTTGTAAAATTTTGTGAAATTTTGCTTAAAATTCAAATATTTTCTTGAAAACAATGAAACTATTTGTAGAGAAATGGAAAGAAAACAAGCCTTTTAAAGATAACTAAATAAATTCTACTGTGTGATGGACAAGGTGAAAGTACCATGACACTAATACTAAGGTCTAAAACATAAAACACGTGAATAAATTTCAAATCATTTGGCAGAGAAAAACACATGGAGTAGCAACTACAAATGATTGATCCATTATAAGGGCATTTGGTCTAGTGGTATGATTCTCACTTCGGGTGAGAGACGTCTCGGGTTTGATTCTCGAAATGCCCCCATAACTATATCTAATTGAAGCAATGAAGATGTTATATTGTTTTTAATGAAAGAGATCATTCACATATGGATAACAAAAAATAAAAAACTTAACCAAGGAATTATTTATTTAATAATTTACACCTAACGAATGTTATTCGTTCTTAATAAATTTTATGGGAATGAACCCAAATGTGAGTAACCAGTGAATAACCAGTGAATAACCACAACCACCTTCGACGAAGTGTTCATCACCAATAGAAGTGTCTAAATCGTCTAAATCAAAGGTAATGGGGACGTATGTACTGAATACGTCTAGGAGCCATCACAAATGTTGCCGCCTTCGAAGAAGTGTTCACCACGAACAAAAGTGTCTGAATCAAAGGTAATAGGGACGTACATATTGAAAATGTTCATAAAAAAAACTATTCTTATTGTTCAGGTGAGTTAAAAGGGAGCCATAAAAAATGTAATGTTGCCGCCTTCGAAGAAGTGTTCACCACGAACAAAAGTGTCTGAATCAAAGGTAATAGGGACGTACATATTGAAAATGTTCATAAAAAAAAACTATTCTTATTGTTCAGGTGAGTTAAAAGGGAGCCATAAAAAATGTGGCCGTACAGAATCTTCATGACGAGAGAGTCGAGGTAAGGGATAATGAGTCGCTAAGAGAATCGAGCTAAAGAAGAATGAGTGTTAACCTATATTTTCATCCCTTGAAGCAAATGTGGTCATACTGAAAGTTTTAGAGTCGAGTTAAGAGAGAATGAGTGTTAACCTATATAGTCATCCCTCGAAGGATTCGTGAAGCTAAGGGAGCCATCACAAATGTGACCATACTGAAAACTTTAGAGTCGAGTTAAGTGGGGAATGAATGTTAACCTATATAGTCACATCCCTTGAAGAATTCATAAAGCTAATTGAGCCATCACAAATGTGGTCATACTAAAAATTTCAGGAAGGATTTGTGAAGCTAAAGGAGTCATCTCACCATACTGAAAACTTCCGGATACTAGCAAGAGAGTCCATCGCAAATGTGGCCATACATCATGGAAGAATGAGTGTTAACCTATATAGTCATCCCTTGAAGGATTCGTGAAGCTAAGGGAGCCATCACAAATGTAACCATACTGGAAACATAAGGATGCTAGCAAGAGAGTCCATCACAAATTTGACCATACTAAAAATTTCAGGATTCTAGCAAGAGAGACGAGCTATTCAAGGAGAATGAAAACTTCAGGAGGATGCTAGAAAGAGAGTCGAGCTTGCTAAGGAGAATTAGTATTAACCTATACAGTCATCCCTTGAAGGATTCGTGAAGCTAAGGGCGCCATCACAAGTGTGGCCATACTGAAAACTTTAGGATACTAGCAAGAGAGTCAATCTCAAATGTAGCCATACTGAAAACTTCAGGTTGCTAACAAGAGAGTTGAGCTAAGTAAGTCATTACAAATGTTGCAATAGTTAAAACTTAAAGATGATAGCAAGTGAGTCGAGTTAAGGGATGATATATGTTAACCTATATACTCATCCCTTTAAAAATTTGTGGGAGAAAAAGAAATTATGACAAGAGAAGGTTAAGGAAATAAATTATGAAGCCAAGTCACATACGCAGTGGTAAAAGAAATGACAACCATCTTAGAAGTGTTGGAGAATACGATGAAAGTGAGGAATGTTTATTTTTCTTGTAGGGCTTGGTTTTAAGTGTACGGTAAAAGGTGGGGAAAAATATGTTATGTTAGAAATATAAGAAATGTGATTTGTATCATACTTTGATAAATTATAATTTTCAAGTATGACTTGGAAATTATAATCCAAATCAGCAAGTCATGTGGGTCATTGACTACCCAATTAGAAACTTTCTAGGTGGACGACTTATTCCTTTTTAACCCTAAATTGGAAGAAATGAACCATATAAAAGGGAAGAGTTTCCAAAAAAGAGAGACACAAAAGGGGAAAATGAAAAACACACACAATAGAGGGTTTTGCTACAGTAAAAACTAGAGAGAAGGATGAAGAAGGATGAAGAAGAACCATATTTCAACCGTTGTTGACAGTAGAAGAAAAATAAGATCAAGAAGGATAGATTAAGGCAAGAAGGTATGTTGGCTTCTGGCAATTGGGAGAAGTGTCGACGAAAAAACAACGGCAGAAGAAAAATAAAAAATAAAGGAGAGAGAGAGAGATTTTGCTGAAGACTCGATACATTTTTATTTGATTCAGTTGAAAGTATTTAAATAACAAACCTATCCTAAAAATGGAAAGAAGTGGAAAGCTAACTTAGAGGCCTCCCACTCGACGTGGACTTCCCACTACTCTGATGGTGTGGGTTGAAAATAGAAAACAGGTTACCTAAAACCTAGGAATGAATTTCTAACCTAGGGATTTACCTAACAATCTCCTCCTAAAGCCTTATGGTATATGTCTACCATATTGTTTGAACTCCGATCTTTGAGCGTAGTTCTTCAAATTTTACCTGCGCCAGGGACTTGGTGAAAATGTCTCCAAGTTGTTCCTCTGTTCAGATGAAATCAATCTTGATGAGCCCTCGATCTGCACATTCTCGAATGTAGTGGAATCTGATTTCTATGTGCTTGCTCCGGTCATGCAAAACTGGATTTTTGATTAGGGAGATCGTAGCTTTGTTGTCCACGTATAGCATTGGTGGATCGCTTTCTCTTCCGATGAGTTCTTCCATCAGTCGCGTAAGCCAGATCCCCTATGTTGCCGCCGTCGAAGCGGCGATGTATTCTGCTTCGCAGGAAGACAAAGCAACTACCTTTTATTTTGTTGATTGCCAGCAGATCGCGCCGCCTGAGAGAAAGTAGATCATCCCGCTAGTGCTCTTACGATCATCAACATCACCGCCCATGTCACTATCACTGTAGCCGACCAGCTCAAGTTTCGTCTTTCCTTTCCCTGCGCTGTATCTCACACCCCAGCCTCTGGTTCCAGCCACATAGCGAAGGATGCGCTTGACAGCTACAAGATGCTCCTCCCGAGGTGCTTCCATGAATCTACTCACATATCCAACTGAGTAAGCAAGGTTAGGGCGTGTATTTACCAGATAGCGCAGGCTCCCGACAATGCTGCGGTAATTGGTGGCGTCGACTGTCGTTGTAGTGCCGGCCTTCCTTAGCTGAAGCCGGGCCTCCATTGGCGTCCTTGTAGGGTTACTCTCCGCAAGCCCAGTTGTGTCCAGCACCTTTTTCGCGTACGCACTTTGGCAGATGGTGATGCCGGCAGTACTCTGTTGCACTTCGATGCCGAGGTAGTAGCTGAGTATGCCGAGATCGCTCATCTTGAAGTTCTTTGACATCTCCCTCTTGAACCTTTCGAGGACTTCCATGTCGCCTCTAGTGATTATGAGGTCGTCGACGTACACTCCCACAATCAGTCGCTGCTCACCGTGGCCGTGCGTGTACATGCCATGCTCAGAGGCACAACGCTTGAACTTCAATGACAGTAGGGTACTGTCGAGCTTCGCGTTCCAGGCTCGTGGTGCTTGCCGAAGCCCGTAGAGTGCCTTGTGCAGGCGCAGTACCTTACCCGGGTTGTCGTTGTCCAGGAAGGCAGGTGGTTGTCGGACGTATACGGTCTCCTTCAGCTCTCCATTAAGGAAAGCGGACTTCACGTTCATGTGGTGGACCTCCAATGAGCAATGTGCCGTGATTGCCAGCAAAAGGCGGACGGATTCTAACCTTGCCACTGGCGCAAACACCTCTTCGAAGTCCACTCCTTGCTTCTGGACGTAGCCCTTCGCTACCAAACGGGCCTTGTGCTTCACAACTTCTCCCTTTTCGTTGCGCTTCAGTTTGAAGACCCATTTGAGCCCTATGGCTCGGTGTCCCGGCAGCATATCCTCTAGACTCCACGTTTGGTTCTCGATGATGGATGTCATCTCCTCTGCATTGCCTTCAGCCAGCACGGGTTTCTTTCTGCTTCGGCGAAGGTGTCCGGTTCATCTGTGCTGATGCCATGTAGTTCGGCCACCTCATGTTCGAGTTCGCGAGCCACCAGTCCAGGGCATCCCGGCCGTCATCATCGCTGTCCTGACGATGGTCTGATTTTGCCGCTCCACCACTCCGTTCTGTTGGGGGGAGTAGGGCGCCGTTAGTTGCCGTTGCATGCCGAGCTCATCACAGTACTTACCGAAGCTCTCTGAGGTGAATTCTCCACCTCGGTCCGTGCGTAGCACTGGTCTTGGCTGAGAGGCTGACGGGGCCAGCACGGGTTTCTTTCTGCTTCGGCGAAGGTGTCCGGTTCATCTACGCTGATGGCATGTAGTTCGGCCACCTCATGTTCGAGTTCGCGAGCCACCAGTCCAGGGCATCCCGGCCGTCATCATCGCTGTCCTGACGATGGTTTTATTTTGGTGCTCCACCACTCCGTTCTGTTGGGGGGAGTAGGGCGCCGTTAGTTGCCGTTGCATGCCGAGTGTCATGGTCATGCTTGTCCAAGGCGTGTTGCCCATGGCCGCATGCCCATGACAAGCCAAGCCCTTTATGTCTTTCCATATTCTAGCATTTTACTTTTGTATTTCTAGGGAGTATGACGTTTCGGAAAAATCATGTCTAGGCCTGCTAGACATGAAATGCCTCAGAATGTACTATAGGGGATATGACTAGTTGTCAACTTCTCCCTACCCAAGGTTATATACTGTGAGCCGTTGTTGTTACTCTCTTGCTTTCTTATATAACGTCTCTTTCAAAAATCTCTCTTTCTAAAAATCTCTCTCTGCCCTCGTTTTCTAAAACCTTCTTCTTAAACCGAGGCCAGAGGCTCGAGCATACGTCGCTTGGCCGTAGGCGACGTAAGAACAAATTGGCTTAGCTCACTTGTCGTTGGAAAGTGAGTGCCGCACAATCGCAAGTCCGCTGCCATCAAGAGTGCGATTGTGACAAGTGGTATCAGAGCTTTGTTAGCTCCGCGAAACAGAAAAAGATCGAAAACATGTCGACGACAAAGTCGACACCGAAATCACAAGCAGACCGGCTGACCCTAATAGAGGAGGAAATGCTGTTCCTCAAAGAAGTCCCTGACACCGTACGCTTCCTAGAAGCACGGATGACAAAATTGAGTGAGAAAGTCGTAGAAATCGACGCAATGGGCAACCGCCTGGATGGGTTGCCAATCACAGAACTGATATTTCGAGTGTCCTCGCTCGAAGAAAGAGTTGCTCCTACAAGCAGCTCGAGACCTACCGGTAGCCCTGATAGCTCTGTCGCACACAAGGAGGGACGTGGCGAAGAGTACGAGGTGCTACAAAATACTATGATGAGTTTGTTCAACGGATTAGCAGACGAGTTCAGAACGACGGTCGATACCATCCATGAAAAGATGGCCGACATAAACACCCGAATTGGGGTGACCATGAAACTCGTAGACAGCGTCGCGACTAGACAAACTCATTCAGGATCCAATAAACGTAAGTTCCCAGACCCCAGACCCTTCAAAGGGAATCGGGACGCCAAAGAGTTGGAGAACTTCATCTTTGATGTCGAACAGTACTTCAAAGCCACAACGGCTTGTACCGACGACGTGAAAGTGGCTGTGGCCTCAATGTATCTCATCGACGATGCGAAACTTTGGTGGCGTACGAAGGTGCAAGACATCGAGAATGGACTATGCACCATCAACTCGTGGGAAGACCTCAAGCGAGAGTTGAGGGACCAATTCTTCCCCGAAAATGTAGAGCACATAGCAATGGAAAAACTGATAGCCCTAAAGCAAACTGGAAGCATAAGGGACTATGTCAGACAGTTCTCGACCCTGATGCTGGATATCAAGGGCACGTCAGAGAAAGATAAAGTGTTTTTCTTCATAAATGGGTTACAACCGTGGGCCAAAACAAAGATACACGAGAAAAAGGTTCAGGACCTAGCTACCGCAATCGCCAGTGCCGAGAGACTTCTAGACTTTGGGAATGAATCGAGTTTCCAAAGAAAAACAACACCGACCCCAAACCCTGAGGGTAAGACATATAGACCGCCAGGCCATCGGAGTGAAGGCCCCAATAGGCCAAATGGAAGTAACGACAGACCAAGTGGGTGGATAGATAGATCCTCTCAAAACAACCAAGCAGGAACATCTCGAGGACCCTACCCTCAAAAGAGTTACCCGACGGCACCTTTACAATGCCTACTGTGTAAAGGCCCCCACAAACTGTCTTACTGCCCTCATCGAGCCTCTCTTAGTGCACTCCAAGTGTCCATCCAAGAGAGCAACGACGCGGGGGTCGAGACTACGTCAGAAAGGAAGGTAGAGTAGGACAACCCCCGAATGGGTGCTCTGAAATTCTTGTCAGCCCTACAACGAAAAGTCGACCCAAAAGACATAATAGAGAAAGGGCTCATGTTTGTAGATGCGACGATTAACCCCCAACCAAGCAGGAGCACCCTAATCGACTCAGGTGCAACCCACAACTTCATCGCTGACCAAGAAGCACAAAGATTGGGACTCACCATAGAAAAGGACCCCGGAAAAATGAAAGCTGTCAATTCCGAGGCTTTGCATATCGTGGGAGTCTCCAAAAGAGTTCCCCTCAAGTTAGGGGCCTGGACGGGAGAGATGGATCTTGTCGTAGTTCGCATGGACGACTTTGACGTAGTACTTGGGATGGACTTCCTTTTAGAATACAAAGTTATCCCAATGCCACTAGCGAAATGCTTGGTGATCGCCGGCCACAATCCCACAGTAATACCTGCAAGCATTAAGCAACCAGGTAGTCTCAGAATGATCTCGGCCATGCAATTGAAGAGGGGACTCGCACGAGAGGAACCTACATTTATGACTATACCCCTGACTGAAGAAACGACCACTGAGGAAGCTATTCCAAACGAAATCAAGGACGTACTGGACACTTATGCCGACATAATGCCAGAGAGCTTACCGCAGACGTTACCACCCCGTCGAGGCATTGATCACGAAATTGAACTCCTCCCCGGGGTTAAACCCCCAGCGAAAAATGCGTATCGGATGGCTCCCCCCGAACTAGCCGAGTTGAGGAAACAACTAGATGAGTTGTTAGCAGCAGGATTCGTCCGCCCGGCAAAGGCACCTTACGGAGCCCCTGTACTATTTCAGAAGAAGAAGGATGGGTCGTTGCGTCTGTGCATAGACTATAGAGCCTTAAACAAGATGACAGTACGCAATAAATACCCCCTGCCGATAATATCTGACTTATTTGACCAACTTCACGGAGCCAAATACTTCACGAAGTTGGACTTACGATCAGGATACTACCAAGTACGTATCGTCGAAGGAGATGAGCCCAAGACGACGTGCGTAACAAGATACGGGGCCTTTGAGTTCCTGGTAATGCCCTTTGGCTTGACAAACGCCCCAGCTACGTTTTGCACATTGATGAACCAGGTTTTCCACGAATACTTGGACCAGTTCGTCGTAGTATACCTCGACAACATAGTTATATACAGCACAACCCTGGAGGAACACAAGGTGCACTTGAAGCTGGTGTTCGATAAGCTGCGGCAGAACCAGTTGTATGTCAAGAAAGAAAAGTGTGCCTTCGCATAAACATGCATCAACTTCCTCGAACATGTCATCAGCTGTGGCTAGATTGGTATGGATAGCGATAAGATAAAAGCTATCCAAGAGTGGAAAGTACCCACTTCCGTGTCCGATGTGCGATCCTTTCTAGGATTGGCAAATTACTACAGGCGGTTCGTCGAAGGGTTTTCACGACGAGCTTCCCCATTAACAGAACTCCTAAAGAAAGACCACCCTTGGTCGTGGTCAAGTGAATGTCAAATGGCCTTTGAAGACCTGAAGGCAACCATGACGAGGGGCCCTGTCCTCGGATTAGTGGATGTCACTAAGCCATTTGAAATTGAGACAGATGTTTCCGACTTTGCCCTAGGCGGGGTCCTTATTCAAGAGGGTCACCCCATCGCCTACGAAAGTCGAAAGCTCAACGATGCAGAAAGGAGATACACTGTCTCCGAAAAAGAAATGCTAGCAGTGGTCCATTGCCTACGGGTCTGGAGACAGTATCTCTTGGGATCACAATGTGTAGTGAAGACGGATAACAGCGCCATCTGCCACTTCTTCGATCAACCAAAATTGACGGCAAAACAAGCCAGGTGGCAGGAGTCGTTGGCTGAATTCGACTTCAAATTTGAACACAAAGCAGGGAAGAGTAACCAAGCAGCCGACGCGCTGAGTCGGAAGGGCGAACATGCGGCCCTGTGCATGTTAGCCCACATTCATTCCAGTAAGGTCGATGGATCGATGCGCGACATCATCAAAGAACACCTGCATAAAGACCCATCGGCTAAAGCTATCGTTGAACTAGCCAAAGCTGGGAAGACACGACAGTTTTGGATTGAGGGAGACCTTCTGATGACAAAGGGGAATAGGTTATACGTTCCAAGAACTGGAGAACTGAGAAAGAAGCTCATTCTGGAATGTCACGACACTTTATGGGCCGGACACCCTGGGTGGCAACGAACATACGCCTTGATAAAAAAGGGGTACTTCTGGCCAAATATGCGAGACGACATCATGCAATACACCAAGACGTGCCTCATCTGTCAACAGGACAAAGTTGAGAAAGCAAAAGTCTCGGGACTCCTGGAACCTCTACCCGTGCCAACCAGACCTTGGGAAAGTGTGTCTTTGGACTTCATAACACACCTCCCAAAAGTCGGGGAATACGACGCCATCTTGGTTATCATAGACCGATTCTCAAAATATGCGACGTTTGTTCCCACCCCCAAATTATGCTCGGCCGAACTAACAGCCCAACTATTTTTCAAGCACATTGTGAAGTTATGGGGCATTCCGTCGAGCATCATCAGCGATAGAGATGGTAGATTCATCGGCACATTCTGGACCGAGTTGTTCGCCTTCTTGGGAACGACTTTAAACATCTCCTCAAGCTATCACCCTCAAACCGATGGACAAACAGAACGGTTCAATTGCTTGCTCGAAGAATACTTACGTCACTTCGTCGATGCACGTCAAAAGAACTGGATACAATTACTGGATGTCGCCCAATTCTGTTTCAATTGTCAAACGAGCTCGTCTACGGGGAAGAGCCCCTTTGAAATTGTAAGTGGACGACAACCGGCCTTGCCCCACATTATTGATCATCCTTACGCAGGAAAGAACCCCCAAGCTCAAAACTTCACCAACGAATGGAAGCAGACAACAGATATTGCCCGGGCATATCTAGAGAAAGCTTCTAAACATATGAAAAAGTGGGCAGACAGGAAGTGTCGCCAACTTCAATTCCGAGCAGGAGACCAAGTCCTCATCAAGTTGAGACTAGAACAAATCAGGTTCCGCAGCCGCAAGAACCAAAGACTAGTTCGAAAATATGAGGGCCCGGTTGAAGTCCTTAAAAAGATTGGGGCTACTTCCTACCGAGTTGCGCTACCCGCATGGATGAAAATCCACCCAGTAATTCATGTGAGCAACTTGAAACCCTATCACCGTGACCCGGACGACGACAAGCGAAATGTAATTACTAGACCGAGCATCAATCTGAAACAAAGAGAAACCAAAGAGATCGAGGAGATCCTAACCGACAGGGTTAGGAAAATAGGAAGACCAGTAAGGACGATTCGTGAATTCTTTGTCAAATGGAAAAACCTTCCCACAGAAGAAACCAGCTGGGAACGCGCCGAAGATCTGAACTCCGCCGCCACCCACATTGCCAGGTATGAAAATAGCCGGTTGACAGAGACGTCAACCAATTAGGTGGGGGAGGATGTCATGGTCATGCTTGTCCAAGGCGTGTTGCCCATGGCCGCATGCCCATGACAAGCCAAGCCCTTTATGTCTTTCCATATTCTAGCATTTTACTTTTGTATTTCTAGGGAGTATGACGTTTCGGAAAAATCATGTCTAGGCCTGCTAGACATGAAATGCCTCAGAATGTACTATAGGGGGATATGACTAGTTGTCAACTTCTCCCTACCCAAGGTTATATACTGTGAGCCGTTGTTGTTACTCTCTTGCTTGCTTATATAACGTCACTAGTCATATCCCCCTATAGTACATTCTGAGGCATTTCATGTCTAGCAGGCCTAGACATGATTTTTCCGAAACGTCATACTCCCTAGAAATACAAAAGTAAAATGCTAGAATATGGAAAGACATAAAGGGCTTGGCTTGTCATGGGCATGCGGCCATGGGCAACATGCCTTGGACAAGCATGACCATGACATCCTCCCCCACCTAATTGGTTGACGTCTCTGTCAACCGACTATTTTCATACCTGGCAATGTGGGTGGCGGCGGAGTTCAGATCTTCGGCGCGTTCCCAGCTGGTTTCTTCTGTGGGAAGGTTTTTCCATTTTCAACCCACTACTCCTCTGATGGTGTGGGTTGAAAATAGAAAACAGGTTACCTAAAACCTAGGGATGAATTTCTAACCTAGGGATTTACCTAACAAGGTAGACGAGAGATCTTAAAGAAGGGGAAATGGAAAAAACACATAATAGAGGGTTCTGCTAATGTAAAAACAATAGAGAATGATGAAGCAGAATCATAATTCAGCCGCTGTTGACAGAAGAAGGAAAAGAAAATCAAGAAGGATAGATTAAGGCAATAAGGTGGACGAGAGAGCTATTAAGAGGAGAACTTCCATTGAAGGACAACAACAAATCTTGATACCTCTCTAATCCTTTATGCTCTTTTCACATTTTATTAATTTTCATGATTAAAGTCTTGATTCCTCTGGTTAAATCATTTTGTTTGGATAACTAAACCTTATAGGCAGGAGAATTTTATGAAGTTTAAGCATGTTGACGGTCTGATTTTATTTTATTTAAGAGATGTTATTGGTGATTTACTTGTTTGTTTAGTTGGCAACTCTACATAGATATTTGTGTTCTTATTCGAAAGAACAGACAGAACAAGGAAATTCTCTATAAGAATCTAATTCCTTTTCAAGGATACTTCAACGTGATTGAAGAGTTAGGAATAATTCTTCTTCTAGAGTCATGTTAATATAACTTTTTTTAAAAAAAATTATGAAAGTAATCAACATGCATGACCATTTAAAGATGGCTTAAGAATTTGTTAAAAGAAACTAAAATTCACTAAGGTTCAATAACTTATCTATTTTATCTCTCTTAGCCGAACCTTCTTCATTATTGGTGATTTTCTCGTTACTCTCTATTTTTCGATAACAGTTACCACTTTGTATAAATTTTGTTTAAATAGTTTAACCACATCAACATCCATTAAATGATACCAAAAACTTATTTAATTTTTGGCAACGAGAGTAACAAAAATAATTCTCTGTGGAATCGATAATTTACTTATTACTTGTTATTTGGTATAGTGTATGCTTGCACTTATTCTTGTGAATTTTAAACTATTTTACTATAAACCTTCACAAGTGATCAGGGTGCGGTTCAATTAAATAAGCTGAAGGTCCCAGAGTCTAAGCCCTTCTGTGGGCTGAGGCATTAAGGTTTTGGAGAATTTTATCCTTGATCTCGAATAGTACTTATACAAAGTTGTGGCCGAGATCTAAATACATGGACATTCAAGATGGCCGATATACCATGAAAACTTTGGAGAGTTTAAAACAAGAACTCTGCTCATAGTTCATCTCAGAGAATGTTGAGATAATAGTAAGAAAGAAGTTAAGGGAGCTAAGCCATACTAGGAATAACTGAGACTATCTTAAGCAAGTTTTTAGGCTTATGTTCGATATCGTCACATGTCTGAGAACGATAAAGTCTTCAGTATTGTTAAGGGGCTGAAGTCATGGGTGAAGCCAAGCTTTACGAACAAAGGTTCGAGACCTTTCCATAGCCTATGCTATAGCAAAACGACTATTTGACTTTAGCAACAATCATTTCCAAGACAAAATGTAGAACTAGGCTTCCATAAATGGGGGTTATATAAATTATCGACCCTACTTCTCCAAAGACGGGGCAGACGACATATTTGAAGGTAAAGGAGGGGAAAACAAGTTTTTCTAAGAAAGAGATATAACTCAATGGTAGAGTTCTCACCGCTAGAATAGTCATAATCAAGGTTCCTTGTCTTGCTTCATATGCAAGGGGTCCCATCGAGAATCTGAATTACCACACAAGGCAGCACTGTATGCCTTCCAAGAAAAAATTGGAGTAAATTCAGAAGATGGAAGGAATTGATACACAATTACTTGAGAACGTTGAACACCCCCACTTGAGGGCACCATAGTACTTATCCACCCTCCAGAAGAGAGTGGAAGAGATAGAAGAATCAATAGAACACAATCTTATGTATGTCGAGGCCTAGGTTAACCACAGAACATCCATCAACACTTTGGACCCACCCACAACTTCATGATAGAGACCAAAGTGAAACCTTAGTAAATTTTTTCAAAACCTTGCACAGAGAGGTGAAGGAGAGAATTGAGAAACAAAATTTCAAAATTTCTTGAAGTATTCAAAAAGAACGGAATGAGCTCATTTTTCAACTCGATGACTGAGTTTGGATAAAAAATTTCAAGGAGTGATTTCCATCTCAAAGAAAGACAAAGTTACATTCAAGAGTGGATGACCTTTATCAAGTTCTTGAAAGAATTAATAACAATGCCTATAAAATTGATCTTTTAGGAGAATTTTCAGTAGTATAATATATCAGACTGATAGTATTTCTAAATATTTGAGTTCATCAATGTACAAATTTTATAATAGTAAGGCCAATAAGGGGAATTCACAAATTGTTGGACAATAAAGTTGACACGAATAAATTAATAAAGAGATATGAAAACTTGATCTGAGAAAAGCGTAAGTTTGAAAAAATCTTGGTGGCTAAGGACAGTGTAGTATGAAAGCTAGTTAGATTGAGTCTTGAAAGACGTGGTGTCGATATCTTCTTTACTTGTGTACACAACATGTGTGACTCAAGTGAAACCATCAAATTAGAACGTACACTTAGGGAATAATTTCAATTATTTTTTCTACTTCGATAGTAATTACAGCGGTTAAACGTAGAATAGATCATATTTGTACATAGTAAGATAATCTACTGATTTACTTGTTTGTTACCATGAATCAATGAGAATTTATGATTTCCTGGTTTGTTACCAAATCTATGATTTCATAGTTTGTTACCGAATCTATGATTTCATGGTTTGTTACAACGTAATTCTCATTATACACATCTATAAATAAATGAGGTTGTGATCCATATAGGTCACAGTGTCATTCAACCTAACATGGTATCAGAGCCAAGTTTTATTCATTACCAATGTCTATCATATCTTCTTCCTCCTCCCTATCCACATTCTCCAACACGATCTCAACTACCATGGCGTCGACCTTTGGCCCAATCCCTCTTCACCTCGCTGTCACAATCCGTCTCACCTAAAAAAATTTCATCATATGGCGCGCCCAACTTCTCCCCTACCTATGGAGTACAAAGCTTAAGGGCTACCTCGGAGGCATCATTGTCGCACCTGCCAAGCTGGTCCCTTCCTCAACCGCTACTGGTGCTGACCTGGTCTCTAATTTGGCCTATGATCAGTGGTATGATCAAGATCAACAGGTCCTTAGCGGCCTTCTCTCCTTCATATCTGAGGAGATTCTTCACGATGTTGTTGCTGCTACTACGTCCAAGGAGGCGTGGGATACCTTGTAGCGGATGTTTTCGTCGTCAACTCGTGCGAGCTGTTCACATCCGTGTTGAGCTCGTCACATCCAAGAAACATGATCTGTTTGCTACAAACTATGTTCGCAAGATCAAAGGGTTGGCCACCGAGCTGGCCGCCACTGACTGTGCCTTGCAAGATGACGATGTGATCGCATATCTTCTCGTTGGTATTGGCCTTGACTATGATTTCTTCGTCACCTCGACGACTACCGAGAGTGAAGCCCTCATGCTTGATGATGTGTTTGCACATCTAACGACGTTTGAAGCTCACCAACTACAACACTAGGTTGAACTTCAGTTAAATCTTGGATCTTCTGCCAATTATGTTGGTCGTGGTGGTAAGTAGAAGAACCGTGGGCGTAGGGATCGTGGTCGTGGGCATTCTCAAGGTGGTGCGCCCTCTCATCCTACTGGTGATTGTCGTGACCCTTCTGCTCGTCCTTCCTGCAAGATCTGCGGCAAAGTGGGACATACTGCTATTCGCTCCTGGAATAGGATGTATGAGTCCTATCAAGATCGCTGCTGGAATAGGATGTATGAGTCCTATCAAGATGAACCTCCTTCTGCGGCACTGATGGCTACTTCCTCTTACGAGATTGATCCAAATTGGTACAGTGACACAAGTGCAACTGATCATATCACCAATGACTTGGGTCGTCTCGCTGTGCCTGAACGCTATCATGGAGGTGAATAAGTTCAAGTCGGCAATGGAGAGGGTTTGCGTATTTTGCATACTGGTCATTCTTTAATTAATATTGTTGCTCGTCCTCTTGCATTGCGTAATATTTTGCATGTGCCTGAAATTTTCAAACATCTTCTTTCCGTTCATAAATTTTCTCGTGATAATGACGTATTTTTTTAATACCATCCTTGGCATTTTTCTATTAAGGATTGACGGTCCAGGAAAAGTCTTCTAGACGAGATGATATGAATTCAACTACTGACCCTTTGCATGTACCCGAAGGATCGATTATAAGAAGCAATGTTAAGAAGATTCAAGAGGCCTATACATTACATCTTCAAAGGCTAGCTAGTGTACAAGTTCAAACAAAGACTGTTGAGCCAATAATCTTTATAGCATTAGCATATCAAATCAAGAAAATAATGTAGTGGCTGACATTGGAAAGTGATTAGAAGACTTTGCCTTGGTAGTTGAACTACCAAATAAGACAATTTATGAATGCTTTATTTTCTTCAATTTCTATTTACTAGCTTTTATTGGTAGTTGAAGTTTGTAGTTGGTAGATGAACTTCTTTGGGTTATCTTTTTGGCCTATTTAAAGGCATGTAATATTCATGCTTGAGAATCAATTGTTGAATACAAACAAAAACCTTTGTGTTTTCTTGATACCTTTTTGGTGTTATTGTTTTTCAAACCTTGCTTTAGGTTTGATGTTTAAACTAAGGGACCATCATAGATTCCAAGTTCGATCTAAGAGTTATTCATCTTCTAACAAGCTCTTGGTTGAAATCAATTCGTTAAGTTAGCTTTCTTTGTGAACGTTTGCAAGGATTCTAGAAGGACCTCTAGCTTTGCAAAATCTAGCATTGTTGGCGCTTATCATTTGGTATCAGAGTATTTGGTCGACGTTCTTTGGCCGCTCTAGAGGTGAAATATCTTTACTATTATTTGTTTTCTATCAATTTTTTTAGTCTCTTTCAGATTATCGAAACAAAAAAGAAAAAAAATATCTGTAGTAAAATAAAAAACATCAGTTCTAAGAAAAAAAATTTCAATTCTTATCATTTATTTGAGTTTGTTCAAAATTTTAAAACTCTTGATGCTTGAGATACTTCTTAGCTTGTGAGAGTTGACAATGGAATTGGTTATAATCAAGCTTAAAGTAAGATTGCACTAAAAAAAAAGCAAGTCTTTACATTCTTGACCTAGTACCAAAAGCCTTTGAGTGTTAAACACGAGTTTCCCTGAATGAAATTTTTGTGAGAAGTGTGGAGAGGTCCCTATTACTGATAACAAAATGTCACATAATGGAGAAGGAGTGCCACTAGTACCAGATCTTAATACAACAATTCTTCAAGAAATTCAAGGTATGATGGAAATGATGATGAAAGATAGACAAGAAAGAAGGGCGCAACAACAAAGATAAGAACGAGCATTACAAGAAGATGAAGGTATAGTTGTACAAGAAAGACAAGTTGAAGGAATATGGAGAGGAAGAAATAACCATCCAACGATTATGCAGCCTAGAAGGATGGAAAGAGTACATGAAGATAGAGATGGGGCAGTTAAACTCGAAATCCCACCCATTTGTGGAATGGAAGATTCTGAAGCATACTTGCAATGGGAAAGAAAGATAGAGCATGTGTTTGATAGCAACACCTATAGTGAAAATAAGAAGATGAGACTTGCTATTGCCAAATTTACCAATCATGTCGGTGATTGGTACCAACATCTCAAATCCGAGAGAAGAAGAAAAGAGGAGGATCCAATAGAAACTTGGGAAGAACTTAAAGAAGCCATGAGAAAAAGGTATGTTCCGAAACCTTATGAAAGAAATTTGAAAACGAAATTGCAAGGTATGGCAAGGAACAAAAAGTGTTGCTGAATATTTTCAAGAGATGGAGACTATGATGGAAAGAGAAAACATTAGAGAAGAAGAAGAAGATACCGTGTCTAGGTTCCTTGGAGGTTTGAATCGAGAAATTGCTCATATTGTTGACAGAAACCACCACCATATCTGGAAGACATGTATCATTATGCTATCAAAATTGAAGACCAATTGAAGGAAGAAAAAAAGCATTAAAAAAAGTATACATCACGAACTAACACCTTTTAAAATTCTAAAACTTGAAACAAAGATAGTTTTGTGAATAAAAATGAATCGATATCAACAAAAGAAAAGTTTGTGGCTGCTAATAGAGTGGAGGCTGAGAGTTCCAATGGTAAAAAGAATGAAGCTTCAAAGACGGTAAAGGAGAAGTTTAGTTCTATTCAATGTTGGAAGTGCAAAGGGTTTGGACACATAGCAAAGAGTGTGTTAATAAAAGAGTTATGGTGATAAGGAATGATATACTTGATTCAGATGATGAACGTGAGGAAAATGATTCACAACTTGAGGAAGAAATCGCAGCATATGATGATGAGTATGTTGAAGAAGGTAATTCCATATCTTTGATCACAAGGAGGGTACTCAATGTTCAAATCAAGGAAGAGAAATTTGAAGATCAAAGGGAAAATTTGTTCCACACAAGATGTTTGATCAAAGGAAACCCATGCAACTTGGTGATTGATGGCGGAAGTTGCACAAATGTGGCAAGCAGTTTCCTTGTAAAAAGACTTCAACTTTCTTTCCATCCCCATCCAAAACCATACAAACTTCAATGGTTGACAAACAAAGAAGAAATTAAGGTGAACTCCCAAGCTCTTATTTCTTTTACTCTTGGAAAATATAAAGATGAAGTCCTTTGTGATGTCGTACCAATGCATGTGGGGGACATCTTGTTCGGCCGACCTTGGCAATATGATTGAAAGGTAACATTTGATGGTTTGACGAACAAGTATACTGTTACTTTGTGTGGGAAGAAATTTACTTTACTTCCATTGTCTCCATATGGAGTACATTGTGACAAATTGAAATTAGAGAAGAAAAGAAAAGAATATGAAGAACAACCGTGGAGAGAATAAACTAAGGTAAAAGAGAGAGATAAGAGTGAAAAAAAAAAGAGAAAAGTGAGGGGAAAAGGATGAGTGAAAACCAAGAAACCAAAAAAAAAGTGATTTTGAGGTAAAGACAGAAAATGTGAGTTTGGTTATAAGAAAGGGAGAAATGAGGAATATGTTAGCCCAAGAACCAAAATTTGTACTTATGTGCAAAGGAATGTGTTTAGCAATAGAACCAAAAACTGATGATGTTTTGCCAAGTGCTTTTAATTCTCTTTTGCATGAATTCAATGACATGTTTCCACATGAAGATGCATGTACGGGGTTACCCCCTCTAAGAGGGATTGAACACCAAATTGACTTCGTGCCTGAGGCAACTCTTCCAAATATGGCTGCCTATAGGACCAATCCCACCGAGACTAAGGAGATTCAGAGACAAATGGAAGAACTCATGGATAAAGGATATGTTAGAGAAAGCATGAGTCCTTGTTAGGTTCTTGTGATTTTGGTACCCAAGAAAGATGGCACGTAGAGGATGTGTGTTGATTGTCGAGCTATCAACAAGATAACGGTAAAGTATCGACATCCTATTCCTAGATTGGATGACATGTTAGATGAATTATATGGTGCTAATCTGTTTTCATAAATAGATCTTAAAATTGGTTATCATCAAATTCGAATGAATGTCAATGAGTGGAAAACGGCTTTCAAAACAAAGTTTGGGCTTTATGAGTGGCTCGTTATGCCGTTTGACCTTTCAAATGCACCAAGTACTTTTATGAGGCTAATGAATCTTGTTTTGAGAGACTATATTGGAAAATTTTTTGTTGTATACTTTGATGATATCCTTGTTTACTCAAAAAGCTTGAACGATATATTTTGCACGTTAAGAAATTTTTGTTTAAACTTAGAGAAGAGAAGCTTTATGCCAACTTCAAAAAGTGCAGTTTTTGTCTAGACCAAGTCAACTTCCTAGGGTTCTTAGTTTGAAAGAATGGAGTACAAGTTGATGAAAAAAAGATAAAAGCTATTAGAGAATAGCGAACACCCACAAATGCAATCGAGGTAAGATCTTTTCATTGTTTGGCTAGTTTCTATAGGAGATTCATTAAGGATTTCAATAGCATAGCATCACCATTGAATGAACTTGTTAAAAAGCATGTGAAATTTGAATCGAAGGAAAAACCAGAGAATGCATTCAATGAACTCAAAGATAAATTAACCAATGCACCTTGTCTTGCTTTATCTAACTTTGATAAATCTTTTGAAATTGAATGTGATGCAAGTGGGATAGGCATAGGAGCTGTTTTAATGCAGGAAAAAAGGTCAATCATGTTCTATAGTGAAAAGCTTAATGGAGCACAACTCAACTATCAGACTTATGACAAAGAGTTATATGCACTTGTGAGGGCTTTGCAAATTTGGCAATATTATTTGTGGCCAAAAGAGTTTGGTATTCATGCGGATCATGAAAGTTTGAAGCACCTCAAAAGCCAAACAAAGCTAAATAGGAGAAATGCTAAATGGGTGGAATTCATTGAGACATTTCCTTATGTAATCCATTACAAAAAGGGGAAGGATAATATGGTCGCAGATGCATTATCAAGAAGGTATGCTTTATTTTCTTCCCTTACTGCAAAAATTCTTGGTTTTAAACACATGATTGAATTGTACAAAGTTGAAAAATCTGTATTTTATGATGTGTATATGCAATGTTTAGAAGGGAAACATGTGCAAGATCATATTGTGTTCGATGATATGCTTTTTAGGAAGGTTAAACTTTGTTTCCCTAAATGTTCTATTCGAGAGTTATTTGTGAAGGAGGTTCATGGGGGAGGACTTATGGGACATTTTCGTGAATTTAAAATATATAGCATGTTGTGTGAACATTTTTATTAGTTGAAAATGAGGAAAGATGTGAACAAAGTATGCAAGCAATGTTTTAAATGTAAGGAGGCTAAGTCTAAGACACAGCCACATGGTCTTTACACACCTTTAGATGTTTCTAGTGAACCATGGGTTGACATTAGCATGAATTTTGTTCTAGGATTACCAAAGACTAGAAGACATCATGATAGCATTTTTGTAGTGGTTGAGAGGTTTAGTAAGATGGCACATTTCATTCCATGTAACAAAATAGATATGCTACAAACATAGCTAATCTATTCTTTAGGGAAGTGGTTAGATTGCATGGTATTCCCAAAACTATTGTTAGTGACAGAGATGTAAAATTTTTAAGCCATTTTTGGAAAGTTTTGTGAGGAAAGTTGGGAACTAAGCTTCTATTTTCTACAACTTGTCACCCCCAAACCGAGGTCATTATTAGAACATTAGGAGTCTTACTTAGGTCACTAATTTCTAAAAATCTTAAGTCTTGGGAATAGACTCTACCTTTTGTGGAATTTGCATACAATAGAGCAATACATAGCACCAGTCATTGTTCACCTTTTGAGGTTGTGTATGACTTTAATCCTTTAACTCCACTAGATTTATCACATTTGCCACCTAATATGTTTGCTAATGATGCAACTTCTTCAAGGGCCGAATACATAAAAAAAAGTTCTCAAAGAAATAAAAGAAAGAATTGAAAACAAAAATAAAAAACTAGTCATGCGCAAGAACCAAGGAAGAAAGAAATTGATTTTTAAACAAGGTGACTGGGTTTGGGTTCATCTACGAAAGGAAAGGTTTCCAAATCAAAGAAAGTCTAAACTTCAACCAAGAGGAGATGGTCCTTTTCAAGGACTAGAACGGATCAATGACAATGCATACAAGCTAGATCTCAGAGGTGAGTTCAATGTAAGTTCTACTTTTAATGTGCTGATTTGACTCTATTTGATGTAGGGAATGAAGACATTGATTTGAGGACAAATCCTTTTAAAGAAAGGGAGGATGATATGAATTCAACTATTGACCCTTTGCATGTACCCGAAGAACCGATTACAAGAAGCAAGGTTAAGAAGATTCAAGAGGCCTATACATTGCATCTTCAAAGGCTAGCTAGTGTACAAGTTAAAACAAAGACTTTTGAGCCCAAAAATATTTATAGTATTAGCATATCAAATCAAGAAAATAATGGAGTTGCTAATATTGGAAAGTGATTAGAAGACTTTGCCTTTGATAGTTGAACTACCAATTAAGACAATTTATGAAAAGTCTTATTTTCTTCAATTTGTATTTACGAGCTTTTATTGGTAGTTGAAGTTTGTAGTTGGTAGAGGACCTTCATTATGTTTGGGTTATCTTTTTGGCTTATTTAAGGGCATGTAATATTCATGCTTGAGAATCAATTGTTGAATACAAACAAAACCTTTGTGTTCTCTTGATACCTTTTTGGTGTTATTGTTTTTCAAACTTTGCTTTAGGTTTGATGTTTAAACTGTTTCATTGAATTAGTTTTGATCAAGCTAATTCTGGACTGAGTCGTCTTGGAATCTAAGAGTGACCATCACGGATTCCAAGTTCAATCTAAGAGTTATTCATCTTGTAGCCAGTTCTTGGTTGGAATCAATTCGTTAAGTTAGATTTCTTTGTGAACGTTTGCAAGGATTCTAGAAGGACCTCTACCTTTGCAAAATCTAGCATGGTTTGAGCTTATCACGGGAGGTGTGAGTCTGGTCTCTATCCTATTAAGCCATTTGATGTCGATAATCTCAAGCATGCCTTAGTGAGCAGATCTATTACTCACGCCCAATGGCATGCACGTCATGGACATTCTTCATCTCAAGTAGTAAAGTCAATTTTGCGTCTCAATAATATTTCGTGTGCTAGTGAATTACCTTTGCCAGTTTGTAATGCGTGTCAGTCAGCAAAAAGTCATCAGTTACCATATACTAGTTCTTCTCATAGGTCTTCGTCACCTTTGGAACTAATTTTTTCGGATGTTTGGGGCCCTGCACCTCCATTTATTGGGGGATTTAAATACTATATTAGGTTCATTGATGATTTCAGTAAATTTTCGTGGATCTATTTGATGCATGATCGTATAGAAACTCCTCGTATACTTTTGTAGTTCCAAGCTCATGTTGAGCACCTCCTAGATACTGAGATCAAGTGTGTCGAGTCTGATTGGGGTGGAGAATATCATAAAATTGATAACACATTCTTTCGTTCCCTTGGAATTGCTCATCGTGTTTCGTGCCCTCACACGCATCAATAAAATGGGTCTGCTTAACGCAAGCACTGTCATATTGTTGAAACTAGCCTAGTCCTCCTAGCTCATGCTGATGTACCTATTAAATTTTGGGATGACGCGTTACTTACCACCACATATCTCATCAATTGTCTTCCTACTCGGGTCATCGATAAAAAATTTCCCTTAGAGTGTCTTTTTCATACCCCACCAGATTACTCATTATTAAAAGTTTTTTAGTGTGCTTGTTGTCCTCATCTTCGCCCTTATAACAAACAAAAGATCTCTTTTTTATCCAAGGAATGTGTCTTTCTAGGCTATAGTTCTTTACATAAAGAGTATAAGTGTCTTGACACTGATTCTGGTCGTGTCTATATTTCTAGAGACGTCATATTTGATGAGAATTTTTTTCCGTTCAAGAGATCACTACCCAATTCTTCCCCAACCTTGCAGCTGATGCACAATGTCTCTTATTTGTGCACCTTGCATTTGGGTAACAATAGTACTAATTTGGAGAATGATCACATGCATATATTTGTGCCTACTAACTCTTTGAATGTAGAAAATTCGGTGCCCACATCTGCTTCGGAATTGCCGTCGCAATCCTCCGCGTCGTTGCTGCGTGAATCGATGTTGGTTGTTCCGCCAATGATTGGGGCCTTAGATCCTCCCCAGCAGATGATATTGCACAATGCCCGATCGGATCCTCGGCCGCTGGTCGACCGACTACTGTAGCACCGATTGCTCCCCTCAAAACGGCTGGTACGGCTGTCCCTTCAATTATGGATCCTGCACCTACTACTCATTCGTATGGTACTCGATTGAAGCACAATATCAAGAAACCAAAGGTGCGTACAGATGAAACAATAACATATTCTGTAGTTCGGTCTTCTGTCTCTAAATCCACTTCACATATCACTACTATGGAGCATCCCCTCTGGCGTCGGAGAATAAATGATGAATTTCAGACACTTCTAAAAAATGAGACATGACACTTAGTTCCTCCGCGTGCTGGTCTTAACATTATTGATTGCAAATGGGTTTTCAAACTCAAGCAAGAGCTAGATGGCTCTATTGATCGCTACAAAGCACGCCTAGTTGCTAAAGGGTTTAAACAGCAGTATGACGTTGATTATGATGATACCTTTAGTCCAGTTGTTAAGACCACTACCATTCGACTCTTATTATCTCTTGCTATTTCTCATTGTTGGGCTATTCGGTAGATTGATATTCAAAATGTTTTTCTTCATGGCTTTCTTAATGAAGATGTTTATATAAAGCAACCTCTGGATTTGTGGATTCTCAACATCCTGGTTATCTCTGCAAGCTTGATTAGTCACTTTATGGCCTTAAACAAGCTCCGCGTGCCTGGTTTTCTCACCTTAGCTCTAAACTATTACAGCTTGATTTTACATCTTGAAAGGCTGATGTCTCTCGTTTCATTTTTAACAAGACGGGCATTAAGATGTATATCCTCATCTATGTTGATGACATTATTATCATTAGTTCATCTTCTACGGCTACGGAGAAACTTCTTACACAGCTTCGGAATGATTTTACCGTCAAGGATCTTGGTATTTTAAGTTATTTTCTTAGGATTGAGGTCCGCCATACTTCGAATGAACTTGTTCTGACACAACATAAATACATTCAAGATTTATTGTCCAGAACCAATATGCTCACCTCCAAAGGTGTGCCATGGAGGCTATGTGATCTTCTTTGGATGGTGGTGAAAAGCTTTCGCCTGAGGATACTACTCGCTATTAGAGTGTCGTTGGTGCTCTCCAATATTGGTCTCTGACACGTCCTGATATATCCTTCTGTGTCAATAGAGTGTGTCAGTTCATGTCCTCCCCGACTTCTATACATTGGGGAGCAGTCAAACGAATTCTCCGTTATCTACATGACACTATTGATATGGGCTTGAGTCTTACAAAGTCCAGCACTGATTTACTGAGTGTCTTTTCAGATGCTGATTGGACCGGAAATCTTGATGATCATTGAAGCACTTGAGGCTAAGTGATTTTCTTTGGTGGCAATCTTATCTCATGGAGTTCAAGGAAACAATCGACAGTTTCTTGTTCTAGTACGGAGGCCGAATATAAGGCGGTTGCTGATGCCACTTCTGAATTAATCTGGATCCAAGTCCTCTTGCATGAGCTATGGCGAATCCAATCTGGTGCTACCTATCTGTCCGCCAATCCAATCTTTCATCGACGGACGAAGTATGTTGAGATTGATTATCACTTCATTCGTGAACGAGTATCGACTCGTCAGCTTGATGTGCGACTCATATCTTCCAAGGATCAGCTCGCCGATATGATGACAAAGCCACTACCAGCTCCTTCTTTTAGGCGCAATTTGAACTTAGTAGTATATCGTTCAGATTGAGGGGGTGTTAAACGTAGAATAGATCATATTTGTACATAGTAAGATAATCTACTGATTTACTTGTTTGATACCATGAATCAAGGAGAATCAATGATATCCTGGTTTGTTACCAAATCTATGATTTCATGGTTTGTTACAATGTAATCCTCATTATACACATCTATAAATATATGAGGTCGTGACCCATGTATGATTCTCACTTCAGATGCGAGAGGTCTCGAGTTTGATTCTCGAAATGCCCCATAACTATATCAAATTGAAGCATACAATATATTAGGTTTTCAAATGTGTTCATCACCAATGGAAGTGTTTGAGTAAAAGGTAACAGGGACATTACATACAAAAAAAAAAACATTCATAAAAAATGTTATTCTTATTGTTGAGGTGAGTTGGATCACGAATGTAATATGGCCATGAGCCAATGGAGCCACAAATAATGTGAGTAACCGGTGAACGACCGCCTTCGTAGAAGTATTCCTCACAAACGGAAGTGTCTGAATCAAAGTTAATGGGGACGCATACATACTGAAAATGTTCATAAAAGCATCACAAATGTGAGTAACCGTTCATAAAGTATCACAAATGTGAGTAACCAAGGAATGACCACCTTCGACGAAGTGTTCATCACCAACAGAAGTGTCTAAATCAAAGGTAATGGAGAGGTACGTACTGAATATGTTCATAAAAAAAAATTGTCCTTATTGTTAAGGTGATTTTAAAGAAGCCATCACAAATGTGGCCGCCTTCGAAGAAGTGTTCATCACCAACGGAAGTTTCTAAATCAAAGATAACGAGAATGTACATATTGAAAACCATTGGCCTTTGGTTCTTATCATGAATTATGAGTTATAAATACATGATTGTATATGGAGAACCTTTGTTCTAAGTGCTTAAATTCTTAGTTTTTTTTTTCATAATGACCTTGCTTCCAAGGTTCTAAGTTCTTTTATTCTAAATTCTATCCTTAAAAAACTTTGTTCTAAGGTCCTGAGTTTTTAAGTCTTAGTTCTCGATTTCTTGTTCTTTGTTTTTGGTACTTGTTTTATTTCTTTTCCTTTAAACACTTTTAAGGGATACTTGTGAAGTTTTATTGTAGATGAATAACTCAATTCAGACCTATGAGGTTTCATGTATTCCTCGCAACATAGCCTATGTTCCAGATTTCATACGTCCTGATGACATAATTTGATACCTTTGTTAAGAGCTTTCATGTCTTCCTTGTGACACAATCTACTTTCAAGAATCAGAAAGAATTTTATGTGAATCTTTCTAGAAGAGGGTCAATTAAACAAAAATGTAAGAGTCTTCTTGTTTAGGGGTTATGCGGCCGGTTTAACTGAATCAGTCACTGCATAATCTTCTTCCTCCAGTAGGATAGGAAGATGCGACATTGTATGCCCCAGTAGGTCTAAAAATGAGCTTCCACCGCCTTGTAGAGTAAGTTTTTTGCCTCAAATCTTTCATGGATTTTATATATGGCATTTCAAAGAAGTAATCCTCACAACCACTCGTGGACTGTAGCCTAAATATTTATCGTCAAAGATGGTTGAAAATCATTTTCTTAATTAGATCAAATCCATTCAAACTTTTATTGGATGGACGATAAAGAGCATATCAAGCCCTCTACTCCGTCATTAATTCTCCTCCTCTCCATCCACTAAAGCTAATTGATGAGTTTTTGAAGGAAAGATTTATACATTGGCATCCAATTTACTGGATGGACGATAAAGCGTATATCAAGCCCTCTATTCCTTCATTAATTCTCCTTCTCTCCATCCACTCAAGCTAATTGATGAGTTTTTGAAGGAAATATTTATTCATTGGCCTCCAATTTCCTATTCCAATCTCTCGGTGTGAGGTACAATTTATGTAAAAATAAGTGTTTCTTGGGCAGCATGATAGAGACCTTCTCATACTTTGACATCTTCGTGAAGAACATCCCTCTCATCTCTAGGAACTAAATTGGATTAGCCTTAACGAACGAACTAGTCAATTGAAAACCCATAAACCAAAAGCTTCCTTCCCTAGATTTAGGAGTTTTCTTTTCTTTTCATTTCATTACATTACATTAGTTCTTTTTGGATTTCTTAAATGTCCTGCTAGGTCCTTCCCAAAACTTGCCAAACTTTATTTGGATTTCTTAAATGTCCTACTAGGAGTTGAATCCATGTGGTTGGATTCAACGTCTAAGGTGCTAACCACTACACCATAGAATTTTTTGTTAAAATTTACTTTTGCATGATTTACATGTTTTATGTCAATTGAGTCATATTTTATAAATTAATATTAGAGATAAGAAAAGATGTACTATCAAGATTCAAACCCAATTCGTTATTGAATTTAAAGTTCTAGAGCTGATTTATCTTAGCTCGTTATGATCCTAATGAAGACCAATGTTACCTTAATTGGTGAGAAGATTATAATGTTTCGAGATCCATGTGAAGTCCATAGAGGCAAATAGCATCAATTTTTTGTTTGAGACAAGATTGTTCAAAGTCTCTTTTCAATAAACTTGAATCGGTTTTAATAGTTTGTTTAATTCAATTTCCTAGAAATTTATGTATACAGAATTCAATTTATGGTATAATTTCAGACTTCCAAATGAAATATAATAATTGAATCTCTGTCATCTTTTGACAACTTTAGGATTCCTACGTATTTGATACCATATGCTTCAGATTCCATTGTAAGCTATTTTTTGGCTAGTAAGACTTACAAGGAGTTTATTTAACCAATGATTTGATTTTTTGGATTTTAGAGGTATGCCTTACCGATCAAGACTTTGTATTCTTTTGAAGACGCTCCTAAAGACCTTTTTAAATGGGCTTCATATCTTGAAGGAAATCAGATACATAATTGAGATAACCTTACTTTTGAAGTTGGCTTTTCTCCATTCTTCCGTTAAGAAAGTTTGAGGCAAATTTGATAGGCCCTTGGATGGGGTCTACAAGGCCAAATAAATTTCAAATCGAGGATTTGAATTTGAAATAATTTTATTTTCGGTGTGGACACAACTAGCCAATTTCTTTTGATTACATTAATGAATGTATGGAGATCTTTAAATTGTTGATCAATCGTTTTAGAAAATATCAACACATCATGAATATAAACTATTGAAAAACTTTCAAATGGATTGAAAATATCATTCATAATTTTCTGAATTTCAGATGGAGCGTTTTTTAGTCCAAATGGCTTGACGTTCCACTCGTATTTTCCAAACGGGACATTAAACGCTATTTTATATTTATCCTTTTAGAAAATTTGAATTGGCCAAAATTCGATTTCATATGTTGTTTAAATGAACCATTTGAAATGTTAAATGAACAATATGTTGTTCTCGGGTCCAAATATAATTTGAAATATTTGAGTCAATCTCAATTTCAATATGTTTTTGTAACTCTTTGATTTTCTTTTGAACATGGTGCTACCTCATGATAAGCTTTTAGGATAGCACTTGGTTTTCAAGAAACTAGGAGACTACCTAACACAAGATAAGCTCAAAGTCTCTTAATTTTAAAGTAATCAAAATGTTACTGCAATATAGGCTTTTGATAGCTTTGATTTTAAAGTAATCAATATGCTACCTTAAGGCAATGAAACGAGTAACCACACATTCATATCCTAAAGTAGCATTATACAAGGTCAAAGTCGATTTCTAGGTACCACTCAAGAATCGAACAAAGGTTAAAAACTCTGAACCCAGGACAAAGGTCCTTGGGTTAGACCATTATAAGAACAAGAACGTTATAAACAAGAATATGGTACCCTAGCATATGCTAAAGATACGATTAAGAGCCTATAGACTAAGTCTTTGTACTCATTCCTATTTTCTCATATTTTTTCGGGTTACAAGTAGGAGTTGTAGGATGGAAGCAAATCTAGAGCAAGTGCGATACAAAGCCACATAGTTTTCAACTATTTTATTGATTTAAGTTGTTTGACTTACCCAACCCAATGCATTCAAATTCCACTTCGAATTTGTAAATAAAATGTATTTATGTTTTGTTTTAAACATGAAATTTTTTACCGTGCTGTTATACTTTGTCATTTAAGTTTTTAAGCTTTGAATTAGTCGCAACTCGAGGTGAAAATCGGGTCGTGATATTATAAGCTTTGATAATACAAAGTTAATAAAATAAAATCTTTAATTAATCAATTTTCTTCGTAAACTATAGGTAACTTTACTATTGAAAATGCACTATAGAACAAGTTGTGTCCGTCGATATAATCATTACAAGCAAGTCAATCCTTTGTGAGCCGTTCATAATTACAGCTGGGTCAAAAGTCTGTTTTACCTCAGTAATTATATGTTTCTACTTTACTACCATTAAATCTCAAATACACAATTGTTTATGAACCAATCATAAACCAAGTCCATCTTGGGTCTTTTGAGAGGGTGATGATCCATTGTTCAAGTCTCAAAATCTACTTACCATATATTTTATAGGAGTAAATTCTATCTCGGGAAATTATGTTCTAAGCTCTCTATTTTGTCAATTCCCACACTCGTAGGCATATTGAATTGGTTGCAAAAGTAATTTTAACCCATACAAATCAAATGACAAACCTATAGGGAAGAATTTATAACTCACTAAAGATTTTACGATCAAGTCACATATGATTTTCGTGGGAAATACTGATCTTCTCAATTAACGAATTTACAAAGAGAAGAAAAATATTTCGTAGTCTAGTCTTATTCAAACTTATTATATATGATACCTCCATTCATATGTCTCCACATAAAATATTTTGATCAAATCATTTGTAACAATTACAAAGTTAGTCGTATCAATAGTGTTACATAGATAAGAAAGTCAACATCTTCAATATACTATAGACCTTTTAAGTTATTATTTGAACATTATCCTTCTACATGTCAACTACGTACTATTCAAGAATATATTAATAACCTTGGATGGTTTACACAATAGATAATATTAAATTACAAATGAAATAATTAAAATTATTATTAACTATTAAATCTAAACAATTCTACGGGACCTAAAACCTACTATGATACTAATCTATCATGACTCGATATTTGAGCTATTTGAAGCACGAATCACGATGTGGGTTGATGCATAAAGGATAAAAATATGGGAAAATCTTTTGCTTTTAAAAACAAAGAAGATATTTACATTATATTCAAAATAGAGTTTATATGTTCATAGTACAAAATAAGGAAACTGTTCAAAAGTGTAAGAAGTGTTTCCGTTAATTCTCTTTGGTAAATAGTTCCAAGAGTCTTTGTAAGGCCGACTTTGTTCATGAATACTTAAGAGTTAACGCTACTGAAATTGATAAAGTGCAATCTTATGACAGAGGCTAATAAAGCGTTTGTCCATTAGAAGATAGTTTGGAATTAAATTCTTTATAGTTCGAGATAATAGTTGTATTGTTTAAGTCAAACAATTGAGATTAGTGTTACTTGTACTTATTATATTTTTATGTTCTAAAATAAAAATATTTTTTTTTAATTGTATTAAGCGTGGTTATTTGTGAATTTCATTAAATTAATTTTAATATGTTTTTATGTTTTTTTTTTATTTATTTTGGTGATTTAAATTTTTAATGTTTTATTAATAAAATTGATTGTAATATTTTGTTTTTCTAAACTTATATAAGAATATAAAGAGGAGAGGAGAGAGAAGGACACTATTCGTATCCTCACATCCATCTTCATTCAAACATTTGACTTTATAATAAAATACACATTAAACTATTTTAATTATAGAATTTATATTTATATATATTGTCACTAGGACATGATCATGTTACTTTCCTTTCTCTTCTAAGAGTGAAAACTATCTGTATAGACGAACCCAAATTCTTTCAGCATGTTTTGTTCTCACTAACATGCTTCTTAAAAAAATTCAAGACGTCAAACAATATAGAATTTGTCCAAGTAAAACACGCTTGACTTTGAAGTTTTAATGATTGAGCACTTGTACTTTCAATTCTTTAACCCTTTCTTAGCCATCCTATTCTCATAATCAATTTTATTCAGATATTGTTTCTGGTTCATTCATGTGCTTCTCTTTTACTCGAGTATCACATCTTTCCTAACTAACATGTTTGTATAATAAATGTTTCACACGTATGCTCATGATAAATTAGAGGCAAATTTTTCCATTTTAGTTATCTTGTATTCAAAGATTTTAACTTTTTCCCCTCTAGTTTTACACACTAATCCTTTAAAGTAAAAAAATCATATACAAGAAGTTAGAACATAAGATTTTCAAGGCGTATTGCTTTACTATTGTATTTTTTATTTGTATGATAGTTCGACGAAATTATGTCTACGCCTACCAACTTGAATTACCCAAAGTGTACTGTAGAGGACCAAGTAGTCATCGAATCTCTCCTTTTCAAAGTATTGTAATTTTTCTTTCCCACCTGTTTTCAATGCAATTGACTTTCACAATGATCTTTTATGGGAGGGGACAACCACTCATCAAGTGTTAGTGCTGCCAAACCATCTACTTGGACTCACCAACCTGCGAAAACTTACGCCTACATGAGTAAAAGATGTAGATGATCCAAATTCTGTGGTGAAAGGTACTCTACCTATACTTCGACATTTAGCCTTTCTATTGTTTGATTCGAGTTTCACATATTCCTTTATTTCTACATCATTTGTACTACAATCTATGCTTGAATTATATCTTTTTAGTTGTTTGTTTAAATTCATGGTGGGGTTAGTAATGTGGCTTGTAAAAATGTTAGAGCTAGGCAAGTAGAGATAGCATGTCACTCACTAGTTGTGGTCCTAAAATTTATATACATGAAAAAATTTGATGTTATTGTAAGCATGGTTAGTTGACCAAATTTTTTCTAACATCAATTCCTTTCAAAAAGAGGTGGTGTCTAGTCCTTTGACACACCATATTAAAAGTTCAAGGAGTTATACGAGGGCTACCCGTAGAATTATGTTCGCGCTAAAAACCTGAAAGTTAAATAGTCAAGGAGCATGGAGCTTCCTAGCCTGTAGGGTCGACATTAAAGGAGTTGAAATCTCCATGTCCTCCATGCCTATCATGATCGAGTTCTGATATGTGTTTCGAGAGAACTTTCTAAGATTACCTCCCAAAGGATAGATAGATTTCAATATTGAATTTAAGTCAAAGAAAAATTTCATCTCAAAGGCCTCTTAATGGTTCCTGTCGAGATAAAGAAGCTAAAATTACACCTGCAAGACCTACTGGATAAGGACTTCATACACCTCAATATCTCACCTTGGAATTTTGTCTCTTATTCATGAAGAAAAATGATGAAACAATGCGCTTCAACAAAGTGACTATAAAGAACAAATGACCCATTATGCGTAACGATGACCTACTTGACCCGGTACAAGAAGTCAAAAAATTCTCCAAGATTGACTTGGGGTCGAACTAGCCACACGACGCTGCCTTCAACTCTAAGGGCGGTAAACCAAGGGTTCCATCACCGAAGAACCATGGCCCAACTCCCAACATGGGAAGGATAAGCTAGAAAATGATTCCAAGAACCGTAACGCATGGGTGACAAACTCACATTACCAAACTCGACAATAGGCTGTGTTCCCAACAAACTTATGAAGACTACATGAAATTACAAATTTATCCATATAGGAATCTTTCATTTACACGTTTTAAAAATGTTAAATTATGAGTTATAAAAACCGAGATATTTTTTGAAAACTAAAATTAAAAATAAAAGTGTTGTCAAAAACATAGTTTGTTGTAAAATTTTGTGAAATTTTGCTTAAAATTCAAATGTTTTCTCCAAAACCATGAAACTATTTGTAGAGAAATGGAAAAAAACAAGCAAAATTTTAAAAATAAATAAATAAATTCTACGGTGTGATGGACAACTTGAAATTAACATGACACTAATACTAAGGTCCAAAGCATAAAATAAGTGAATAAATTTCAAATCATTTGGCGGAGAAAAACACATGGACTAGCAACTACAAATGATAGATCCATTATAAAGAAATTTGGTCTAGTGGTATGATTCTCGCTTCGGGTGCGAGAGGTCTCAAGTCCGATTCTCGAAATGCCCCCATAGCTATATCTAATTGATGCATTCAAGATATTATGTTATCTTTAATGAAAGAGATCATTCACACATGGATAACAAAAAATAAAAAATTGAACCAAGAAATTATTTAATTAATAATTTACACGTAACGAATGTTTTCGTTCTTAATCGATTTTATGAGAATGAACCCAAATGTAAGTAACCAGTGAACGACCACCTTCGACGAAGTGTTCATCACTAATAGAAGTGTCTAAATCGTCTAAGTCAAAGGTAATGGGGACGTATGTACTGAATATGTTCATAAAAAAAAAATTATCCTTATTGTTAAGGTGACTTTAAGGGAGCCATAGGGACATACATACTGAAAATGTTCATAAAAAAAAACTATTCTTATTGTTCAGGTGAGTTAAAGGGATCCATAAAAAATCCATCACAAATGTGGTCATACATCAAGAGAGAATGAGTGTTAACCTATATAATCATTCCTTAAGGATTTGTGAAGCTAAGGGGGCCATCACAAATGTAACCATACTGAAAACAAAAAGTTGCTAGCAAGAGTGTCCATCACAAATTTTGCCATACTGAAAAATTTAGAATGCTAGCAAGAGAGACGAGCTATTCAAGGAGAATGAAAACGTCAAGAGGATGCTAAAAAGAGAGTCGAGCTTGCTAAGGAGAATTAGTGTTAACCTATATAGTCATCCCTTGAAGGATTCGTGAAGCTAAGGGCGCCATCACAAGTGTGGCCATACTGAAAACTTCAGGATACTGGCAAGAGAGTAAATCCCAAATGTAGCCATACTGAATTTAGGCTGCTAACAAGAGAGTTGAGCTAAGTAAGTCATTACAAATGTTGCAATACTTAAAACTTCAAGATGATAGCAAGTGAGTCGAGTTAAGGGAGGATATATGTTAACCTATATACTCATCCCTTGAAGGATTCGTGGGAGAAAAAAAAAATTATGACAAGAGAAGGTTAAGGAAATAAATTATGAAGCCAAGTCACATAAGCAATGGTAAAAGAAATGATAACCATCTTAGAAGTGTTGGAGAATACGGTGAAAGTGAGGAATGTCTATTTTTCTTGTAGGGTTTGATTTTAAGTGTAGGGTAAAAGGTGGGGGAAAAATAAGTTGCGTTAAAAATATAAGAAATGTGATTTGTATCGTACTTTGATAAATTAAAATTTTCAAGTATGACATAGAAATTATAATCCAAATCAGCAAGTCACGTGGGTCATTGACTCCCCAATTAGGAACTTTCTAGGTGGACGACTTATTCCTTTTCAACCCTAAAAATGGAAGAAGAAATTAACCATATAAAAGGGGAAGAGTTTACTAAAAAGAGAGACACAAAAGGGGAAAATGAAAAACACATACAACAAAGGGTTTTGCTGTGGTAAAAACTAGAGAGAAGGATGAAGAAGAACCATAATTCAACCGTTGTTGACAGCAGAAGAAAAATAAGACAAAGAAGGATAGATTAAGGCAAGAAGGTAGACGAGAGAGCTAAAAGAATGGAAAAAAACACATAACAGAGGGTTCTGCTGATGTAAAAACAATAGAGAAGAATGAAGAAGAATCATAATTAAGCCGCGGTTGACAGTAGAAGGAAAAGAAAATCAAGAAGGATAGATTAAGGCAATAAAGTGGACGAGAAGCTAAAAAAGAGGGGAACTATAATTGTAGGACAACAACAAATCTTGATAACTCTCGAGTCCTTTACCCTATTTTCACATTTTATTAATTTTCATGATTAAAGTTTTGATTCCTCTAGTTAAATCATTTGGTTTGGATAACTAAACCTTATAGGCAGGATAATTTTATGCAGATTAAGCATGTTGACGGTGCGATTTTAGTTGAGTAAAGAGATTATTATTATTTACTTGTTTGTTTAGTTGACCACTTTACATACATAGTTGTTGTCTTATTCGACAGAACAGATAGAGCAAGGAAATTCTCTATAATAATCTAGTTTCATTTCAAGGATACTTCAACGTAATTGAAGGGTTGTGAATAATTCTTCTTCTAGATTCTTGTTAATATAACTTTAAAAAAAACATTATGAAAGTAATCCCCGTGCATGACCATTGAAAGATGGCTTAGGAATCTGTTAAAATGAACTAAAATTAAGGTTTAATAACTTATCTATTTAATCTCTCTTAGCCGAACCTTCTTCATTGTTGCTGATTTTCTCGTTGCTCTCTATTTTTCGATAGCAGTTACCACTTTTGCATAAATTTTGTTTAAATAGTTTAACCACATCCATTAAATGATACCAAAAACTCATTTAATTTTCGGCAACCAGAGTAACAAAAAAAAGAACTCTATGTTATCGATAATTTACTTATTACTTGCTACTTGTTATAGTGTATGCTTGCACTTATTCGTGTGAATTTTAAACCATTTTACTATAAACCTTCACAAGTGATCAGGGTGCGGTTCAATTAAACAAGCTGAAGGTCCCGGAGTCTAAACCCTTATGTGGGCTAAGACATTAAGGTTTTGGAGAATTTTATCCTTCATCTCGAATAGTATTTATGCAAAGTTGTGGTGGAGATCTAAGTACATGGACATTCAAGATGACCGATGTACCATGAACACTTTGGAGAGTTTAAAACAAGAACTCCGCTCATAGTTCTTCTCAAAGAATGTCGAGATAATAGTAACAAAGAAGTTAAGAGAAATAAGCATACTATGAATATCTGAGACTATCTTAAGCAATTTTTTAGGCTTCTGTTGGATATCGTCACATGTCTGAGAACGATAAAGTTTTCAGTATTGTTAAGGGGCTTAAGTCATGGGTGAAGCCAAGCTTTACGAACAAAGGTTCAAGACCTTTCCACAGTCTATGCTATAACAAAACGACTATTTGACTTTAGCAACAATCATTCCCAAGACAAAAGGTAGAACTAGGCTTCCATAAGTGGGGGTAATATAAATTATCGACCCAACTTCTCAAAAGGCGGGACAGATGACATATTTGAAGGTAGAGGAGGGGAAAGCGAGTCTTTCTAACAAAGAGGTATAACTCAATGGCAAAGTTCTTATAGCTAGAATAGTCATAATCAAGGTTCCTTGTCTTGCTTCATATGCAAGGGGTCCCATCGAGAATCTGAATTGCTACCGAAGGCAGCACTGTATGCCTTCCAAGAAAAATTGGAGTAAATTCAGAAGATGGAAGGAATTGAAACACAATTATTTGAGAACGTTGAACACCCCCACTTGAGGGCACCATATTACTTATCCACCCTCCAGAAGAGAGTGGAAGAGATAGAAGAACCAATAGAACATAATCTTATGTATGCAGAGGCCTAGGTTAACCACAGAACATCCATGAACACTTTAGACCCACCCACAACTTCATGATAGAGACCAAAGTGAAACTTTAGTAGATTTTTTCAAAACCTTGCACAGAGAAAGGAAGGAGCGAATTGAGAAACAAATTTCAAAATTGCTTCAAGTATTAAAAAGGAACGGAATGAGATCATTTTTCAACTCGGTGACTGGGTTTGGATAAAAAGTTTCACGGAGTGATTCTCATCTCAAAGGAAGACAAAGTTACATTCAAGAGGGGATGACCTTGATCAAGTTCTTGAAAGAATTAATAACAATGCCTATAAAATTGATCTTTTAGGAGACTTTTCAGTAGTATAATATATCAGACTGATAGTGTTTCTAAATATTTGAGTTCATCAATGTACAAATTTTATCATAGTAAGGCCAATAAGGGAAATTCACAAATTGTTGGACAACAAAGTTGACACGAAGAACTTAATAAAGAGATATGAAACTTGATCCGAGAAAAGCCTAAGTTTGAAAACAATTTGGTGGCTAAGGACCGTGTAGTATTATGAAAGCTAGTTAGATTGAGTTTTGAAAGACTTGGTGTCGATATCTTCTTTACTTGTGTACACAACATGTATGACTCAAGTGAACTATCAAATTAGAACTTACACTTAGGGAATAATTTCAATTATTTTTTCTCCTTCGGTGGTAATTACAGCTACCCCTATATAAATAATATAAAAATAATCAAACTTTGCAGCCGTCTAGATCTAAAAGATATATTAATAATTATTGCGTATGGTTTTCATTAACATCTAATTTCTTTAATGATTAATGCTCAATAAGTACCATTGATTATACTAACAATTTCTATGAATATCAAATAAAATAAATGAAATAACGATGATACATTCCATGAACAACTAAATACATAGCCCTCAACAAGGGCAGTTGATCTAGTGGTATGATTCTCGCTTTGGGTGTGAGAGGTCCTGAGTTAAATTCTCAAAATGCCCCTTCTATAGAATTTCTTCTTATCCAAAGATGTACCCCATGTAGGGGTGTACATTTAACCTGGACCAACCCAACCCGAATTTTAAGGATTTTTTTGGATTCTTTTTATTGAACCCAAACTCGGGTTCATGGGACAAAATACTCAGTTGACTCGAGCCAAATAAAAATATAGTAAGAAGTTTACAGTGGTACTTTATCCTAACCTAAAACATTCACACCAAATGCATTTATTCTTTGTTTATTTTGTTTAATTTCTCTTATATTATGTTTAAAACATTCACACCCGAAAATAGAGGGGTGGGTTGTGTTGGGTTGTGAAAATTTTCGGGTTGAGTTGGGTTACTAATCCAACCAACCCGAACTTTGGGTTCGGTCAAAAAAATCCCTCAACTCAACCCAACTCGGACCATGTACATCCCTAGCCTCATCTAGAAAGAGTATTCTAATTTTGAATGCATTGTCCTTGAAAGTAGTTCATGATCTAAAAGCTCAATAAAACGTTTTTAGCTCCCAAGCCCCTAGAAAAGATAGATTTCCAACCTGAGGGAAAAAACTATATCGAGTTAGAGGTAAAAATGGTAAGTGGTCAAGAAGGGGCATTTGGTTTAGTGGTATGATTCTTGCTTAGGGTGCGAGAGGCCCTGAGTTCAATTCTCGGAATGCCCCTATGTTTTTAATTAATCTTTGCTTATGATAATAGTAAGCTTGCAAAAGTGAATTTACATTATAACAAAATAGTGTGTGAGGTTTGTCTATGGCAACTTCTCCAGAGTCCGCTCCCGACCTCGACCAGCTCCTTATCACCTGAAAAAAATGGAGAATAAGGAATGAGTACAAGACTCTTAATCGTGTCCTTGATATGACGGGTGAGGTTTAATCGTGTCCTTGATATGCTAGGGTACCACATCCTTTGTTATTGTCCCTTATCACCTGAAAAAAATGGAGAATAAGGAATGAGTACAAGACTCAGTGTAGGCTCTTAATCGTGTCCTTGATATGCTAGGGTACCACATCCTTTGTTATTGTCTTGTTCTTGTTGTAATACTTAGGCCCTCTAGTTCTTGACCTGAGTGTAATACTTAGGCCTTTATTCTTGATTCTTACCTCTTTTAGTACTATGAACTAGGATCTTGATCCTTGTTCTTGGTTCTTATCCTTAGAACTAGGATCTTGATCCATGTTCTAATCCTTGATCTTTCTCTTGTTCTTGGTACTTTCTTGGTCCTTGTTCTTGGTTCTTGTGTTGTTCGTGGTTCGTTCTCCAAGACACTCTCCCTAGGATTTACGGCACTAGTCATGCACCTGACAATCCTGTGTCCAAGGCTTCATGTGTTCCAAGCGATACAACCTTAACCTACGTCCGAGGATTCATGCGTTCCAAACGACGTAGTCTTACCGCATCTTAGGGCTTGTCCTTCGATACGGTCTGCTTAACCTATGCCCAAGGCTTCATGCATTCCAAGCGGCATAGTCTGATACTGCATCAAGGGCTTGCCCTATAATACAGTATGCTTAACCTACGCTCAAGGCTTCATGCGTTCCAAGCAGCGTAGTCTGAAAACCTACATCCAAGGCTTCTTACGTTCCAAGCAATGTAGTCTAATACTGCATCAAGGGCTTGCCCTATAATACAGTCTGCTTAACCTACGCTCAAGGCTTCATGCGTTCCAAGCAGCGTAGTCTAAGTCATGAGCATGCTATACCATGGGAGGTCTTAGGAGGTTCTTGATTTGTTGCTAAGGTAACTTACTCTCTTCTTGTTCCATCGTGGCCCTAGACTACTCCCCATGATAGACCATAAAGGTCACTTGCTCGGTGCATACTTAAACATTGCATCCTATAGATCTGCAGGGCATCTCTTCTAGGTGAGGAAAACTTGAGGCATGACATCCTGCAAAGGAAACATGGTGTAGGGCATCCCACCTAGAAGAGGAATTCCTGGCACCGCTTGGTGGGAGGTCATGGGTCACTTTGGACATGACTATATAGTATTACCTAGCATTCTTGAGTTTTTGAGGTTGGGGACCTTGGTCCTTCGTCCTTGAGTGGTACCTAGCATTCTTCTTACTTGGGTAGTTGTAAAGATTGTGTGTTGTTGTTCTTGGTTCTCAATCTTGTAAGTTTCTAAGGTCCATAATTCTTTGAGACATAAGTTGTAACTTGCATTTGTATCCATATGAACCCATCTTAGTGTGAGTTGTTCTAGAAGGTCATAGATTCTTAGGGAGTTCTTTAGAGGGTTCTAGAAGAGTCTTGATTCTTGTGGTGTCTCCTTTAGCTGTTTCTAGGATCCTTACTTGGTTTAGGTTCCTAACTTGCTCCAATCAACTTGAAACCTAAAACATATCTTCATGTCCTTCATAATAGACCTTATAGGAAGTAGCAAATCATCTGGAGCACGTATAGACCTTGAATTCTCATAAGTAGTCCTAGGGTCATTTTGGTCATTTTACACCTAATTCTTGGTTTTGCTACTTAACATGTTCTAATGGCTTTCAAACTTCATCACATCTTCAAACATTATATAATAAGGCCTACTATAGAGTCTCATAGCATTTGGAGGTCATCTAGGTCATGAACTGTAGGTAATCTTTCCTAGGGGCATTATTGTCATTTTGCACCGTTTCATGGTTTACCTACTTATCCTTAGCTAATGGCCACAAAATTTCATATATAATCTCAATATGCTATAATTTTCTCAGCACTAAAATTTCATAGGCAGCGGAGTTCATCTAGTGGGTTATTTTAATGTTACCAAATTCTCGAGAACTTTGATCGGTTTAGGGCCTTAACTAACGGTTCTTTGGGTTTTTTCTTTCATGTATCCTTAGTTCATACTTGGTTTAGGGTTCATATGAAAATCCAAGCGATTCCTACAAGTATTTCTTAACAAAAAGTCCAAGGTAGCTACTTACCTCGTTGTCGACGTTCGGGACCTCCGTTCTTGAGCTTCAGGTATCCTAATTACCTCAAATCTCCTTCCACAGACTCCTTATTGTGTCTACTTTTTGGAACCATAAAGTTTTTCATTAGAACTGGTCTGGAATGGGGTCAAAATTAAGAAAAACCGAGAAAAGGTCGAGTTTTGGGTTGACCTTGCCGATTCAACTGAACCGGCCACGTCATCGTCTTCTTCCTCTAGACAGGAAGAAGACGCGCGCGACCGTTCGCACCACCGTCATAAACTCGCCCTCCCCAGCTCCGATCACGCTGTTTTGCCCCTCGAATTCTTCACAAAACTTAAAGTGGGTGTTACAAGAGCTAGGGATTAATTTCATACCTTCTCGAGGATTGTAGCATAAGTTATTTGCTTCCAAAGTTGGTCCAAAATATGATTTCTCGCCGGAGTAAAAACAGAGGATTTCTTATTTGGTAGCCGATTCTAGGGGTTTTTAAGGCTCGCTTTCTTCACAAAACCTCTTCCTTATTCTTCCCACAAGCTAAAGGAATTATTTTGGAGGAACGAATTTGAGTGTGGGATCTTAATTTTGAGAAACCACTCTCGGTCTGCAAGTTACCCGACACCTCTGATTTTCGATCTCATGGGTATCTTATTCTACGACGTTTCAGCTCTCGATTCCTTCATCAAAGTTACTCAAGTTCTTCCTCTTAAGCTAAAGAAATCCTCAATTTGAAGGAAAAGAGGCCTTGGATAAGAATTCGACACTTACCCCAAATTTGAGCTGGAAACGGATTTTCATAAATTGAGAATGTTTCTGAGGTTATTTCTCTTCGGGTCTTCTATGGAAACATTCCTTGGAGGTGCAGAAACTTAATGGGATCATCCTTGCTCGATGAGTTTTTGTATATTCTCGGATTGGAATTTTGAGTTTTCCTTGAAGCTCTTTAATGGCGGATGGAATTGGGGGAATGGTTTCTAGGCACTTTCAGGACTCTATTCCTTCATAGAACTTGTGGGTAATCTTGTGTAGAAACTATAGGAACAAGTTTGAAGAGGAATGGTGGAGAATTGCTCTCGAATTTGGAAGAAACTCGAGAGTAGGAGACCCAAAATCTAAATACTTATTGCCAACGACTGGGAGCTCTACTCTGCTCGATTCTTGTTCCAAACTATTGCCCCAACTTCAGAATTTATAGGAGAAGCTTGAACCGATATTGGGAGCTCCAGAATCGTCATGAATCGTTGGTTGGGTTTTGTGAAAAATTCGTCAGAAATATCTACTCCGATAAGAGCCTCACCGACCTTGGTTTTGAATCCTAGCCGTTTGATGCGATGATCCGTGAGTGTTCTAGACCACATCCAAGTTTAGAGGAGATCCAACGGCTGAGAGTCGAGAATGGCAAATCCGTAATTATCCTTAACTTCAGGGGTATTTTGGTAATTTGACACTTTCTAAATATTTTAATATTATTTACATCGAAAAATCCATAATTTTTCGAAAAATTCTTCATACTTTGTTGATCATTTTTTCCTTCTTGAACATCTTGAAATTCCTTCTAGATAAGAATTAAAAATCTAGAAAGATCTTTGATAATTGGAAAAATGACATTTTCGTCCTTTTCGCTTACGCTTTCATTCTCAATCCTTCTCCAAAGGTCTTAAGTCCTTAAGATTACTTCTTAGGGAATAGAAATGACTTACCAAGACCCCTTTCTTTGCTTAATCCTCATAAACTTCTTCCATAGATCCTTTGGGTCTTGCATTGATGGTTGTCCTTCATTTTTGGGTGTTACACGAAAATGATTCTAATTCAAATACATGAGATTCTAATTCAAATAATAGATCCATTAATAGAGCATTTGGTCTAGTGGTATGATTTTCGATTCGGGTGCGAAAGGTCTCGAGTTCAATTTTGAAATGCCTCAAAACAACTATATCAAATTTTTAAGCATTTTTAAGATATTAGGTTTTCCAATAGTCATTGGTATGATTCTCGCATTAAGTTGAAAAGGGCCCCCCAAGTGTTCAAATTTTGGACCAGTGCTTCCCCTCTTCAAACTCTCAAGAAAGGGGCACATATTCCACCCAAGTCGGTGAACGTCTGCCTTCAAAGAAGTGCAAGAAAGCAAGAAAAGGTAGAACGGAACGTGCCTAAGTATATTCGGTGAACGGATCCCCTTCAAAGAAGTGTTAGAGAGAAAAAAAGGTGGAACAGGACGCACCCAAGAAGAAGTAACGAATGAACGACCGCCTTCAAAGAAGTGTAAGAGAGCAAGAAAAGGTAGGGAATGCCCACTGCCTTCAAAGAAAGTGTTGGAGAGCAAGAAAAGGCTGAACGAATACCCTGTAGAATTATGTTCGCGATAAGAATCCGAAAGTTAAACAGTCAAGGAGCATGGAGCTTCCTAGCAAGTAGGGTCGACATTAAAGGAGTTGAAATCTCCATGCCCTCCATGCCTATCATAACTGAGTATAACCTTCTAAGATTATCTCCGAAAGGATATAGATAGATTTTAATATTTAAGTCAAAGAAAAATTTCATCTCAAAGGCCTCTTACCTCATGGTTCCCGTCCAGATAAATAAGCTAAAATTACACCGACAAGACCTCAATATCTCACCTTGGGATTTTGTCTCTTATTCATGAAGAAAAATGACGAATCAATGCACTTGTACATAGACGGCAAGAAGTTCAACAAGGTGACCATAAAGAACAAATGCCCCATTCTACGTAACGATGACCTATTTCACCTGGTACAAGAAGTAACAAAATTCTCCAAGATTGACTATGGGTCGAGCTAGCCTCACGACGCTACCTTCAACTCTATAGGCGGTAAACAAAGGGTTCCATCACCGAAGACCCATGGTCTAACTCCCAACATGGGAAGGATAAGCTAGAAAATCATTCCAATAACCCTAACGGATGGGTTACAAACTCACATTACCAAACTCGACAATAGGCAGTGTTGCCAGCAAATTTATGAAGACTACATGAAATTACAAATCTATCCATGTAGGAGTCTTTAATTTCTAGGTTTTAAAAATGTTAAATTATGAGGTATAAAAACGAAGTTATGTTTTGAAAACTAAAATTAAAAATAAAAGTAGTATTCAAAAACTTAGTTTGTCGTAAAATTTTGTGAAATTTTGCTTAAAATTCAAATATTTTTTCGAAAACCATGAAACTATTTGTAGAGAAATGGAAAGAAAACCAACCTAATTTAAAAAATAAATAAATAAATTCTACTGTGTGACGGATAACGTGAAATTAACATGACACTAATACTAAATTATAAAGCATAAAACTCGTGAATACATTTCAAATCATTTGGTGGAGAAAAACACATGGACCAGCATCTAAAAATGATAGATCCATTATAAGGTTATTTGGTCTAGTGGTATTATTCTCGCTTCAGATGCGAGTGGTCTCGAGTTTGATTCCCGAAATGCCCCATAACTATATCAAATTGAAGCATTAGATTTTCAAATGTGTTCATCACTAATGAATGTGTTTGAGTGAAAGGTACAGGGACATTATATACAAAAAAGAAAAAAGAAAAATATTGATAAAAAATGTTATTCTTATTGTTTAGGTAAAATGTTATTCTTTTTGTTCAGGTGAGTTGGATCATGAATGTAATATGGTCATGAGCGACCGTAGAAGTATTCATCACCAACGGAAGTGTCTGAATCAAAGTTAATGGGGACACGTACATACTGAAAATGTTCATAAAAGCATCACAAATGTGAGACACTAGTGAATGACCGCCTTCGACGAAGTGTTCATCATCAATAGAAGTGTCTAAATCAAAGGTAATGGGTACGTACTGAATATGTTCATTAAAAATAAAAAAATTATCCTTATTGTTAAAGGTGATTTTCAAAGAAGTGTTCATCACAAATGGGAGCCATCACAAATGTGGCCGCCTTCAAAGAAGTGTTCATCACCAACGGAAGTTTCTAAATCAAAGGTAATTTGGACGTACACACTGAAAACCATTGGTCTTTGGTTCTTATCATGAGTTAGCCTTCGGTTCTTATCATGAGTTTTAAATACATGATTGTATAGGGAGGACCTTCGTTCGAGGTTCTAAGTTCTTAAATTCATAGTTTTTTTTTTCATAAGGACCTTGGTTCCAAGATTCTGACTTCTTCGATCCTAAATTCTATCCTAAAAAACTTGGTTCTAAGGTCCTGAGTTTTTAAGTCTTAGTTCTCGATTTCTTGTTCTTGTTTACTGGTACTTAGTTCTTGGTACTTGTTCTTATTTCTTTTTCTTTAGACACTTTTAAGGGATACTTGTGCAGTTTTATTGTAGATGAATAACTCGATTCTGACCTATGTATGAGGTTTCATGTACTCTTCGCAACATAGTCTATGTTCTAGGTTTCATACGTCCCTCATGATATGGTCTCATACCTTTGTTAAGGATTTTCATGTCTTCTTTGTGACACAATCTACTTTCAAGAATCATAAAGAATGTTATGAGAATCTATCCGGAAGAGGTTCAATTAAACAAAAATGTAAGAGATGAATTGAATTTTATCCTTCATATCGGGGAAATTCTTGTCCCAAAATGTTATCTTTTTCTTTTCATTAGTTCTTTTAAAACTTCACACACTTCATTTGGATTTTCTTAAAGGTCCTACCGGGAGTTGAACCCAGGTCGTTGGATTCAAAGTCCAAAGTGCTAACCACTACACCATAGAACCTTTAGTTAAAATTTACTTTTGCATGATTTTCATGTTTTATGTTGGTTAAGTCATGTTCTATTAAATTAATATTAGAGATAAGAAGAGAGGTCCTATCAAGAGTCAAATCCAAGTTCTTCCTTATTGAATTTAATGTTCTAGAACAGTTTTATCTTGCTCGTTGTGTAACGTGAAATTTTTAGAATCGGTTAAAATTCATATACATTAAACACATACTTGTAAACATAATAAAAGAAACAAAAGACTATTTTAAACTAAAATTGATGTAGGTGTCGCTCAAACGAGAGAACCCTAAAAAAATAAGCATATTCCGCTTGGAGCGGCGAGCACACGGTATTCTTTAGTAAAAGGCAAAAGAATAGTTCGCTGTGTGCTCACCGCATGGCTCCGTGAAAGTAAATGAATACGTTGATGGCCTTATATAGGCTATGGACAGTTTCTTCTGCAACTTGTTTTCAATGTTTAACTTTTACCCACCAAAAGAGTATTATTTATTATCTTTTCCAACTTTGTTTCTTTGTATCGCAAATATTTATCAATTAATTTCTTCTCTTTTATAAAGATTCAAAATTTGGTTTGTGAAGAACTATAAATTTCAAACTTTAATTTCAAACTTTAATGAATGATTATTAATGTTGGATGATTTTAGGAATTCAACTCGTATGTGTGTTATGATCAAATATGGATTGTTATGGTGATAAAAAGAGAGGTCGTGGCTTAAATGTTCAAAGATAATTTTTTCTAAAGTTATTCTTTTTACCAAAGTTCACTAAAATTTTATTTCTTAGTTCTTTCTAAACAAGTAAAGAAAAAGAGAAGAAGATTATCCCATTTTTCTCTAATTTTATCAATTTGAAAATTTATAATAAAGATTGATGCAACATATAAGACTCCACCTTTTAAGATATGACTATTTTAATATTTAGGGGATTGATTTAAACTTAATTGGATTAATGGGAGGCTTGCTTAGTAAATTAAACTAAATCTAAAAAGACATAAAGTAAAAGCAATAATTACATAAACCGACAAAATAAAGTAAACACGGTAATTCGCATAGTGGAGAAGCATAGTTGACATGTCGCATCTTCTTTTGAAGCATCTGGTCCGCAACTTTATTAAATGAGCTTTAGTAATAAGATGATGTGAGGCGTATGATGTGATATGTTATATGATTACTTGATGACATTAGATAATGATGTGATGATGTGATGTTGTGATTATGTACATGATGTTGACATGACGATGAAGATGCAAAATAATAAGATGATGCAAGACGAATGATGATGAAATGACTTAATATGGTAATGTTCCATATTAAGATGATGTGCATGTATTAAATGTCATGATGCGTTATGATGATAAGTTTTCAAAGGCACAACCCTAGTTAATGTTAATGATGATTAATGTATGAAGGGAAATGCGTACATGTTACTTAGAGTAATGTGTGAACGGTGGATAGGGTTGTGTCCTAAAGATGTTTTAAAGATGAAAACTATAGGGATCACATGGATTTCGTGTGTTCATATACATTTGGATGCTTCCCCATTTATGATGATGAATATGGATGCGTACATTATGATGATGATGATGGTCATTCCTCGCATGATACTCAGGGGTCTGCTAACCTCCGAACGTCGCTACAGTCAGCTAGCTCAACTATGATGGGAACAAGAGGGTGCGAACCGTCTAGGACCCACGTTCACATGTGTGAGTTGTGAGTAGGGAAGTACTACAAATCCAATTTTGTCTAGACTGGAAGCCACCCATATGATGACTTTTAATGAAAGATCCCCAGATCATGAGTTGAATGCGTTTGCCTTCTCTGACCCCAATAGTGGGGCCACCCGTATCATGATTGTTAAATAAAATTTATTCATTTAATTTAGTATTTGGTTTGGTTGTTTTAAAGATGTTCTTGAACACATAAGTCCATGACAGTGTTGTAAGAGGAAGTTTATGTTTTATGATGAAATTTTAAAGGTATAATTTTGAATATGAGTATAGATGATGATAAAGGTAGTGACGATAGGTAAGTGAAAATTTAAGGTCGTTACATAAATGCTCTAAAATTGTTTTCTCATTTTTTTCATCTTTCATATAATCGAGCACCAATGTTTACCAACGGACTTACCACGAAAGTCCTTCTATTGCCAGGACCATACTTGCAAATAGCCACAGCAAACACATGCTCTACATGATTCTGGGACTGCAACATTGAGGAGACCACAACTCTTTTATCGAATAATAGATTTGGATTTCTATTTTGCTTATCATATTTGTACAAGACTTTTTTTTTAATAGAATTACTTTATCGACTATTCAGTCTTTTGATGCATAGTTTAAGGACGATCTTGGTCCATTAGATCAAAATAATCAACAAAGTGTTGATCATCTAATTGATTAAAGTGGCAGTGAAGCGATATGTTATCTATTTCAATTTCTACTTTTGATAGTTTAATAAAAATTGTGGTCGGTTGCCTTGGTTGTTATAAATCTGGAGGTTATGAATCCAAGAATCGATCATTGAGGTCATATATTGTATCTTCCTCTTCCTTGATGGAAAGAGAAGATGTTGAACCGATTGAAGTGGCCTCTTGGAGAACCTTTTAAAAATCAATCAGCTTCCCAAGATGTCTGAGCTAAAGTTGCAAATAGCCTTGACATTAAGTTGAGAATTCAGTGTTTTTCCCTCTTTGACCGATCTTAATTTCTTAAACTACTTTTGTTGTTGCATTGGTGTAAATATATATTTCCTACCCTTTGATTTTTAATATTTAAAATGTTTGTTTGAATTAACCCATTTTTTCAAAGCTTGAAATTCCAAGAAGGAATGGAAGGAATTTGGAAATAAAAGGCAAAACCACATTTGAACGGGAAAAATGATTTTTTGAAGATGTAGGGACAGATATTTTAAATGTTTCTTTTGTATGAGACCATCATTATTTTAGCTAGATAATTAAATTTTTAAGCATTTTAGAAGAATTGAATGAATCAAGAATGCTCATAATCTTGCTATCGGATGAAGTTGTACCAAGTTTTGATGTAATCTTTATATGAATAAGGTTGAGGGATGAAGGTTTTTGAAAGAGTCTTCTCATTGTACGGATCTTGATTCCAATATGTCATATCCATGACTTTAAAGATTATTAGCTTAGAATAAGTTATTTTTTAAGGACCATCCCGATTTGGGATGTGAGTAATCTCCACCGATTAGGTGTCGACAAGGATAAAATTATAATATCAACTGGTTTTTTAGTTTTTTTAGGTATGAAAAATAAACGTGATGGATATGCTTTTTTGATGATCTCGATAACGTTGTGATCATCATACTCAAGCTCAACCGAAAATTTTACAATTTGAGAAGGTTTTTCAAAATAATTTTTTATTTTGTACTTCGGTACAAACTAATTTGAAACGACAGCATCAGAGTAGGTCGTAGGAATTGAAGATCCCGTTAATGGAATAGAGGCAAAAGGCCTCGATGGAGTTGCAACAGGAGGTCACAACATAGAGGCGAATAGCATCATTTTTTTTTTTTTTTGAGACAAGATTGTTCAAAGTCTCTTTTCAATGATCTTGAATCCATTTTAATAGTTTGTTTAATTAAATTTCCTTCATATTTATCTGATAAATATACAGAGTTCAATTTATGGTACAATTCCAGACTTCCGAATGAAATATGATAATTGATTCTCTACCATCTTTTGATAACTTTAGGATTCCTCCATATCCGATACCATATGCGTCAGATTCCACTATAAGCTATGCTTTTGGGTCGATAAGACATAACCAGGGAGTTTATTTGACCAATGATTTAATTTTTTGAATTTTAGAGGTATGCCTTACCGATCAAGACTTTGTATTTTTTTTTAAGACGCTAAAGACGGTTTTTAAATGGGCTTGATATCTTGAAGGAAATCAGATACCTAATTGAGATAACCTACAAAACTTTTGAAGTTGGATTTTCTCGATTCTTTCATCAAGAAAGTTTGAGGCAAACTCAATAGGCCTCTGGATGGGGTTTACAAGGCCCAAATAAATTTTGAATCGAGGATTTGAATTTGAAATAATTTTATTTTCGGTGTGGACACAACTAGCCAATTTCTTTTGATTACATTAATTAATGTATGGAGATCTTTAAAGTGTTGATCAATCGTTTTAGAAAATATCAACACGTCATGAATATAAACTATTGAAAACTTTTAAAAGGGTTGAAAATATCCTTCATAATTTTCTGAAATTCGGATGGAGCATTTTTTAGTCTAAATGGCATGACGTTTCACTCGTATTTTTCAAGCGGGACATTAAATGTTATTTTATATTTATCCTTTCAGAAAATTTGAATTTACCAAAATCCTGATTTCATATGTTGTTTAAATGAACCTTTTGAAATGGTAAATGAATAATATGTTGTTTTGCGTCCAAAAAGAATTTGAAATATTTGAGTAAATGTCATTTTCAATAGGTTTTTGTAACTCTTTTAATTTTCTTTTGAACATAGTGCTACCTCACGCTTTTAAGATAGCACTTGGTTTTTGAAAAAATTAGGAGCTACCTAACTAAAGATGAGCTCTAAAGACAGATCTTGTTTTAAAAGTTTTAAAGTAATCAGTACAGCTTTTGGTAGCTTTGATTTTAAAGTAATTAATATGCTACTTTAAGGCCATGAAACAAAACAAGTAATCGTACACTCATGTTCTAAAGTAGCATTATACAAGTTCAAAGTCCTCTTAAGATGGGAAGATTTCTAAGTTAAAAACTCTAAATTCAGGACAGAGGTCCTTGGGCTAGACCATGAGAAGAACAAGAATGTTATAAAAAATAATATGGTACCCTAGCATATGCTAAAGATACGAATAAGAGCCTATAGACTACTTAGTGAATTTTTGTACTCATTCCTATTTTTTCATATTTTTCCGGTGACAAGTAGGAGTTGGAGTTTGAAAGCAAATCTAGAGCAAGTGCAATACATTTTATCGCAACTCGAGGTAAAAATCGGGTCGTGATATTATAAGTTTTGATAATACAAAGTTAATAAATTAAACTCTTTAATTAATTAATTTTCATTCGTAAACTATAGGTAACTTTCCTATTGATAATGCACCGAAGAACAAGTTGTGTCCATTGATATAATCATTACAACCAAGTTCCTTCCTGTCCATAATTACAATGGGGTCAAAAGTCTGTTTTACCCAGTAATTATATCTTTCTTTCTTACCACCACTAATTCTCAAATAAACAATTGTTTATGAACCAATCATAACCAAGTCCATCTTAGGTCTTTGAGAGGGTGATGACCCATGGTTAAGTCCCCAAATCTATTTATCATATATTTTATAGGAGTAAATTCTATCTTGGAAAATTATGTTTCAAGCTCACTATTTTGTCAATTCCCACACTATAGGCATATTGAATCGGTTGTAAAAGTAATTTTAGCCCATGCAAGTCAAATGACAAACCTATAGGGAAAAATTCATAACTCACTCAAGATTTTACGATAAAGTCGTATATGATTTTCGTGTGAAATACTAATCTTCTCAATTAATGAATTTGCAAAGAGAAGAAAAATATTTCGTAGTCTTGTCTTATTCAAACGTATTGTATATGATACCAACATTCATATGTCTCCACATAAAATATTTGGATCAAATCATTTGTAACAATTACAAAGTTAGTCGTATCAATAGTGTTACCCGAATAAGACAGCCAACATCTTTGATATACTATAAACATTTTAGGTTATTATTTGAACATTATCCTTCCACATGTCAACTACATACTATTCAAGATTACATTAATAACCTTGAATGGTTTACTCCATGAATAATATTAAATTGCAAATGAAATAATTAAAATTATTATTAAATATTAAATCTAGACAATTCTATGAGACCTAAAACCTACTATGATACTAATCTATCATGACTCGATTTTTGAGCTATTTGAAGCACGAATCACGATGTGGGTTGATGCATAAAGGATAAAAATATGGAAAAAACTTTTGTTTTTAAAAACAAAGAAGACTAAAAAAAGCATATAACATACATACTTATATTACAAAATATAACTTTTAAGTTTAACATTTTTTTATGAAAAAAAGTTTACAAAATATGGAGTCGAGACAAAAAACTCTTGAACCTAGGTTATCTTTATGACCGCCTGCGCTAGATTACTCCAATCCTTGACAAACATCAAGTCATTAACTAAAAAAAAGTAAAACACTAGTGATATGAACCAAGAGACAACAATCATACAATATACTTCAATGAAGATATGAAGAAAATGTTGTTGAAATTATCAACAGATATTTCAATTCATGCCACATTCAAGAAAAATGAAGTTCTATTGTTATAAATTTTTGGTGGATTACAATTTAGAATAATTTAGAGTAATTGTATTTCATTAATATATTTTAAGGCTTTTTATTCACTTGAAAGTTACATCTACATAGTGGCTAATTATGGTCCTAAAGTATGGAGGTTACAATTCTTGGAATGTCTTTAATAGTTTCATTTTGAGGCTATATAAAGCATGTATGTTGTATTTGTAAGTAGACTTGGAAAATATAGTAAAATGAGTATTTATTCTTTCCTTTAGCCAATGGTTAAGTTTCTTTGCAATTCTACCTATTTTAGGTTGCATGTAGAACCATTCAAGCTCGACATGACCAATCTTACATGTGGAGTGATTCGATTCTCAATCAAGTGTTCTTGCCTTGAGATATTTGATCAAGAAGAATTATTCAAGCTCGACATGATCAATCCTTCTTGTGGAGTTATTCGAATCTCAAACAAGGGTTCTTGCTTTGAGATATTTGATCAACAAGGTAATCCGAATCTTACCCCCTTGAGTTGATTTCCATATCAACTTGAGTAAATATAAAATATTCATTAAGAAACCTACCAGTAAACTCTTGATCTTGTCTATAGCTAAAGCTAGTGTACATTGCTTTAAACATGACGATAAGGCATAACATTAATGATTTTGTTATGAGGGTCTTGGTTATGAGGTTTTGAAACTTGAGTACTGAATCATTGATCAGTTTGTTGTTAAGTCATGGGTTATGTACTTATGTTGTCCCTCACCCTAGGACGAGTTTGAGGAGAGTGGATCCCAATTAGCTGTCACTTTCTTTTCCACACACAATACATAGCATTAGTACTAATCCTAAAGCACTCCCCTGAGAATACTTGTTGGATCACATGGTTGGTAAACGTGTTGAACCAAAGAAAAATCTATATGAAAACATGTCAGAACCATAATATAAGAAGTAGCACTTTGCAACTTTAGCCTCAAGTTTGTTTCAATTCTTCGGAAAAAAAAATGTCTTTAACGATCCAGAATGAATCCTCATACTCCTTACTCAATTTTTCAATGTTTTGTTTATCCTTTTAGAAATACTATTTTGTCTTTCCTTATCAAGAACGGTCTTTATTATTATGATTCTCTAAGTTACACAAAATGGTTTGAATTTTGATTTATTATATTCTCCTACATTGTCAAACCTTAAGTATTAGATCTTCGAATAGTCTGACTTTCAATTTTAGCTTCCATCTCTTAAGGTAACAAATACATTGACTTGTGTTTCATAAAATAAACCAATACCTTCGTACTGAAATCGTCAATAAAGGGAATTTAGAACTTGGATTCACCAAGTTATGAAACTGAAGATAGTCCCCAAATATCTGTATGAACCAATTTCAATTGATCTTTATTTGATTCTCTATCAACCTTTGTGATGCTAACTCGTTCTGTTTGCCTATAACATAGCTCTCACAAAGACCCATATCAACGAATTGCATAGGCTTTAAAGCTTTTTTTTTGCAACCAGCATCTTCATTTCTTTAACACTATATGGCAAAGTCTATTGTGAAATGAACTTGAACTAGAAGCACTCTAAGCAACAGTAGCAATGTTTATACACCCTGTAATGGTATATAAGGTTCTAAGTTTTGTGTCACGTGCTACCACCATAGCACCCTTCACTATCTTCCACAAACTCTTTCAACACTCCATTGTATAACCTTTGTTGTCTAGATGGCTGACAAATAGCAGATTCTTATTGAGATTATAAATATGTCTAGCATCTTTCAATGTTCACTGATTTTGGGCAGAAGTTTGTATGCAGACATCCATTTCTCCTTCAATCTTCAAGGTCTTGTTGTCAGCAAGATGCACTTTCCCGAAAATTCAAGAATTTAAAATTCTAAATAGTTTCTTGTTTGGAGACGAATAAAAAGATGTACCCGAATAAATAATATAGGATTCAACTTGGCTATCCACAATAAGAATTAGAGCGTCCCTAATATCTTCTACTAAATTTACATAATCATTATGATATGTGGATTTGTGATTATGTTTCTTCTGTCTGTTTTTTTTTTTTTTTTTTTTTTTTTTTTTTTTTTTTTTTTTTTTTTTTTTGCAATATGATTGAAATTGCCTTTTCCTCCTCCAATTTCAATGGGTTGCATTTGGTCTATTTGGAGATTTTTTTTTTAATCTTTGATTTTGATCAGCCACGTTTGTTTGGGCCCTTCATTTACTTCTTCTCCTTCGGTCAATGCTAAAATCACCTCTCGATGTTTCTACAATTTCTCATTTACAATGATTATCGTTGAGATTTGCATCTTAGATTTTATCAAACTTTAGTTTCTCATACCCCCGAGAACTAATCGCATTAATAACAATATCTCAAAACTCGAGTAAAGATGACATCAACATTAATACTTTAATTTCATCTTCGAACTTGATTTCCACATAACTCAATTTACTTATAATCCTAACACCCAACCGGTACACAAACCTCCTTACATTTATTTTTTACTTTTTGAATTTCCAAATTTTTTATAAAGTCCTTGAACGTAAAATTATAAGCATGTGTACAAGAGAAAAGTACTGAAATAGTTTCAAAACTTAGGAAAAAAAAATACAAGGAAAAAAATTGGTCAACATCCATCAATCACCTGCACAATATCAGGTAACAATTTTATTTACTCTACTATATTAGGCCTATCGTTTATTGGTTTTGCACACTCAAGACATTGTTTATGAAGTTTTCTATGTTTGAAATAAATTTGGTTGCATTATTGTCTGATTTGCATTGGTACCTTCAAAATTTATTTATTTCTTTGAAAGGTATGAGTTAGCAACTTACATGATTTCATTTTTCTACTTGCATTTGGAACTGAATCAAAGGCTTTAACCATATTGTTATGATAAAAAAATTTAACAAAAAAAAAGAAAAAAAGAAAAAAAAAGAGGTGATTGTGTAGCTTAATATTTTGAAAACATTAAAGAACAACCCAACACCGATAATTGGGTCAAGGAGAATTGACCTACTATCCTTTCACCAATAGGAGTGAAAGTTAATGCTACTATGTGAAACCAGTTTAAGGTCGTTCATTCAACAATGAGAATGTTAGCATGCATTTGGAAATGAATCCTCATGAAAAAAAAATTAAATCAAATGGAAAAGAATGGTTGTCCGAAAGGTATGCTATTCTGTGAAATTAGCCTTACGACGCTTCCTTCAACTCTAAGGTCGGTAAACCAAGGGTTCTTTCACCCAAGACCCATGGGCCAACTCCCAACATGGAAAGGATAATCTAGAGAATCATTCCAAGAACCCCAACGGATGAGTTACAAACTCACATTACCAAGCTTGACCGTAGGCAGTGTCGACGACAAACTTATAAAGACTACATGAAATGACAAATATATCAAAGTAGGATTCTTTAAGTTACAGGTTTTAAAAATGTTAAATTATGTGAAACCTTTTTATTTAGGATTTTGATATTTAAGAAGAGAGAAAACCAATGAAAATGGGAGACATTTTAGAGATTTATGAATTAAATAAGGGTATTTAAAAAGCAAAATGAAAAAAAATAAGGAGATGAAATATTGTTGGGTCATAGGTTGAAGAAGAGGAGCGAGAAGAAACGTAAAAGGGAGACATTCTAAGTACATGGTTCGATATGGAGGGCTTTGGAAAAGGGTTCGAAGTTTTGTCCTAAGGACCTTTAAGGACCTTGGTATTTAAAAAGCAAAATGAAAAAAAACAAGGAGATGAAATATTGTTGGGTCATAGGTTGAAGAAGAGGAGCGAGAAGAAACGTAAAAGGGAGACATTCTAAGTACATGGTTCGATATGGAGGGCTTTGGAAAAGGGTTCGAAGTTTTGTCCTAAGGACCTTTAAGGACCTTGGTATTTAAAAAGCAAAATGAAAAAAAAAAAAAACAAGGAGATGAAATATTGTTGGGTCATAGGTTGAAGAAGAGGAGCGAGAAGAAACGTAAAAGGGAGACATTCTAAGTACATGGTTCGATATGGAGGGCTTTGGAAAAGGGTTCGAAGTTTTGTCCTAAGGACCTTTAAGGACCTTGGTTCTAAGGTTCTGAGTTCTTATTCACGGCTAATTCAATTGAATCGACCACGTGATCATCTTCTTCCTCTAATATGAGAGGAAGTCAATGCTTAAAAGGTCCTACCAAGAGTTGAACTCAAGTCGTTGGATTCAAAGTCCAAAGTGCTAACCACTACACCATAGAACCCCTTGTTAAAATTGATTTTGGCATAGTTTTCATGTTTTATGTCATTTGAGACATGTTCGACAAATTAATATTGCCTTTTAAAACTAAAGCGAGCATGAGATAAGAAGAGAGATCCTATCAAAAGTCAAACTCAAATTATTGAATTAAAAATTCTAAAGTTGTTTTATCTAGCACGTTGTGATCTTGAGCGTCTTCAGAGTGGTTGCAGAAATACAAGTTGATTGGAGCTCTTGGAGAATACAGGCATTTCGAGACATCAAGAAGAACAAGTAATTTTATATATTTTTTTTATAGTTAATTTTAACATTTTTTAGAGGCACTAAAATGGTCCCGACGTTATGAACTTTGTACCTTTATTAGTGTTATGTTTTAGATATTAGGTTCAAGTTCAACAAGTGGGATTGAGGTGATTCAAATGATTAATGTGATAATCCAGTTGAACAGTTACCGGTCGTTTCCAAGGTCTCTCTTGTTGAACGGCATCATGGCTGAGATGAGCACCCGATTGAGTTTGACAAGGAGGGCCGTAGAGAATCACACCCCAAGTGAAGCTCATGTTGAGTTTAACTAAATGAAAATCCAAGAACCCAAAGCCTTCAATGATAACCGGGATGCCAAGGAATTAGAAAACTTTATTTTTTATGTATATCAATACTTGAAAACTACAGGAACTTGCTCAGAGGAGGGATGCCAAGGAATTAGAAAACTTTATTTTTGATGTATATCAATACTTGAAAACTATAGGAACTTGCTCAGAGGATCTGAGAGTTACGTTGGCCGCAATGCATCTTATGGACGATGCAAAACTATGGTGTCGATCGAAAGGGAATGATATTAAAAATGGATCATGCACCATAAACTCATGGGAAGACCGTTGATGGAATCGATGCAATCAAAGTCCCCTATGGATTGCCAATCGAAGACCTTACATTTGAGGTTGAATCCTTAGAAGAAAGAGCAACACGATTGAACAGCTCGGAATTTGGAGGTAGCTCTAAGAGCTCTATCACACACATGGAAGGACATATCGAAGAGTTAGACATTACACAAAAGACCATGCTGAAACTTTTCAGCGATCTGACAAAAGTTTCCAAGACATCAACATGAAAAATCCATTATTGTCTAGCGGTAAGGATATTTGTCTTTCGCCCAGGAGATCTGGGTTCGATTCACGGCAATGAAATTTTATTTTCATATATATATTTTTTTTTATAGTTTCATCTCTTGTCACGAATTATATATATATATTTTTTTTTTAGTTTCATCTCTTGTCACGAATTATATTTAAACTATACCTACATTTGAGAGGCACTATAAAGATCGAGACATTATGAACTTTATACCTTTGTTAGTGTTATGTTATAGATATTAGGTTCAAGTTCAACAAGTGGGGTTGAGGTGGGTTCAAGTTCAACAAGTGGGATTGAGGTGATTCAAATGTATAATGTGATAATCCAGTATAACTGTTACCAGTCTTTTCCAAGGTCTCTCTTGTTGAACATCATCATGGCTGTGATGAGCACCCGAGTGAGTTTGACAAGGCAGGCCGTAGAGCACCACGCCCCAAGTCAAGCTCATGTTGGGCTTAACAAACAGAAAATTCAAGAACCCAATGCTTTCAATGGGAACCGGGATGCAAGGAATTTGAAAATTTTATATTTGACGTAGAACAATGCTTGAAGGCTACTGGAACTTGCTTAGAGAACCTGAGAGTTACGTTGGCAACAATGCATCTTATGGACAATGTAAAACTATGGTGGCGCTCGAAGGTAAATGATATCAAAAATCGGTCATGCACCATAAACTCATGGGAAGACCGTTGATGGAATCGATGCAATCGACGTCCCCTATGGATTGCCAATGAAAGACCTTACGTTTGAGGTTGAATCCTTAGAAGAAAGAGCAACACGATTGAACAGCTCGGAATGTGGAGGTAGCTTTGAGAGCTCTATCACGCACATGGAAGGACATGTCGAAGAGTTATACATTACACAAAAGACCATGCTAAAACTTTTCAGCAATCTGACAAAAGTCTCCAAGACAATTACACGAAATATTTATTGTCATCCAGCATTTAGGATATCTGGCTTTCACTTAGGAGACTTGAGTTCGATTCCCAGGAATGAAATTTTATTTTCATATATATTAGTGGTCCAAACTTTATGAACTACCTTTGTGGTCCAGACTTTATGAACTTTATACCTTTATTAGTGTTATGTTATAGATGTAAGGTTCAAGTTCAACAAGTGGGATTGAGGTGATTTAAATGATTATTGTGATAATCCAGTTGAACTGTTACCGGTCCTTTCCAAGGACTCTCTTGTTAAACGTCATCATGGTAGTACTGTGTTTAAAAAGTTTTTTAACACTCTTCTGCTTTTAAAAAGTTCAAAAATAATCTTTGAGTTAATACTGAGTTTAAAACATACCCATGAAAATATTAAGATAGCATTACACCCTTCACTTCTATAAAAAAAATCAAAAAGTTTTTACTGTCAATATATGGATGGAAACCATCTATGGACACCTCCAAGGTTATCTCTTTTTTTAATATTACTTTTGGTCATTATTATTTTTGAAACGTGCTACTAAGTGTATGATTATTTTTTAAGTTTTTTTAAAAAAATATTGAGTATCAATGAAACTTTTGGAAATTCAACAATATTTTTTTAAACACTTTTGAATGTTAAAAGATAGTTTTGAAGATTTTTTTGAAAATTCAACCGCATTTTTGAAAAAAAAAATTAAAACTTTCTATAGATTTTTTTTAAAGATTTAGTGTATTATTGAAACTTCGAAAAAAAATTTATGAGTTAATTTAGCTTATAATTTTAGAAAAAACAAAATAATTTTTTTTTTTTTTTTGATTAAGTTAATATTAATTTTATTAAAATACATATTAATTTACTCGGAATAAAATTTAAACTAAAAAATCAATTTATTTTAAAACTTAAAAGTATACTTGGGTTTGACTAAAACAATGCCTCTATCCCAACTATAAAAAATTTAATTCCAAGGTATCTTCTAATGGAAAAACGATTTGTTAGCCTCTGTCCTAAAATTTTACTTCATCAATTTAAGTAGCGTTCAACTACAACTATAAATATCGAATTCTAAAGTATTCATAAGCAAAGTAAATCTGTTGAAACTATCTATCAAAGGTGTTCCAAAAAGAGTTGTGGAGAAGTGTTTCCTTCGATTCTAATTTTAATTAAGGATGTCAATGACAAAAAAGTGCAAGAGGCTGGAATGTTTGCCGTGGAAGAGAATAACAAGATTCTTGAATATTGTTTCATTTACAAGCTATATCATGTGTCTTATTTATGGTTACTCAAATCTCTTCAAATTGGTGCGTCTTTCGCATCAGAGACCTCTTTGCCTTGAATCGAGCTCTTTGCAATAGTGATCTTACTAAACACTCTTCACTTGCTAAAACATTTGCTTGACATAATTGGACAAAAGGACGGTATAGACGACCATGGCTCACTGTATTGGTCTCCTATCGTGCATTTTTTATATTATGCATACCATATTCATTAACTATAACATGGCAAGAAATTTTTTATATTATGTTGGTCATATTATCTTTAGTTTCCGAAAATTGTTGATACATCCATCTGAATGTTCCTTAGCGGGTTCCTCCATGTTTCAAACATCACCAGTGATCGAGTTACCTCGGTGAGTGACTTACTTGTAGTGGGCGATAAGGTCAAAGTTCTAGTCGTGAAGTCAAGTTCTAGTCGCTGAGTGGCTTACTTATTATCATTTTATCATTAACCCTTCTTGTACGATTTTGTGTTATGATATAATCCACGAAATGAGAAGCGACCTTACTTGAACAAAATTATATTCCGTTTGATAATTATTGTTGGCAACAAAGGTAAACTGAATTATAAGCACTTTTATGTCAAAAAAGTATTTAATAACAAATTAGTTGTACACTTTTACTTATAATCTTCATGTTGACACTGTTTATATAGCAATAAGGAAGGGAGGGACAGAAAAGATACTCATAATATCATTATGGCTATGCCATTTTTCATAGATAAAAGAGAGTAATATCCCCACAAACACACACATATATCGAGAGGGAGGGCTTATTATAAGTAGAGATAACATTCTAGTAGTTGTACTGCTACTTGGGGGTAGGGAACTCGAGAACTTCTTCAAAAGATAAGAGCTTATAAGCGGGTGGCGATGGATATATCACATGCACAAAAAGGAAGTTATACACCTTTGCAATAAAAGACTAAGGAATACCATCATCATTTATAGCTTCTATCACAATAATATAAATTATGCGAGGACGACATTCTCTAGTCTTGCCAACAAGACCGTTCACCACACACTTGTAAATGAAATGATATCCACAATTCTCATTATTCTTTTTAACTACCAATCTTCCTGCATTTTGCACTACTAGGACATTGACATCCTTAATTGGTACTAGAGCAACTAAAGGCAATTCTTTCACGCCGCTCATTCTAACACCTTTGGTAAATAGTTCCAAGAGACTTTGTAATACCGACTTTGTTAATGAATACTTAGGAGTTTGATATTTATAGTTTTAGTTTAATAAAGCGTTTGTCCATTAGAAGATAGCTTGGAATTAAATTCTTTATAGTTCGAGATAATAATTGTATTGTTTAAGTCAAACAATTGAGACTAGTGTTACTAGTACTTAGTATATTTTTAAGTTTTAAATAAAATATATATTTTTGTTTTAATTGTATTAAGGTGGTTATTTTTTAATTTTATTAAATTAATTTTAATATGTTTTTTTAATTTATTTTGGTGATTTAAATTTTTCATATTTTATTAATAAAATTAACTGTAATATTTTGTGGAGAGAAATGCATAAACTAATCCTTACCTCCCATCTTAGAGAATGGACCAGTCTATTTCAATTGTTATCCAAATTTTACTTTGTCGCTTAACGACCCACACATATTATCGGCCCTTATGCTGGACTTACAGTCAAATAATTTGAACATCAAGGCTGAAACTCATTCTTCAGTCGTCATATTCAGGGTTTATTATAAGCTCATGAATACAAATATTTCTCCAAGAGCATTAAGATCCTCTCCAAAGGGATCAACTCATAGAAGCAAACATTGGAAAGTCTTCAGTGACTGTTCCAAAAACTCTTTCTTGGGATCAAATAACCAGAAATACTCTCTGGAAAATAGAAGATGCAAATCTTCCAAAAAGAAGAGAATCTCAAAACCCAAAAAAGAAGAGAATCTCAAAACCCAGTTTAAATCATCGAACATGACGACGGAAGCGTTGAAATAAAATTCAGCAAGGAACCTTTGTCAGATTCGAAAGTAAAAGAATTCCTGAACTCTCGACCAAGCACATCAGGAGTCTCAAGATCAATGTATGATCCCTTAAAGGTAAAGGAGGTCGATTATGATCAAAGAAGGGCATCAATCCACTACGAAGAGGGCTCAAAATCTCCAACCCATACTGATATGGATACTCAATCTGTCTACGAAAGTCAGCTAAATGTCATCAGAGCTGATTTCCAGATAGACAAGGAATTTCTAAAAGCAGATTTTATGTCGGCTACCAACTCTTCAAAAAGAAATGCCTTCTTTCAAACCTACAAAGAAGCTGAGCGAAATGAATTAAGGGCTCAGTGGTATTCTCATATGGAAGCCATAGAAGAAAATATATCATTCTTCGAATGGTTTGAAGAAAATATTTTGCAGATATGCACCTTGACTCAGAAAAGTTGGAAGACTACTAGAAGAGGCGAGGTATATTCAAAACATCCTCCGTTGGAAGAAGTTGAATTTGACAACTACTACGGAGAAAAACTCAAAGCCAGTCCTTTCAAAAATATTCCAGAAGGACTAGAAAAGGGTAATCCAACTGTAAAGGATATCAAGAATATCCAGCATCAAAACAATTATTCAAATAAGATTTTATCCACGATCGCTACTCAACTTGAGAGTATCGAGGGAAAAATCTTGAAGAAATCTGGTACTCAGCAGGAACAAGCAAGCAGCTCTGTACCAAGGATCGATGAGTCAATCCCAATACTCAGACCGGCAAACCTCGACATATTTACGAAGAGGGTTTCAAAAGAAGATGTTGGGATGGCCAAAATAGAAGAAAAATTGGATAGGATTCTAAATCCTCGAATAACACCTCAAGATTCATCTGTCAATGTCATTAACCATTACGACGAGATCCAGGAATCCGAAGATGAGATTGTAAATGAGATAGAAGAACCTCTATACAATCGAATTCAAAGGATCTCTAGAAGAAATCAAAATAATACCAGTAATCAGAAAAACTGGTATCCTCAACCGTCTTTTTCGGATATTCAATTCGAAGAAAAGACGCTACAAACTCAAGCTCATTACGACGGTCTAGCAATCTATGAATAGAATATCGATGGATTGTCCGACTATCTAATAATGAATGTTGTCAATGAGATGATGATGGCCGCAGGCGCGTATAAATTACAGGGCCATAAATCCGACCATGAAATAGCTCAAGTCCTAGTAACCGGATTCACCGGGCAACTCAAAGACTGGTGGCACAAATATCTTGACGAATCAACTCGCCAACAGATACTAAATCACTACGTTATTAGGCCAACTACTCAAATCATTAAAGAAGAAGGTCCATCAACCAAGACCGAGATACAACATGAAAGGATAGAGGATGCTATCAACACCCTCATCTATACACTCATAGAATTCTTCGTAGGCGGCCCTGAAATACCAGGAGAGATCCGTCGAAATACTCATGAACCTAAAATGCCCAACCTTAGGCGACTTTAGGTGGTACAAAGATATGTATTTCAACAAAGTTCTCATTAGAACGGACAGTTCGCTAGAATTTTAGAAGGAGAATTTTGTCAATGAACTACCAAAACACTTCTCAAGAAGGATCAAAGACGGTCTTAAGGCAAAGTATAATGGAACAATTCCATGGCAAACTTTGTCATACGGATCCATAGCATCTTTTATCATAGAAGAAGAACTCAGGCTTTGCAATGAGTCAAAGATTCAAAATAAGCTCAATTCTTCAATATCAAACAGAAAAGAGCTTGGAAGATTTTGCGATCAATATGGATGCAAGGGGATAGAAGCTCCCTCGACCTCCAGAAGAAAGAAGGTCAAAACGTATCCAAACTCATATAGCTCATACAGGCCTAGAGAAAAGTATCGGAGTAGACCCGTGCAATCTCAAAAGCCAACGTATTAAAAAAAAAAAGATATACCCCTACAAGATCCCAAAGAAGCAAGAAAAAGCAAACTTGCTTTAAATGTCGGGAGGAAGGACACTATGCCAATAGGTGTCTGATCAGAGGAAAGATCAATGAGTTGGATATTGATCAAGAGCTGAAGAATCAGCTACTACGACTAGTTCTAACAGACTCAGAACAATCCAACGAGGGAGAAATCCTCGAACTACAAGAAGAATCTGATTCATATTCCAATACAGAATACGAATCAGAACAGGAAGAAAAAAGGACATGTGAAGGATGCATAAATGTCCTTACAAAAGATCAAGAGATTCTACTTGAAGTGGTAGAGAAAATTAAAGATTAAGAAACTCATCAAAAAATTGCTCAAAGACTATTCAAGGTGGTTGAGAATCCAAAAATGGATGGTTGAGATCATAGATTGTATCTTCTTCCTCTATTATAGAAGGAGAAGATGTTGAACTGACTGAAGCGGCTTCTTGAAGAAGCTTTTGAAAATCAGCTTCTGAAGTTGTCTGGGCTAATGCGGCAAGCAGCCTAGACTTTGAATTAAGAAACTCGGTGGTTTTCCTTTTGGATAAATCTTGAAGGTGGCCATTCTCAGATAACCAGACCTTAACTGCTTTGAGATCTGTGTGGGTGTAAGTGTATTTATCCCACCATTTGATTTTGATTACCTTGAAGACTTGTTTTACCTAATCTTCAGATTCCTTTATTTGAAAATTCCAAGTTAGAATCCAAGGAATTTGAAAATATACGCTAAAGCTCATAGCCAATGGAAATGGAGTTTTGAAGATATTTTGAACGAAGTAATGAAACGATTCCTGTATAGGAATGAGAAATATTACTTTGGCAGATCCAAAGATATTCCACCATTTGATAAACCAAAATGGATAATTAATTTTGTGAGCATTCTTGCAAAATTGAATGAACCACGAGTGCTCGTAATTTTGATACCAAATGACATTGAACCATGCCATTTGATAATCTCTATATGAGAAAGAATGAGGAACAAAAGATTTTGAAAAGGTTTTCTCCGTGTACGGATCTTGATTCCAGTACGTCGGATTCATTACTTTGAAGATTTTTAATTTTGAGTATGCGATTTTTGAAGGATCATCGCGACTCGGAATATGAGTAATTTCGACAGACTTGGTGTCGACCAAAATGAATTCATAAAACCTTCTAGTTTTATGAAGGTCTTCCACGATATACAAAAAGACAGATGGATAGGCTTTTTTGACGACCTCGCTAATCTTTGTATCGTCGTATTCTGGCTCTACCAGAGCTTCTGGTAGGGATACAGATTTTTAAAAATAAGTCCTGATTTCAGGAACTGGAGAAAATCGAACGGGAACAACCGCGTCCGAGTAGGTTGAGGGGACAGAAGGTCCCTTTGAAATGGAAGAGACAGTAGGTCTCGATGGAGTAGCGGCAGATGACCGTGTTGAAGAGGTAGAAGGCTTCGTCGGAGTGATAACCTCCGCTTGTCTTTGAGCAAGTTTTGCTTTAGACCTGGTCACCCGTGTGAAACCAGCATCCATCACATAACTGTCAGATGTCATTGGAGTAGGGGTACTCAAAGAAGCAATGGGCTTCTTCCCTTTTTCCACCGTCCTTTTTCCGGTCTTGATCAATATCCAACTCATTGATCTTTCCTCTGATCGGACACTTATGGGCATAGTGTCCTTCCTCCCGACATTTTTTTCTTGCTTCTTTGGGATCTTGTAGGGGTATATCTTTTCTTTGAATACGTTGGCTTTTGAGATTGCACGGGTCTACTCCGATACTTTTCTCTAGGCCTGTATGAGCTATATGATTTTGGATACGTTTTGACCTTCTTTCTTCTGGAGGTCGAGAGAGCTTCTATCCCCTTGCATCCATATTGATCGCAAAATCTTCCAAGCTCTTTTCTGTTTGATATTGAAGAATTGAGCTTATTTTGAATCTTTGACTCATTGCAAAGCCTGAGTCCTTCTATGATGAAAGATGCTATGGATCTGTATGACAAAGTTTTCCATTGAATTGTTCCATTATACTTTGCCTTAAGACCGTCTTTGATCCTTCTTGAGAAGTGTTTTGGTAGTCCACTGACAAAATTCTCCTTCCAGAATTCCAGCGAACTGTCTGTTCTAATGAGAACTTTGCTGAAATACATATCTTTGTACCACCTAAAGTCGCCTAAGGTTGGGCATTTTAGGGTCATGAGTATTTCGGCGGATCTCTCCTTGTATTTCAGGGGGTCGCCTACGAAGAATTCTATGAGTGTATAGATGAGGGTGTTGACACCATCCTCTATCCTTTCATGTTATATCTCGGTCCTGGTTGATGGACTTTCTTCTTTAATGATTTGAGTAGTTGGCCTAATAAGGAAGTACCGTAATATGAATAATTATGTGTTGAGTTTGATAAAATTTTAGGAAAAAAGAAAGATAAGTATATATAGATAGATAAGTATTTGACTATTTTATTGTGACCTATGCCATTTTCATAGTTAAAAGACAGTAACGCCCCCTATATGTAGAGAGAGGGAGCTTAGTATAGACCGAGAGAGCTGTCTAATGCTTGTTGAAATCTTTGAGGACATCTTCAAATGAAACGAGAATGGGCATTTTCTTGAGAATCCAAAAGTACTTCCCCTTTGCAATACATGACCAAGGAATACCATCGTCATTTATAGCTTCTATCACAATAATATAAAATTTGGGCTCAGCATCTATATTGGGATTAGACAGACAATTCACCACACGCTTGTAAATGAAACAATGTCCACCCCTCCTATTATTCTCTTCCACTACAAACCTTCCAACAACTTGCATTTTATCGTCATTGACATCCTTAATTGGAACTAGATCGGAAGAAAACCCTTCACAACTCATTTTGCACACCTACAATAGATAGTTTCAACAAACTTACTTTGCTCATGAATATTTTAGAGTTCGTTATAATTGTGGTTGAACGCTATTCAAATTGATATAGCTAAATCTTACAACAAAGACTAATTAAGCATTCCTCTGTCAGGAGATAGCTTGGAATCCAATTCTTTAATTTGGATAATGGTTGCATTGTTTTAGTCAAACAAACGAGACTATCGTATTACCTAGTACAAACAATTTACACGTGTGTTTTTTTAGTTTTAGTAATAAATTACATATTAATAGTTGAATACATATAAGATTAACTAAATTTGTGATGAGAAATTTGAATTGAGCTCAGTTAAAATTGGTCATCTTAAATTAGGTTGAAAATAATAAAACAAAAAGACAAGAAAATGTCATTAGCCATGTTTTGTCTCTCAAACATGTTACAATATTGATTACTCTCTCTTGGCTGAATTTGAAGTAAAACATATTCTCTAAGTAAGTAATTTTAACGAAACATTTAATGGTTTTAATGAATTATTAATATCAATATAAACATTAAATGTATAATATTTTATTAATCTATCAAATAAGAAATGTGATCGATATTAGATATAATTAATTTTGAGGTGAAATTTACAAAATGTCCAATACAATATTGACCACCGTTGTTTGACTAAAATAATGCAACCATTATCCAAACTAAAGAATTTGATTAGAAGCTATCTTATAATAGAGGTTGCCTCAATTTCAAAATTAAGGTTCTATATGTTTTCTCTCTCCTTTCCCCTCTTTTTTTCATATAAAATTTTGGCTAAATTAATTAAAATATTTCTAATCTCTCTACTTAGCCTTAAAAAATATCTAAAAATTTTCAAAAATTTCAATAATACTTTTAATTTTTTTTGAAAAAGTCTATAAAATATTCTCACCATTAGTTTGGATGAAAATGGTTAATACTTTTTTAAAAAATATGGCTCAACTTTCAAACGTGTTTAAAAAATGTGTAGTTAATACTGTGTTTAAACATACTCATGAAAGTTGTGCCATTAACACCCTTCACTTATATCAAAAAAAAAAAAAAAAAAATTATTGTCAATATATGGATGGAAACCATTTATCAACACCTCTAAGATTATCTCCTATTTTAATGTTACTTTTGAAAGTTCATTAGGTTTTTGAAATGTAGTACTAACTGAAAGATTATTTTTGAAGTTTTTTTCTAAAAAAAACTTGAGGGTATTAATGAAACTTTTGAAAATTGAGAGGTCTTTTTTAAACACTTTTGAAAGTTAAAATGGTAGTTTTGAACGTTTAAGAGTGTTTTATATATATATTAATAGTTTATGTTTAAAACTAATAGTAAGGATATTTTTAAATTTGAAAGTTTAGGAGTGTTTTTAGACTTTTTAAAAGTTTAAGGATTTTATTGAAAATTTTAAAAGTTTACGAGTATTTTGTAGACCGAATGCAAAGATGAATGTGATTATTAGAAAAAACACAACACAACTTTTTATTTTATTTTATTAAGTTAATATTAATTTTATTCCTAAAACATTCAAAAGTTTGAATCAATAAAATAAATTTTGAAAGAAAAAAACATAACAACTCATTAAATTTTTAATGAAATTCATAAATGATTATGCTTAATAAAATTAAAACTAAAAAAGTAATTTATTTTAAAATTAAAAATTACTTGGTTTGACTAAAACAATGAATCCATTATCCAATCAATAAAAAATTTGATTCGAAACTATTTCCTAATACAGCGACGCTCTATTAATATCTATGTAAGATTCTACTTCATCAATTTAAGTAGCATTTAACTACAACTATAAATATCGAACCCCTAAATATTAATGAACGAAGTCAAACTTACAAAGTCGCTTGGAACTATTTGTCAAAGGGGTTAGAATGAGCTCCAAGAACATGATATACGGATATGAGACAAATTATGACACCACACATACAAGTTTTTATGTCATTTTTTTAAAAAACCTAAGAACCTTGACTTTGATTAAATTTTTAGAGTGAAACCTATACTAAACTATATATTTTGCATATAAATAATATAAACTTATTTATTTTGAATTTCTTTCTAATATAAAATTTATCTATTAAAAAATTTATCTAATTGTCACAACGGTATCCTAGATTTTTAAAAAAATGACATGTTACCGACATGTTACCATAATTCTTTAGTATCTTATTGTGTCTCTTATCCATATCTCATTTTATATTTTTGCGACTCTCACATATTTGCCTTCTATAAGTACTCACGAAAAGAAGTTTAATTCACATTTATGGACGTTGATACTTGGGGCTTCGATTCCTTTTAGTGTGAAGCTTGCAGCTTGAAATTACTTAGGTACAGAATATGTTTCACTTAAAAGTCACTCAAGAGAGAATAATCAATACTGTACCATATGGGTGGCGTTACTGTCTCTTAACTATGAAAATGGCATAGGCAACAATAAAATAATCATATAGTTAAGATCATAAGTAAAATGACTAATTTATTATACAAAATTTCAAATATGTTTATAATCTTCCAAAATTTTACATATTTGAGTATAAATATTAAAATGATTAGTTATTAAATATCACATATTTGAGTATAAATATTAAAATGATTTGTTATTAAATATTGTTTGGATTAAAGCGCTTATAATTCGAATATCTCCCTAACCTAATTCATAATAAATAAATAAAATAATTAGGAAGCATATATGTGCTAGATCAAAATAAGATGCATAAAAATAACTTACGGTAATTACATTATTCAATGACCTTTAATCTTACAAGTAACTTCCAATATTGGAATATTGTGATTCAATCGTCTATTATGAAATTAGGCCGGAACTAAAAAATAATTTTTTTAAAGATGGAAAAAATTCATAACCCAATCAAAATATGTATTCAAAGATGAAGAATTCACAACATATATCATAAGAAAAGTAGGTAAGATAAATTCAATAATCATAACCGATGATTATTGTTAAATTTTCAAAGAGTACACCGCAGATTTCATTTATAGATATAAATGGAACCATTGATATAAAACCCTGATTATACAATTGCATCTTCACTAACAAACCCACAACAGAATGATCATCTTCACTAGAGGGTGCAAATTAAGAAGCCTTCCTTGATTACTCAAAAGTGAACTTTTAAGACAAATGAAACTATATTTGAGCAAGAAGAATCATGTTCCATGTGTCCGAGATACCAGGGAGACACCAATGCAAGCAATCACTACCACCCGAAGTTTCTTTGATACTGTAGTTGGATCTATGAGTCTCATCCCTCGAATGGTTATATCCAACATTCTTACTTGTGTATGTCAATAATCGCTAAGTTATGCTCATGTTAACAAATTAGCTATGATTTTAAGACAAAAAATAAAACGACCAAAACAATAGATCATAGATAGTCTTTATTTTATTATTCTTGCATAATTAGTAGTACATAAAGATGATATAATAGCATGCATCATTGTTGATTATAGGGCCACGAAGTTTATTGTAAGGTACAAAAGTTAAAAGTTTCCGGGATTTATCACATTTTAAGAGAATCTATGGTTCTTTATCCGTTTCCGTTCTTATCATTATTGAACTTTACTCTATTTTTATAAGTGAAATTGAACCTCGTTCAATTAAAATGTGAGATACAAAAGAAAATATTATCTCAGTTAAATTTTAGAGACCAAAAGTAAAGAAAATATTATCCCAATTAAATTTTAGAGACCAAAAGTAAATTTTAAAATAAAATATACGATAATTTCAATAATTATGTGCATAATATTAAAATTAAATTATAAGTCATATATATTTATAAATTTCTCCATAAAAAAGTAGCCTTAAAAAATTTAAATTTTCTTAAAAAGTTGATTTATATATATATATATATTTTTTTTTCCGTTCTTTCAAATTCTCTTGTTGCAATCGAACAAATATTTTGATGCTCTCTAAATTTGTTTACCTTCCAATGTTAAAAAGAGGTAATTTTATTTATTTTTAAATAAAAATATATTTATTTTTAAAAAATTAATTAATCTTTTTGCATATCTAAATCTACCTTCTTTTATACCAAAGATCACTAAAAAAAAATTACCCATTTAACTCTAACATATTTAATATTTAAATGGATTAAACCACATATAATACATTAGCAATTCATTCGAGTCCCTGATGTTTACTTATCAAATTCAATTACTTAGGTAGAAAATGTGTTTAACTTAAAATTCACTCTAAAGAGAATAATCAAATATCGTACCATATTCGAGAGAATAATTCTTTTTATCTTTGAAACATAAGAGAGGAATGTTCAATTAGTCTTTGTTGTAAGATTCGACTTTATCAATTTGAATAGTTTTCAGCCACGACTATAAGTATCGATCTCCAAAATATTCATGAGCAAAGTTAGTTTGTTGAAACTATCTATCAAAGGTCTTCTAAAATGAGTTGCCGAGAAGTATTGCCTTCAAATCTAGTTCCATTTATGGATGTCAATGAAGAAGTGCAAAGAGTTGGAAGGTTTGCAGTTGAAGTGAATAACATGCTTAATGGACATCGTTTCATTTACAAGCGTGTAAGGATTAAAAAACAAATAAACAAATTAAAAAAAAAATTGTGCGGTCACCGGAAAACGGGCGAGCGTTGGAATTCTAGCCACCGCAACCCACGTTCTCTCCCCGATACTAAGGGTACACCAAATGAAATCACACTCAATCGGCCCTCATAACACACACCTGCAGGAGAGGAACTACGAGTAATAGAGAAAGATTGAACGGTCGTCGTAGATTACTGACGAACACAAATCGATGAAGACAAACCAGACCCCACCTCTCGTTTTAAGACACCTAACGAACCACGAAGAAAATCCCCAAACGTTCTCCCCGCACGACTACTCGTCATAAGCTCACCTGTAAGAAAAGGAAAGGTGAAATATAGAAGAAAATGAGGGAATATGAAGGTTAACCCTGTTGGACATAAACTCCGGTGAGACGAAAACTCCCTTCCTTCAATAGTGCAACGCTATGAAAGAGAGGACTAGCGAGTTAGGGAACACATTGATACACACGAGCAATTACCACCAAAATGGTGTTGTAGCTTTGTTAGCCAAGAGGATGAACGGGTTGCTAGAGCAACCCTTTGTGTGCAGGTTTGAACCTTAGTAGGTAAAGAGAAGTAAATGTTCTTTGCTTTTTTTTTTCTTGCTTGAACACCATTTTTCGTCAAAGTAAATTTGACATTTTTGTTTTATCTGCATTTTTGTTATTTTTTCTTTTTTGAGTGATATTACGGTGGTTGGCTTAAGGGTTGGTTGAGGAGGGATAATGGGGAGGTGAGAGATCCGTGAACAGATCCGTTACCATTTCTTTTTCTTATTAATATTATTATTATTTTTTATTTGTTTATTTATTTATTTATTTATTATTATTATTATTATTTTGTTATTACATTTGGTATTGAACACTTACTTCGAATATATTTTATGTCTGGGTATCCCTATCTTATTTTTATTTTTGTGAATGAGATATTTAGCTTCTATAAATAGTTATATTCACAAAAAAAAAAAAAAAAAAAAAAACAAAAGTTTAATTCACGTTAGGATGGAGAATAAAAATTAATACTTGGGTTTTGATTCCTCTAAGTGCGAAGCTAGAGAATGTGTTACTTAAAATTCACTCAAGAGAGAATAATCAATACCGTACCATATTCGAGAGAGAATAATCGTTTTTTCTTTTATCTTTGAAAAATAAGAGAGAATTAAAAACACTACGCGAATAACAATGACTCTTTGTTTTGTTATTGTGAATGTTTAAAAAAGAAAACTTTATATATTTTTAGATATAATTTAAGATTATCTGCTCAACTAACTCAATCCAAACTTCTCACAATTTTATTTAACATTAGTTGTATCCAACTATTAATGTGTAATTTATTACTAAAACGAAAAATATTCCTCCAAAATGTTTGTACTACTAGTAATACACTAGTCTTAGTTGTTTGACTAAAACAATGCAACCATTATCCAAATTAAAGAATTTGATTCGAAACTATCTCCTAATAGAGGAATGTTCAATTAATCTTTTTTGTAAGATCTGGCTATATCAATTTTAATAGCGTTTAACAACAATTATAAACATCGAACTCTAAAGTATTCATGAGCAAAGTAAATTTGTTGAAACTGTCTATCAAAGGTGTTCCAGAATGAGTTGTGGAGAAGTGTTTCCTTCAATTCCAATTCCAATAATTAAGGATGTCAATGAAAAAAAAGTGCAAGAGGCTGGAAGGTTTGCAGTGGAAGAGAATAACAAAGAGGGTGGACATTGCTTCATTTACAAGCGTGTAGTGAACGGTCTGTTATATGGTATTGCCAACATACGTATTGAATTAAAAAATTATATTATGGTGATAGAAGTTCTAAATAATGATGGTATTCCTTGGTCATATATTGCAAATGCGCAAGTTAATGTGCGTCCCTTGAAAGAGATCAAGCCCTTATCCTTCGAAGATGACCTCAAGGATTTCAACCAGCATTAGATTGCCCATTCTCTTTACACTAAGTCCTCTCTGTATAGAGATGTTACTGTCTCTTAATTATGAAAATGACACAGTCCACAATAAAATAATCATATATATATATACCTATTTCTTTTCTTTTTTTTTCCTCAAATTTTTTTAAACTCAACTCTTAATTATAAATATAAGGTACCGTCAAGCTTCCTTATAGCTAAATGAATATGAGATTATAAGTAAAAGGACTAATTTTTATTACAAATTTTTTAATTTTATTTTGGATTTACTTATCATCTTCCAACATTTTTGTAATGATCCGAAATTTTCTATTTAATTTAAGGTCGCTACTGTATACATATCATGAATATTGAATGCGAAAATACTTCATTTAAACTTTCATAAAACGTCACCTTCATCTCAAAACACAGTCATGGACTAACGTGTGTTGAAAACACCTTTAAAAACCACACAACAAAAGACTAAATAAAATAAATAAACGTGTAAATTAAAAACATCCTATTCTAGCATAAGTCCAAGAAAATAAATACGACTACTCTATGCATGTGTCATGGTCTTGAGTTGCGATGTCATCGTCAGTCGTATAAGAATGTCTTGCCTTAACCTGAAATAGAGGTAGCACGTGGCTTGAGTATTTTAAGAAATACTCCGTAAGTGATCCCACTATCGAGGGATAAATCTAAGAACATGTCAATGCAATGACGGGACCTATCATATCTGTCTCTTTTCCTACGACACTGTAACACCCGAGCCCCGACGAGAAACATAAAACCTAAGTTTTTCCCTTTAAATTGAACTTCCGAGATTTAATTGAGGATCTTAGAGACTAAATTTTGAGATGAGGTAGAAGATAAAAATTGTTAGAAATATCTCAGGAACTCAAGAAAAATATAAAAAGAAAAATAGTGGAAAATTAGAAAAATGGTCAAAATCAACCCGGAGGGGTAATTTGGTCATTCTGCCACTTCCTCATTAAGAACCTCAAATGAAGGTCAGTAAAAGATAAATAAAAGAAAAGAATAGAAATAGAAAGGAAAGATGGGAAGAAAAAAAGAAAAAGAAAAAGAAAAGAAAAAAAAAGAGAGAAAGAAGGTTCTAGAGAGAAGGAGGAGTAACGGCCACATTCTGATCCGGCCACAAGGAGTTCGATTTTGGTCGAGATTTCTTCAAAAATCTTTCACAAAATAAAGCATTTTGGACCATTGAATTGTCAAAAACTGTCGAGGAACGAAGAAAATCTGTAGGTAAGTTCTTGAACCTTTGTTTTCGGATTTTCCTCAGATCAGTGAGAAATATTGAGAGTTAGATTCTAAAATTTGAGTATGTTAATTTAGAGAGGATTGCTTCTTGCCAACTTTAGACTAAGCTAATTATCTCTTACAAGAAAAATACCTACTTGTAGGTGGATATAAACTCTACAAATGTCATGAAGGAATCGTAGATGAGTGGAAGAAGACGAACGGCGGAGGGACACGTGTCATACATGTAATGGCGGAGGAAAATAACGTTAAAATCCCGCGTCGGGTAGGATTTGAAGGCTAGTGCCCGCTACCAGACCCGTGAACCCACGCACAACCCGAACCCTTCAACCAATCCAACTCCGCATTCGTCATGCGTTAGTATGGGAAAAATCTTCGGAATCCACGTGCATCCATATTCGAACGCACGCCCTGGCTCTCAGTAGACCAGTCATCCCTCGCCATGTGGCGACACCTCAGCGCGCGTCTGTGCGCGTGGGGGACTCCCTCCGACGCGTGGGTGCGTAGGCCCCTTTTTATCCCCATTTGACTTACGTTCAACTATTTTTCATCCCGATTTTGATACTGAACTAAGTTTAACTTGATTTAGGACCTATCAGCAAACTTTCAAGAGATTTGAAGCTCTCAATTATCCAAAAAGTAAGCTTTGAAGGGCACGTTTCATTCCTGTAAGTTACCACACGAAATTAGGAAGTAATACTTGTAGGGTGCGCTTGGTTTTGCATGCATGCTAGAGAAATTTTCCAATAGGTGGCTAGATCTAATGATCCTTTGTACTTACGAAATTAAATATATATCTGTTGAACTTGTTGCCGTAATGAGATTTCATACTCGATGTTTGTATGCTTGCTGGACTATCTTACTACTGCTTTTATCTGTTCTACTATGTTGGCGGACGAGAGAATTTGTGTATCTGCGCTCTGGGTGTTGATGGATGTTAACACCCCGTTGAGCTTGTATGACTGTATGCATTTTTAATTTTACATAAACTCCTATGGAATGATTGTGTGAACTTATGATATGAATGATAAGTTGTAGTGTTGTGTTATGCCTAGGGTGTACTATTGTAGGGATTGAGTTGAGTTTAGATAGGGGACCCTCCTGATGTTACGGTCAGTGGTGTCGTGAGGGATGCTTAGAGGAAGAGACCCTTTAACACTTAATGTTATGGACTTGGAAGTCTTGAATTAGTGAATTTAGAAGTTCGGGCCCCTAACTCAATAATCTATCTACCCTTGAGACCTGGAGAACAACGATAGGACACTGAGGTGAAGAGAGATGACCTCTTAGTCGACAGTAGCTTGTATAGCGTTCGAGTATACCCCACTTTCCTTCCTACTCGGGTGTGGTACTGTTAGGGAGGGGTTACTCAGTGGTAGATCTGCATGGGGATCCGTCTTATGGTAAGATGTTGATCACGCGGGCGGGTCAAGGTTGCCTTCATGGTGGGTCCATCCTATGGAAGGACGTTGACCACGCAGGAGACTAAATCTAGCTTGGTTGTACCAGGGTACATGTATTTTTGAGGAAGCACCTTATCCTCAAACGCTGAATACCACTTCAAAGGTTAAACCCTTCTACCCCGAACCGTGTACTGAGAGTACTGAGACTCTAGGATCTAGAGCATAGTTGGTGGTTCTCTCCAAAGACTTGGATGTCATTAAGAGCCTACAAGTAAGTTGCTTACTGAGTATATTTTTATACTCACCCCATTTCCCTTTTTTTTTCAGGTACCGGTCGAGGTGGGGAGGTGTTCGATAACTGCATTGTCACAGAGGGGTGTCCTTCCGGAGCGTCAGTCCGTTTTCACATTTGGAGTCTTTTGTATTTTCTTTCATAATTGTATTTCTCGTTTGTAATATTTTACTTTAATTTTGGTGTCGTTGACTTCTTTTTCTTGCTTTAAATTTTATCGGATTTTCATCTTCCATTTTATCTTCTTTTTAATTTTATTTGTTTTCGCTTTCTTCTTTTTGTTCACGGTCTGATTTTCGAAGCCTCGAAGATCGGGTAGTGACAGACACTATCCTAATGGACAGCTTGGATGTGTACCATATACTCTACACACAGTCCATACGTGCGAGTATGGGCTCACCAGACAGTTCGCACACCGCTGGACCCCTTTTCTTGTCGAGCGAGCCTTCTTTGGTAGCTCCTTATGCCAGACCCCATTAGAATTAGTAACCGTCACGGAAGCATTATTTAAAACATAATGAGACTTCACTTGCCTAGTGGTGTACGCGTCCGTACTCTCGTGATGGAATAGGGGTATCCCCCAATGCATGAGCACACATAATGCATGAGGTCCCAATATTTTTCCGTTTTCAACATCATTTCTCATTTTTCAGTCCTCATATCATATCATTTCCCATTTTTCATTTCTGATATCATACATAATTTTAACAGGGTTATATTTCATGTCATTTATCGGAATTTCATGTAATTCATATCATGTTGTATACACACAATTTAAGAGACATAAGACAATGTTCCATGCTTTTAACATAACATTTCATCATATACATATCATACCATAACATATTGCATCACAATATATCAATATCTCGTACCATAATATATTTCATATCATATGACAACATATATATATTCGTCATTCACATGTCATATCATAATCATATCATATCGTAAACACTTCGTAGTCATATTGTTCCCTAACTTATCATAGTCTTAACGTTCTTATACATATCATAGTCATATCGTTACATGAATGTACCTTAGTCGTATCGTTACAGGAACGTATCCTAGCGCTATCGTTCTATCAATTTAGCATAATCCTACCCTTTCTACCCATAACCTAATCGTATTCTCTTATCAATCGATCGTGACCATATCGTTTTTATCAATCTCTCATATCCATAGCACTTCGAAACGTAACCTAACTTTAACGTTTCATGAACATATCTTACTCCTACCATTACATTACATTTAGTGCATCCTTCTCGTATCCTATTTCAAGCATATCATTAAACACATCGCATCGTAAGTATTATCATACAATTCACATATCTTAACATATACATAACGTATCATAAGCATATCGATTCACAAACAATTGACACATATCAGTATATATGACACATGCAGAACCACGGGGCACGTGTCAACATCAAATATAATCATGCCGATAGTAAAGTCACTAACCTGATTAGTTTAGGCTAATGTCACCAATTTATCCTTTAATGAAAGTTTGATTTGTCCTTTATATCTAAGTCAACCTACGTGAACCTGACATCAATTTCAAATTCAATTTTATGCACTTTACAATGTTCTAGTATTAGACTTCATGCAAGCATAAGAGACTTTGTCAAGGAATTATATATAATTTTATTTTTATTAAAAATCTCATTTTCTATAATTACCACGGCGGTGAAGAGGAATTTGATTGATTTATTTTATATTACAATATTCTCTGCTTTTTTATCTTATGATATTTTAAAATTCAGTTCATTTTCCATGGCCTATTCCTTCGAGTTCTTGTTCCTAGAAATCAAGCGTTCTTTGGCAATACATATATAAAAAAATATTTCTAATATTATTTCGATCCTTCATTCACACATATAATTTGAAAAAAAACACAGTTTAATCATCTCCAAATCTTCTATTTTCTTTGCCTCGATTTTCCTCTATTTTAATTATGTTCACGGTTTCAAATCTTTTATTTTCTCTCCTTATGTTCTTCTTCTATCTCTACTTTGTTTTAATTTTATTTGCAATGGTTTTTGGCCAATTTTAATAGATTGTTATTTTTTAAAAAAAAGAATGCTATTAATCCTAATCAGATTTTCTATACCATAAAATGATAACAAAAACTTAAATAATTACAACATAAAAGAAGAATAAATCTTACCGGTCAATTTTTCTCTCTTTTTCCGTTAAATCTACTTGAGGACAATTTCCTTTTATTCTCTCCAAAGAAATCTCCATTTTTCTCTTTTCTCTTAATATGCCAGAGATTGGTGGGGAGAGAGGTACCATATTTTTTAATTATTATTATTTATTTGTTTATTATTATTATTATTATTATTTTAAACCAAAATCTTTTTTTTTAATAACTATTTTTATTTGTTTATTATTATTATTTTTTGGCTATTACAATTTTACTTCCTTAAATTATTTGTTTGAATATAAATATTAAAATGATTAGTTATAAAATATTGTTTGAATTAAAGCGCTTATCATTCGAATGATCTTCAGAACCTAATTCATAAAAAATAAATAAAATAATTGTGAAGCATATATGTACGAGATCAAAAATAAGAAGTGTAATTACTTTATCCAACGATTTTTAATTTAAAAGTAATTTAAAATATCACAATATTGTGATCCAATCGTGTATTATGAAGTTAGGCAAGAACTAAAAAATAATTTTTATGAAAAATGAAAAGAATTGAGAATATATATACCAATACCATATTAAAATGAAAATAAACACTTTTTTTTAGACCCGAAAGAATTAAAATTAAAACTAAGAAGGTGGAAAATTATTCCTAAATTTAACAACCATATGGTCTTTTGGTTCGACACATCTTCAAATATGAACGAACTTAAATTTCGAGTTGGGTGAGTATTAAGGATCATAATCAACCGTACTTGCAAGTAATTTCGAGCATTCAAGAGGTCGAATGTTGGATTTCTTTAGAAGGGTAAACAAATAACTAGATGATTATTGTTGAATTTCTAAAGAATGCACCACAAATTTCATTTATAGATAAATGGAACCATTAGCAGAAAATCCTAATTATACAATTTCATCCCTTTTACTCCCGATTTATCACATTCGTTATCAAAATGTATGAACCACTTTTAATTTATAGACTATTATTAAAGAGAAACTCTTATCTTGGCCGCTTTTGTTCTTATTATTATTGGATTTTATTTCCTTTGTATGAATCAATTTGAGCGTAGTAGTTTAATTAAAATGAGAGATAATAAAGGAAAATGTTATCCAATTTAAATTTTATAGATTAAAAATAAAAAAACTATAATTTCAAGAATTATATGCATAATATTAAAATTAAAGTATAAGCCATATATACTAGTTAAATTTCTCTACGAAGGATAGCCATAAAAAAAATTTAAATTTTCTTAAAAAGTTGCATTAAATATAATTTAATTATATCTTTTCCATATCTAATTCTACATTGCGAAAAATCACTAAAAAAAATGACCCATTTAACTCTCACCTATTTAATATTTAAATTAAAACGTATCATCTATTAACAATTCATTAGAGCCATTAGTGTTTACGGGATCAATTAGTGTTTGTAGTAAAATTTAGTTATATCAATTTGAGTTGTGTTCATGTAATATTTCATTTTTAAAAAAAAGAAAAAAAGAAAATTTATGAAGTCGCTGAAATTTTCGGACTCCAAATGATAACGAACCCCGTGGATCTTCAAACGTACCTCACGACGCTCCCCGATCCCTCAGCCTCACACCGCATTTAGCGTGGCCAAAAACTGCAACAGAGAGCAAGGAAAGGAAAATCACTAGAGAGAGAGCAAGGAAAGGAAAATCACTAGAGAGAGAGAGAGCAAGGAAAGGAAAATCACTAGAGAGAGAGAGAGCAAGGAAACGAAAATCACGAGAGAGAGACCCACAACTCCGGCGACCTCGAAAAACCTCAGCCCCGACGCCTAAACGAACAAACCAATCGGGAAAAGCCCTCACCGACCTTGGTACGTCTACCTAGAGTAGAGTCACGCCGCGTAGTCGTCGGAAAAGGAACCCAAAAATCGAATTTTTTAAGATGTCTTCAAGGATTTCAACAAGTATTAAATTGTTCTCTCGATTTACACTAAGCCCTCTCGCTCTACATATAAGTGGGTCTTTTAACTATGAAAATGACAAAGGCCACAATAAAACAATCACATAATTATCTATTATATATATATATTTATCTCTTCTTTGTTCCTTAAATTGTCAAACTCAACTCTTAATTATGTATATTAAGGTACTACCAAACTTTCTTAGCGAATTGAGTGAATATGACGATTATAAGTAAAAAGACTAATTTATTATACAAAATTTTAAATAGGCTTATTATCTTCCTACATTTTATGTATCAAAATAAGTATATAATTAAATATTAAAATGGTTAGTTATTATATATTGTTTGAATTAAAGAGCTTATAATTCAGAATATCTTCTGAATTTAATTCATAAAAAGTAAATAAAATAATTAGGGGCATATATGTACTAAATCAAAATAAGAGGTATAAAAAGAACTTACCGTAATTACTTTATACAACGACGGTAATATTTTAATTTAATTGTCTATACTGAAATTAGGCCCGAACTAAAAAATAAATTTAGGAAAAAAATCTTAACCACAAAAAAAAAAGGTAAGATGAAATAATTTCCAACCACAAACATTATAAGTAAGATAATTTCAATAATTATGAATTAGAAATAATATTAAAACAAAATTGTGAACTTAAATCATAGAATATTCTCATGGAACAAATTTGTTTGCACTCAATTCTTCTTTTTAATAATAGTGTATTCATTTTTATTTTTTTATCATATAAAATAAATATTTAATTCATAAGAATTAAACTATATAGTTATATTATACAATAAACCGTTATTATACAATTGCATTCTCACTAACAAACTCGCCTCAGAGTTATCATCTTCGCTAGAGGTTGCAAATTAAGATGTCTTCCTGAATTACTTAAGGGAGCAAAGTTGAATGTCCAAAAGTGATCTTTTAAGAGAAAGGAAGCTATATTTGAGCAAGAAGAATCATGTTCCATGTGTCCAGGATACTAGGGAGACACCAATGCAAGCAATCACTACCACTCGAAGTTTCTTTGATACTGTAGTTGGATCTGTGAGCCTCATCCCTCAGATCGGAAAGAGCAGTTATATCCAACATCCTTACTTGTGTGTCTCTTACAGCACTCTCAACAACCGAATCACTTGATCTATTCTGCTCTACTTTGCTTCCTCATGATAACGGTGTGGTATTGACACAGCTACCTCCGTTATTCCATTCCCCGTTGCGAAAATGGCGAGGAGACATGATAAGTCATAGAATTGCCCTTTGTTTTAAAGTAACCAAGAGACTAACCTCAATAAAGATGAGCTCCAAATTAGCACTTGATTTTTAAGTAATCAAGATGCTATCATGATAAGTCTTAGGATAGTCCTTGGTTTTTAAGTAATCAAGAGGCTACCCAGCTCAAGATGAGCTCAAAGTTAGCACTTGATTGTTAGGTAATCAAAATACTATCTCATGATAAACTTTAGGATAAGCCTTGGTTTTTAAGTAACTAGGAGACTGCCCTAACCTAAGATGTGTTAAACGTAGAATATATCATATCTGTACATAGTAAGATAATCTACTAATTTACTTGTTTGTTACCAAATCTATGATTTCATGGTTCGTTACCAAATCTATGATTTCATGGTTTGTTACAATGTAATCTTCATCATACACTTATAAATACATGAGGTCCGTGACTCATATTGGCATGCACGTCTTGGACATTCTTCATCTCAAGTAGTAAAGTCAATTTTGCGTCTCAATAATATTTCTTGTGCTAGTGAGTCACTTTTGTCAGTTTGTAATGCGTGTCAGTCAGCAAAAAGTCATCAGTTACCATATACTAGTTCTTCTCATAGGTCTTCGTCATCTTTGGAACTTATTTTTTCGGATGTTTGGGGCCCTGCACCTCCATCTGTCGGGGGTTTTAAATATTATATTAGTTTCATTGATGATTTTAGTAAATTTTCGTGGATCTATTTGATGCATGATCGTACTGAAGCTTCTCGTATACTTTTGCAATTCCAAGCTCATGTTGAGCGCCTCCTAGATACTAAAATCAAGTGTGTCCAGTCTGATTGGGGTGGGGAATATCAGAAAATTCATAACACATTTTTTTGTTCTCTTGGAATTGCTCATCGTGTTTCGTGCCCTCACACGCATCAACAAAATGGGTCTGCTGAACGCAAGCATCGTCATATTGTTGAAACTGGCCTTGCCCTTCTAGCTCAGCTGGTGTACCTATTAAATTTTGGGATGACGCGTTTCTTACAGCCACATATCTCATAAATCGTCTTCCTACTCCTGTCATCGATAACAAATGCCCCTTAGAGCGTCTTTTTCATACCCCCACCAAATTACTCCCTATTAAAAGTTTTTGGGTGTGCTTGTTGGCCTCATCTTCGCCCTTATAACAAACAAAAGTTCTGTTTTCCATCCAAGGAATGTGTCTTTCTAGGCTACAGTTCTTTACATAAAGGGTATAAGTGTCTTGACACCGATTCTGGTCGTGTCTATATTTCTAGAGATGTCGTATTTGATGAGAATGTTTTTCCGTTCAAGAGAGCTCCATCCAATTCTTCCCCAACCTTGCAGCCGATGCACAATGCCTAATTTGTGCACCTTGCATTTGGGTAACAGCAGTACTAATTTGGATAATGATAACATGCATATATCTGTGCCTACTAACTCTTTGGATGCAGAAAATCTGGCGCCCACATCAGCTTCGGAATTGCCTCCGCAATCCTCCGCGTCGCTACCGTGTGAATCGACGTTGGATGTTTCGCCAATGATTGGGGTCTCAGATCCTCCGCCAGCAGATGATACTACTGTAGCACCGGTTGCTCCCCTCGCAACGGCTGGTCCGGCTGTCCCCTCAATTGTGGATCCTGCACCTACTACTCATCCATATGGTACTTGATTGAAACACAATATCAAGAAATCCAAGGTGCGTACAAATGAAATAGTAACATATTCTGTAGTTCGGTCTTCTGCCTCTGAACCTACTTCACATATTACTGCTATGGAGAATCCCCTCTGGCGTCAGGCAATGAATGATGAATTTCAGACACCTCTAAAAAATAAGACATGGCACTTAGTTCCTCCACGTGCTGGTCTTAACGTTATTGATTGTAAATGGGTTTTCAAACTCAAGCAAAAGCCAGATGGCTCTATTGATCGCTACAAAGCACGCCTGGTTGCTAAAGGATTTAAACAACAATATTGCGTTGATTATGATGATACCTTTAGTCTAGTTGTTAAGCCCACTACCATTCGGCTCTTATTATCTCTTGCTATTTCTCGTGGTTGGGCTATTCGGCAGATTGATATTCAAAATGCTTTTCTTTATGGCTTTCTTAATGAAGATGTTTATATGAAGCAGCCCCCTGGATTTGTGGATTCTCAACATCCTGGTTATCTCTGCAAGCTGGATAAGTCCCTTTATGGCCTCAAACAAGCTCCGCGTGCCTGGGTTTCTCGCCTTAGCTCCAAACTATTACAGCTGGATTTTACACCTTCAAAGGCTGATGTCTCTCTTTTCATTTTTAACAAGACAGGCATTCAGATGTATATCCTCATCTATGTTGATGACATTATTATCATCAGCTCATCTTCTACGGCTACTGAGAAACTTCTTACATAGCTTCGGGATGATTTTGCTGTCAAGGACTTGGCATTTTGAGTTATTTTCTTGGGATTGAGGTCCGCCATACTTCTAATGGACTTGTTCTAACACAACATAAATACATTCAAGATTTATTGTCCAGAACCAATATGCTCACCTCCAAAGGTGTGCCCACACCTATGCTTCCTAGTAAGAAGTTATTATTGGATGGTGGTGAAAAGCTCTCGCCTAAGGATACTACTCGCTATCGGAGTGTCGTTGGTGCTCTCCAATATTTGTCTCTGACACGTCCTGATATATCCTTCTGTGTCAATAGAGTGTGTCAGTTCATGTCCTCCCCAACTTCTGTACATTGGGCGGCAGTCAAACGAATTCTCCGTTATCTACATGACACTATTGATATGGGCTTGTGTTTAACAAAATCCAGCACTGATTTGCTGAGTGCATTTTCGGATGCTGATTGGGCCGGGAATCCTGATGATCGTCGAAGCACTTGAGGCTATGCGATCTTCTTTGGTGGGAATCTTATCTCCTGAAGTTCAAGGAAACAATTGACAGTTTCTCGTTCTAGTAAGGAGGCCGAATATAAGGCAGTTGCTGATGCCACTGGCGAATTAATCTGGATCCAAGTTCTCTTGCGTGAGCTCGGGATCTCGCAAGCGCAAGCACCTAGCCTGTGGTGTGACAACATTGGTGCCACCTATCTGTCCGCCAATCCAATCTTTCATCGACGAACGAAGCATGTTGAGGTTGATTATCACTTCGTTTGTAAACAAGTATCGACTCGTCAGCTAGATGTGCGACTCATATCTTCCAAGGATCAGCTCGCCGATATCGCGACGAAGCCACTGCCAGCTCCTTCTTTTAACAGTTTTAGGCACAATTTGAACTTAGTAGTACATCGTCCCGATTGAGGAGGGGTGTTAAACGTAGAATATATCATATCTGTACATAGTAAGATAATCTACTGATTTACTTGTTTGTTACCAAATCTATGATTTCATGGTTTGTTACCAAATCTATGATTTCATGGTTTGTTACCAAATCTATGATTTCATGGTTTGTTACCAAATCTATGATTTCATGGTTTGTTACCAAATCTATGATTTCATGGTTTGTTACAATGTAATCTTCATCATACACTTATAAATACATGAGGTCCGTGACTCATATTGGTCATGGTGTGCCATTCAATCTAACAAACTTTAGGTTAGTACTTAATTTTCAAGTAATCATAGTGATACCTCGTGATAATCTTTTAGGATAACACTTGGTTTTCAAGCAACTAGGAGGCATCCTAACTCAGGATGAGCTCTAAGTCAGCTCTTGGTTTTCAAGTAATCAGGATACTACTAAAATATAAGCTTTTGGTAGCTTTTATTTTATTTAAATTAATCTATATGCTACTCTAAGGCCATGAAACAAGCAACCACACACTCATGCCCTAAAGTAGCATTATACAAGCTCCAAATCCTCGTAAGATATGAAGATTTCTAGGTACCACTCAAGAACCAAGAATAAGAACTAAAAAAAAAGACAATAACTAAAATTAAGAATTACGAACAAAGGTTAAAAACTCTAAACCCAAGACCAAAGTTCTTAGGTTAGACCATGACAAGAACAAGAACGTTATAAAAAAGAATATGATACTCTAGCTACTTAATGAGTCTTTGTACTCATTCCTATTTTCTCATATTTTTTAAGTGACAAGTAGGAGTTTGTGAAGGATGGAAGCAAATTTGGAGTGCAAGTGCACTAGAAAGCCACACCGTTTTCAACTATTTTATTGTTTTAAGACGTTTGACTTACCCATCCCAATCTAATCAAATTCAACTTTGAATTTGCAAATAAATGTATTTATGTTTTGTTTTAAACATGAATATTTTTTTACCGTACTGTTATAATTTGCAAATAAATGTATTTATGTTTTGTTTTAAACAGGGTTCTAATTTCTTACCTTCTTAGTTTTTTTCCTAAGGACCTTGGTTCGGTGGTTTTGAGTTCTTAAGTTCTTAGTTCTTGGATTTTGGTTCTCGATTTCTTGTTTCTTGTTCTTGGTTTTTGGTACCTAGTTCTTGGCTTTTTATACTTATTCTTATTTCTTTTCCTTTAAACACTCCTAATGGAGACCTATGTTTTCCTATTGTTGATGAATAACTCGATTCATATCTATGTTCGAAGTTTCATGAATTCTTCAGAACATAGCCTATGTTCGAGGATTCATGTGTCCCTTGCGGTATAGTCTAATACCTTTGTAATGGGCTTCATGTATTTCCTTTGACAGAGTCTGCTTTCAAGAATCATAAAGAGGTTAATGGAAATCGATCCTGAATAGGGTCAGTTAAGCCAAAATGTGAGATTCGTTTTGTTTAGGGGTGTCGCAGCCGGTTTAATTGAATCGACCACATCATCATCTTCTTCCTCCAATAGGGGAGGAAGATGCGACTTTTGTGGCCTATAAAAGCTTCCACCACGTTGTAAAGTGAGTTTTTTCCTCGATTCTTTCATTGTTCTTATATATGGAATTTCAATGAAGAAGTAATCCTCACAGCCACTCATTGACCGAACCTAAATCATTTTATTTGCTAAAGCAAACCCATTCCAAGTTTTATTGGATGGGGCTATCGAGACCATATCAAGCCTCCTATTCCTTCATTAACTCTTTTCTTCTCCTTCACCTCAAGTTAATGGATGAGTTTTGGAAGGAAATATTTATATATGGGCATCCAATTACTTTCTCCAAGCTCTTCTTAGGTCTGAGGCACAATTTACGTAGAAATGGGTGTATCTTTGGCAACATGATAGGGACCTATCTTGCTTAGAACTCACTTGTAATTGAACATTCTTTGATTCGCCTCATTCTGTAACTCCAATGGTTTTGTGGTCTTGTAGTGAAATAATCTTTGAACACCCACCATACTTATTGAGATAGTTTGGATGGATAAATTTTAGTGGAGAGCATGAATTGAATTTTTAATAATCCTTCACGCGTCAACTATAGAGCTCAAATTGAGGGATTAAGTTCTCAACACTTCTAGCCCTTGCTTCTTCATGAAAATTCATAAAAATTGTGGATAATAATATTTAGAAGTGTAGGAACAAATTTTGGATCAATTGATTAACTGCCGTTCTCAAATGAGAGAGAAATTCAAGAGTAAGAAAACCCATTAACCAAAAGGGAAAAATCTAAAACTATCTATCTTGCCTTTTCCTTGTGTTGCTAAGTTGAACCGGTTGAATAAACATGTTATTGTCTTTTTAGGTTTTATATTCAGAAGTTAGTGAAAGGCGGAGTCTTGAATATGAAAGGGAGAGAGTCTTGAAGATGAAAGATCAAGAGTCTAGAAGATGAAAGGCTCAAAGCTGTTGAAATAGTGGCGATTTTATGGCTATAATTAATTTTTATTATTTTAGAGTAAAAAAAGCATGTGAATGCTTGTAAATAGATTGTTACTTTCTATTCTAAAAAAAATAGAGAAAAGACATGCACAGAAATAATAGAAGAGTGTATTTTTCAGAAATATAAAGTGTTTTGTCTCTCCACTCTCAAAAACGAAAAATAGTGTGATTGAGATTTTTTGTTTTTTCACAATTTTGGTATCAGAGCCAATGGCGAATGTGACGGGTCAAATACCGCTACCACGACTAACGAAGATAAACTACGAGAATTGGAGCTTTCAAATGAAAGCTCTTCTCGGTTCTCAAGATGCATGGGAGGTGGTCGATGAACCAAAAGATACCACGAGTTATACGGCGGAATAAAACAAAGCGTTGAAAGAGGTGCGATCAAAGGATAAGGCGGCACTATACATGTTTTTCTGAGTCGTTGACGAGTCGGACTTTGAGAAGATTGTCAGTGCAACTACTTCAAAAGAAGCGTGGGACATTTTAGGAAATGTATTAAAAGGAGCCGACCGAGACAAACAAGTGTGTCTCCAAACGCTTCATGGCGATTTGGAGAGCATGAAGATGAAGGAGTCGGAAAGTATATCTGACTACATCACGCGTGTACAGACTGTGGTGAACCAACTCAACCAAAACGGAGAAATGTTAACTGAGACGCGAGTTGTGGAGAAGATTTTGAGATCATTAACCAACAATTTTGAGAACGTTGTATGCGTGATAGAAGAGTCAAAGGACCTAGCGACGTTCACGGTCGACGAGCTCACCGGTTCTCTCGAGGCACATGAGCAACGTAAGAAGAAGAAGGAGGAAACACTCGATCAAACACTTCAAACCAAGGCGTCAATCAAAGATGAAAAGGTACTCTATTTACAAAATTTTCAAGGTAGAAGTCGCGGCCGTGGAAGTTTTAGACATGGTTGCGGTGGTCAAGGCAGCAGTCATGAAGGATACTATAAGAAGAAGGGACAGTCGAGCCAAGAAAATTTGCGTGGAAGAGGACGCGGTCGAGGAAGAGGGGGCCGATCAAATTATTCCAACATTGAGTGCTACAAATGTTACAAATTTGGTCACTATGTGAATGATTGTAACTCCGATAAATGTTATAATTGTGGTAAAGTGCGGCATTTTGCAAAATATTGTTGAGCCGATAAAAAGGTGGAAGGAACAACCAACTTAGCATTGGAAGATGCAACCAATGAAGGTCTTCTCTTAATGGCTAAAAATGAAGACAACATCAACAACGACACTCTCTGGTACTTCGACTCAGGGGCAAGCAACCATATGTGTGGTCACTGAGTACCTATTCAAATAGATGCAAAAGATTGAAGATGGTCATATGTCATTTGGAGATGCTTCAAAGGTGGTGGTCAAAGGCCGATGTACGATTCATTACTTGCAAAAGGATGGCTTAATAGGGTCAATCCAAGATGTTTATTACATACCATACCTCAAGACCAATATATTAAGTATGGGGCACTCACAGAGAAAGGTTACTCGATATTCTTAAAAGACCGGCTGCTACACTTGAAGGACAAGCAAGGACGTTTGGTTGCTCGAGTCGAGATAGGAAGAAATCGGATGTACAAACTGAATTTAAGAAGCATACGAGAAAAATGTTTGCGAGTCGACGTAGAAGACAAGGCATCGCTGTGGCATCTCCGTTTTGGTCAACTACATTATGGCGGCCTAAAAGAGTTAGCGAAGAAGAATATGGTGCACAGGCTACCCAACATGGACTACGAAATTTTTTTTTTTGAAGAATGCATGCTCACCAAGCATGCAAGAACCTCGTTTCAAAAGAAGGCTGAATTTTGGGCTAAACAATCTCTCGAGTTGATTCATATAGACATATGTGGACCAATTACCCCCGAGTCTTTCAGCGGTAAAAGGTATTTCATTTTCTTTATCGATGATTACTCACGAAAAACTTGGTTTTATTTTCGAAAAGAAAAATCGGAGGCATTTGAGGTGTTCAAAAAGTTCAAAGTGATGGTGGAGAAGGCAACTGGTAGACACATCAAAGTTGTACGATCCGATAGAGGTGACGAGTATACTTCGACGATTTTCATAGAGTATTGCCAGGAGCAAGGCATAAGGCGATTTCTAACCTCAACGTACACTCCTCAACAAAATGGTGTGGTCGAGAGAAAAAACCGGACCATTCTCAACATGGTTCGATCAATGCTCAAGATCAAAAGGATGCCAAAGGAATTTTGGGCAGAAGTCGTGCATGTTAAATAAAAGTTATGTTTTTGACTTTTGAAAAATCTGAATTAACGCTACCCGTTAAATGGAAGAGCGTAATTTTGGCCAACTTGTGCGCAAGTTTTTGCCCACTACTTTCAATTTTTAGAATTAAAGTTGTTATTTAAAGTATTCAACTGAATAAGAAAAACAATCGAGTCTTCCATAAATCTCTCTCTCAAACAATCGGGTCTTCAATAAATCTCTATCTCCTTTTACTTTCAGTTATTTTTTCCTCAAGGAAATTTTCTTCGGCCGTTTTTTTTTTTTTTTTTGTCACGTTCTTCTCCCAATTGCCAGAAGTCAACAAGTGGTATCAGAGCCAGGTTTAATCCATCGGTAGTATATCATTGCGGAGGAGCCAACTTTATCAATAATCAAGTTGAATAGCTTAAGTAGTTAGAGCGTCCACCTAACAACACACAGGTCTCAGGTTCAAGTAGATGAAAATGCAAAGTGTGAAAATACACACATCGTGAGGTCCATCCCGAGCAGGCTCGCTCACTCCTCCATGTCACCGTTGAGTGTCGGCATCTCCATCACCGCCACAAAGAGGCCGTCGATGTCACAATCACGGACGTCGAGTTGTCATCGAGCGAGTGATCAACCAAGTGTTTTGGAGCAAGCTCAAGAAAGGACGAGCCAAAGGGCACCAGCTGTGGGGGGTCAATTCAACTGAAGAAGGAGTGAGTGTTCGCTCATATCAGCAAGGGAGACGAGCACTTAAACTTCCTCCTGCTGGTCGATGACAAAAGCCGCTTCATGTGGCTGATCCTGCTGCAAGCGAAAAGTGAGGAGGCAGATGCGTGGGAAGAAGATGCGAGTGTTGCTCACGGACCGAGGTAGAGAATTCACCTCAGCGAGATTCGGTAAGTATTGTGACGAGCTCGGCATGCAACGACAACTAACGGTGCCCTACTCACCCCAGCAGAATGGGGTGGTAGAACGCCAAAAATCAGAAACGTCACTGCTGCCAGCAGCTGCACCCCCTGAACCAGTAGAGACGCTATATGCCGATCATGATGATGATCTGGTGGCCAGGTAACGGAGGATGGACGACCTAGTGGGAGGGAGGTGAACCACCTGGACTGGCGGCGCGCGAACTCGAACAAGAGGTGGCCGAACTACATGCCGTCAGCGCATATGAATCGAACACCTTCGTCGAAGCAGAAAGGAACCCGTGCTGGCTGAAGGTAATGCAGGAGGAGATGACATCCCCACCGAGAACCAAACATGAAGTCTGGAGGATATGCCGCTGGGACACCGAGCCATAGGGGGCTCAAATGGGTCTTCAAACTGAAGCGCAACGAAAAGGGAAAAGTTGTGAAGCACAAGGCCCGTCTGGTGGTGAAGGGCTACGTTCAAAAGCAAGGAGTGGACTTCGAAGAGGTATTTATGCCTGTGGCAAGGTTAGAATCCGTCCCCCTTTTGCTGGCAATCGCAGCGAGGATATGCCGCTGGGACACCGAGCCATAGGGGGCTCAAATGGGTCTTCAAACTGAAGCGCAACGAAAAGGGAAAAGTTGTGAAGCACAAGGCCCGTCTGGTGGTGAAGGGCTACGTTCAAAAGCAAGGAGTGGACTTCGAAGAGGTATTTATGCCTGTGGCAAGGTTAGAATCCGTCCCCCTTTTGCTGGCAATCGCAGCACACTACTCTTGGGAGGTCCACCACATGGACGTGAAGTCCGCTTTCCTTAACGGAGTGCTGAAGGAGACCGTCTATGTCCGACAACAACCTGGCTTCTTGGACAACACAACCAAGGTAAGGTACTGCGCCTGCACAAGGCACTCTACGGGTTTCGGCAAGCACCACGAGCCTGGAACACGAAGCTCAACAATACCCTACTGTCACTGAAGTTCAAGCGTTGTGCCTCTGAGCATGGCATGTACATGCATGGCCACGGTGAGCAGTGACTGATTGTGAGAGTGTACGTCGATGACCTCATATTCACTGGAGGCGACATGGAAGTCCTCGGAAGGTTCAAGAGGGAGATGTCAAAGAACTTCAAGATGAGCGATCTCGACGTACTCAACTACTACCTCGGCATCGAAGTACAATAAAGTACTACCAGCATCACCATCCGCCTATGTGCGTACGCAAAAAAGCTGCTGGACACAACTGGGCTTGTGGAGAGTAACCGACACCAATAGAGGCCCTACTCCAGCTAAGGAAGGCCGGCACTAAGACGACAATTGACGCCACCAATTACCGTAGCATTGTCGGGAGCCTGCGCTATCTGGTAAATACACGCCCTGACCTTGCTTACTCAGTTGGATATGTGAGTTGATTCATGGAAGCACCTCGGGAGGAGCATTTTATGGTTGTCAAGTGCATCCTACGCTATGTGGCTGGAACCAAAGGCTGGGGTGTGAGATACAGCGCAGGAAAAGGAAAGACGAAGCTTGAGTTGGACAGCTACAGTGATAGTGACATGGTCGGTGACGTTGATGATCATAAGAGCACCAGCGGGATGATCTACTTTCTTTGAGGTGGCGCGATCTACAGGCAATCAACAAGACAAAAGGTAGTTGCTTTGTCTTCCTGCGAAGCATAATACATCGCCGCTTCGATGGCGGCAACACAGGGGGTCTGGCTTGCGTGATTGATGGAAGAACTCATCGGAAGAGAAAGCGATCCACCAATGCTATACGTGGACAACAAAGCTACGATCTCCCTGATCAAAAATCTAGTTTTGCACGACCGGAGCAAGCACATAGAAATCAGATTGCACTACATTCGAGAATGTGCAGATCGAGGACTCATTAAGATTGATTCCATCCGAACAGAGGAACAGTGCAATGCGCCAACTATGTGCAAAATCGATGTCCACATGCGAAGTTAGATGATCAAACACCACAAGAGGCATGGAGCGGACAAAAGCCTGCAATTTCTCATTTCAAAGTGTTCAGTAGTGCGGCTTATGCTCACGTACCGGATCAACGAAGAACGAAGCTTGAAGACAAAAGCAAAAGGTATATTTTTATTGGGTATGATGAGAAGACAAAAGGATACAAGCTACTTGATCCGATAAGCAAGAAGGTGATGGTGAGTCGTGATGTGCACGTAAATGAAGCAAGTAAATGGGACTGGAACAATTCGACAAAAGTTAATATCGAAGTTGGAGAATCATCGGTCGTTGCACCAATAAGTATACCAACAAACTCAAGAATTTTCGATGATGAAGATGAACCACGACAACCCAAAATGTGAAATTTGCAAGATTTGTAGGATTCAATAAATGAGGTACACCTTGTATGTCTTTTGTCAGATGACGAGAATATCAGCTTTGAAGAGGCGGTGCGAGACAAGAAGTGGCAAACTTCCATTGATGAGGAGATTAAAGCGATTGATCCCAATAATACATGGGAGTTAACAGAATTACTGGAAGGAAGTCTTTTTAAATGGATGTCAAGTCGGCATTCTTTTATGGTGTGCTTGAAGAAGAAGTCTACATCGAACAACCACCTGGGTACATGAAAATTTGAGAACAGAAGAAGGTACTAAAATTGAAAAAAGGACTTTACGGGTTGAAGCAAGCACCGTGAGCATGGAATACTTGTATCAATACATATTTCAAGGAGAACAGGTACAAGCAATGTCCCTACAAGCATGCACTTTATACAAAGAAGAGTGGAGGTAATGTGATATTTGTTGCTATTTATGTCGATGACCTCATTTTTTTTTGGTAACAATTATGAGAGGATAGAAGAGTTTAAGGGCACAATGATACGAGAATTTGAGATGAAAGATTTAGGCTTGTTGAAGTTTTTCCTTGGTTTAGAGGTTAAACAAGGAGAGACGGGTACAAGAGACATGCAAAAGAGATTTTGAAGAAGTACAAGATGACAAATTGCAACCCGGTATCAATACCAATGGAACCAGATTCAAAACTCTCAAAGCATTTAAGTTTGATGCAAATATAGGAAATAGTGGTGCTTTTATGGCTATAATTATAGTTTTACGGCTATCGGGAGTTGGAACCCATGTCGTTGGATTCAAAGTCCAAAGTGCTAACCACTACACCATATAGCCCCTTGTTAAAATTTATTTTGGCATGGTTTTCATGTTTTATGTCCGTTGGGTCATGTTCGACAAATTAATATTAACTTTTAAAATTAAAGCAAGCATGTTTTATCTAACTCGTTGTCATCTTGAGTGTCTTTAGAATGGTTGCATAAGTAACCCTCTAGTCTCTAGTGGTTGATGGGAGTTCTTTGAGAATACAGGTATTTCCATAAATCAGAACAAGTAATTTTATATATTTTTTTATAGTTAATTTTTTTTATAGTTAATTTTATATTATTGTTGTATGTTACCGACAACAAACTCCTTTTCTCCATGTAAAGCCTAACATAAAAATTATATTACTTCAATCTTCACTCCGAAACAAGGGGTGAAAATTAGATCAATTTTGAAATGACACATTCATTTGGAAGGTGTGGTCTTCAACCAAACCTTCCACTGCTGCTTTTATTTTGCTTGGAAATGCTTCCACTAAATCATGTTATTAACTAGGGTGTTTGGTTTGGTTCAATTCTCGAGTTCACTAAGAATAAACCGACCTAGTTCAATTAAACTATTGAAAATATAAAAATCATAAATTTTATAAATTATATTAACTTACAAGTTTAGCCCCTAGTTAATCTTTGCAAATTTAAAAGTATCTAATAAGACTTCTGCTTAAAAAAAAAAGAATTTTTCTCTTTTAACGTAAAATGTTTATTTGTTTCAAATTGTCCATTTCCTTGCCTACGAATCTACATCTCTCTTTACTAATACAATGGATTTCATAGGTCTTTGTGGTGCTCTTTCAAAAGAAGCATCTGGACATGATTGGCCTCCTCTTTCCGTCTACTCTTCTCGAAGTGAGCGAATTGCATGTAGAGATCCGTAGGAGTTTATAGTTTAATTAGTTGAAACGTACCACTCCTAACAGTTAAATTGTAGGTTCAAGCCCTAGCCCTCTTTCAATCAATTATTTAGATAAATAGTGGCACACTGGAATCTCTTTCTGACATTTCTGAAAAGTGAACCGCGGCCCTGCTAAAATTTAATTAAACGAAAGGACCCTCCAAAAATAGGCGTATGCCACTTGAAGCAGTGAGCACACCATACTCTTTAGTAAAAGGCAATATTGTATCTTCTTCTTCTTTCTACTTTTTAAAATAAGTTTCCCAAGGTGTTTGGGCTAAAGTGCAATTAGCCTGAGTTAAGAATTCAGTGTTTTTTTTTTCGGACAGATCTTGTAAATGTTACCTTGATTGCCGTTGTTGCTGCGTCGTGTAAATATTTTTTTCACACCATTTGATTTTCAATATTTTTAATATTTGTTTGCAAAAGCACATTTGAAGAGGAAAATAGGTTTTTGAAGATATACTAACATAAGTAATGGTAGGTGTAGTATAAATTTTTGTTCTATGAGACCAAAAGTATTCTACCGTTCTTTTAACCAGATTTAGTAATTTATTCCGTAAGTATTTTGGTAGCATTGAATGAACCAAGAATGCTCATAATCTTGGTACCAAATAACGTTGTACCAAACTTTGATATAATCTTGATATGAATAAGTTTGAGGGATGAAGGTTTTTGAAAGGGTATTCTCCTTGTACTGATCTTGATTCCAATACGTCACTTTCATGATTTTGAAGAGTTTTAGCTTAGAATAAGTTGTTTTTTAACGACCATCCCAATTTGGGATTTGAGTAATCTTTACTAATTTGGTGTCGACAAGGATAAAATTCTAATATCTACGGGTTTTTTGAGTTGTTTTAGGTATGAAAAATAAACTAGATGGATATGCCTTTTGTTAGGTTATGGAGCCTGCTTATTTATAGTTTAGTAAACGGTTATACATCGTAAAACTATATTTGGTAAATGACATATAAAGTAAATTGTCATAAATAGTAAATAGCTATGTATAGTAAAAAGCTATATTTGGTAAAGCTATATATGGTAAATAGTTATATATAGTAGAGGGTTATATCTGGTAAAACTATATAAAACTATATATAGTAAGCTAAACTATATATATATATATATATCTCCTCAGGCAGAGTTTTGAAAATGTAATTTCTGTATTCTCTTTGTATTCTTTCGGTACATACTTGAAGTCATCAATATAAATCCTTTAGTCAGAGTTCTCATTGCATTTTCTCTATCCTGTTCTTTGTGTTCATCTAAATCGAATGTGTGTATTGTTGTGCGATCCTAACAACTGGTATCAGAGCTAAGAAAAATTCACCACGATCTGTGAAGATGGAAAACTTAAAGATTGGAATTGAGAAGTTCGATGGATCTGATTTTGGTTTGTGAAAAATGCAGATTGAAGATTATCTGTATCAGAAAGGTCTTCACCAACCCCTTTTGGGGGTGATGACGGATACCATGACCACGGAGTAGTTGAAGCTCAAGGATCGACAAGCCTTAGGGGTGATCCGGTTGACGCTATCCAGAAACGTGGCGTTCAACATCATCAAGGAGAAGACAACGTCAGATTTATTGAAGGCGCTGTCGAATATGTACGAAAAACCATCGGCTATGAACAAGGTGCATTTGATGCAGAGATTGTTCAATCTACAGATGTCTGAAAGTGGATCTGTTGTTGATCATATAAATGAATTCAATATGATAGTAAGTCAACTGAGTTCGGTGGAAATTAATTTCGAGGATGAAATTAAAGCATTGATTTTGATGTCATCTTTACCCGAG